>CM018691.1:109882484-110482484 GCA_009363875.1 Mikania micrantha
TTTATCTAAAATGAGGAGTTTTTTTATAAACCTTCCTGTATATACATATATATATACATGTGTGTGTATGTGTGTGTATATGTATATGTATATGTATATGTATATGTATATGTATATGTATATGTATTTGTATATGTATATGTATTATGTAATCATAGGACTACTAGTATCATACATAGTTGTAAAAAGAGTATACTTTACATCCATTTTTTATAATTTTCACGTCTAATACATAAACGTGTCAAAGAAACAACATAGAAATATCATTAAACAATTTAGTCATATACTTTTAATATAGATAGTAATGTAAGCAGGGGCGTCTCCGAGAATTCGAGTGCCCCGTGCGAAAAGGGAGAAAAAGGCCCCTTAGATAAAAAAAAATTTAATCATTTTTTGGGCCTTATAGTTTAATCTATAGAATGTTATAATGGGACAATTGAATTTTTATAAAAAATATATAGTATATATAAAAAAAAATTTATAAAATTGTGCCCCAAAAACGATGGGCCCTGTGCGGGAGGGGGGTTTGCACCCCCTCCAAGCCACCCATGAATGTAAGGGATACACCATTTTCCTTTAAATCCTTTAGTACTTTTGTTTTTGACTTGTTTAATATCATAGACCATTTGAATGGCCTAAATAGTTGAATTGTTTGGTTTGGGACTGCAAAAATTCTACATACATGCATTAAATCAAACACCAAATAGTGAATATCTTTGTTTATGTGTTATGAAGCTCATTTCAAAATTTGAGGCTGATTGGATGGTCATATTTTCGAGAATCGTCCAATATCTAATACAAGGTCGCTCGAAATAAAATTGTTTCCCTTTTGCTCCCAAAATAAGAAAATTATCAATGGAATGGGGAGGAGGCAACCCTAGTCAAGTTTTAGGATAATTTAGGTTCTTATTTACTCCCTTGGACACTCCCAGTATATATGGGTGTCCTAAATTTTGGATGTTACATAAAATATTCTTTAGAAGTAGGGGTGCTACACTTGTGATGTCTATTAGAGTTTTTCTAGGAGAGAATCAATCAATTTGGGAGGTAAATAGGTGAAAGACCAACTATGTCTTTTGTAGCTTGTAATTTTGTGATTTTTTCCAGTTGTTGTCCTATATATCCTTAGCAGGTCTCACATCTTAAATCTACTATACTCAAGCTTTTTCCCATTTAATCATTGATAGTCAAGTAAATAATCTCATCTTTTTTTCTTTTTTGCTGCTTTTAACAGCCGATCATCACTTCTTTCTATTTGTAATCAAATCAATTCCCATTTCTTGTTTCAACTATATCATACCATTGTTCTTTACATGTTTGTTTGAATAAATGTGAATTACCACACATATGTTTTATGGCTAGTTTATTAAATTATAGATCATTGGATCTCGTACAACTTGAACAAGATACTTTTTCAAGATTGGAATAAATATAATCTTATAAAATAGAAAAGAATTGTACCACTAAAATGATATTGTAGGTTATGCCCCATGTTCTTGAATAAGAAACATGTACTCAAATAAAATAGCACCAAAAATACTGATTTAACAATTAGATACGCATAGTGATTGCTTGGGAACAAGGAAGACAGACCAATCACATTAAATACTTAGATATTTGGACTATGGAAAGACTTCATTGTTCTAGGATTCCTAAATATGTCTAATTGTATAGGATTCCTCCATGTGTATAAGGGTGTGAGGGGCCACCATGCACTATGTGGGCTGGCTGTGGGCTGGTTGAGAGTGATATAAATAATAAAAAACATATATAAATTGTTGAAGGAGGAGTTGGAATCCACTTTAAAGAGGGGTTGATGTGAACATAACACATGGGAGTTTGGGAAAATGGAACACTAAACATTAAACATGGTGTTGATAGTTACTGAATTTCAGAGGTGGAAAGGTGGGAGTCCACTAGATCCATGCATCTCACTCCCACACACTCATCATTGGTGCCTTAACACTTGTAGAGCTTAACCTTTTAGTAATTCTTCAATTATTGTTATGTTTCAGATATATTGTGATAATGAAATTATTCAATATTGGTTTCCTTTGATTGTATGTTAAAGTAATTCAATAATTGACAATTTAGATTTTATATATTTTTAACAAAAAGGGTTTGTTTACAACTGGTTTGGTTATTTAAGTTATCAAAGATATAGCTTGATTATGATCCAAGAATAGGATTGATTTTTGTTGCTTTATTTAAAATGTATTCAACCACGTTTTATAGTGAACAAACAAGAACTTCATTGATGTAAAACCAATATGCAACAAGTTAAAGTATTTGTAGAACATTTTTTTATTAAATTTTGATTTTTCACTTCTATCTTCTATTAAAATAAAATATGGTTGACGCAAAATTAAGCTTCAAGTTGAATTAGTATGTCATTAACATACATTTTTCTCTTCTTTCTTTTATTTAACATTTGTAATACATATATTTTTAACCTAATATATTAAGTTTAACCGACACGCTTGCTATCCAATTGGTTTGGTTATTTTGCATATGTTATGATTTGGTTCTGAGTTATTCTATTCACCATAATTTTTTTGTTAATTACAAGCTAAAGGGAATTTAAGATTAATCTCAAAAGCAATTTGATATGTTCGATTTAGGGCTTATACATCGAATGTTGTTTTAGAGAAGATGCACTCTGAGAAGATGTTTCTAGAGAATAATGGCATAAAGGAGCAGCTAAAGTAAGCATTCAAATCCTAAATCAAACTATCATTACATGAATTTAGAGTTTTTAATTAAAGCAAAATGATCAAAACTTCTAGAACCAACCAATATATAATTACTTTTGTACATATTCATTGTTATCAATATACGCAAATAAATAATAACAGTCAAAGTTGTTGGTAAGTTGCTATGGAACCATTCATTTAAACCATGTATGTGACTGCTTGATGATATGATTAAATGAAACATATGAAATCGTAACACATTTATTAGTTATAAAAATTTAAACGTAGACAAAAAAGCACTATTATGATCGTATGTTACGATACAAGTACATAAAGATAATTTGGCAGAAAAATTATAATAAAAGTAAAAAAACACACATTGTGAGATGTTGTGTGTTTTACGTTTTTTACAAACTTCGTTATGTATGTTGCATTGGGAAAATTAAAGTGGTAAAGTAATAACAGAAATTTATAAGGTTACGACTACTTGGTTCTAGAGATCGGGATAAAATTAAAATTGTTAGTTATATGATATTATAACTATTCTCTACATTGTTGGTATCAATCCATTAAGATACCAGCACGTTAAAAAGTACATGTAACATATATAGAAGTTATTGGGAATAAATTGAATATATATTATAATGGATTAACTCTAAACTTTTAAATCTCACTAAGTTTATATAACTATTGATTATTATAATTTAAAACAATTTAATGAACAAAAGTTTTTGAGGAAAATTAGATTGTATATACTACATACGATAAACTATGTAATTTAAATCTAAGAGAGTTAAAGTAACATTTATAAATGTGAGTTGATATTTGAAATATTTGAACCAACAAAAGAATCATCTTGGACGCGAGATATAGAATCTATATCCATGCAATCTAACAGAACATGCGCAAACCAGTTGGTCTAGCACACGATGCGTTTTATTTTCAAAAGACGAATATCTAACCTTTAGACGTATCTGTGGGTAAAATTATCTAACGAATATCTAATGTTTAGACGTGTGTGTGGTGTGTGTATATTGATAACTCATAGTAAATTATATAACTTATTAACCAATTTTGATTGGTTGATTTAAATTAGAGTAAATTACAATTTGGCCAAGTGGATTAATTATTTTAACTATTTCAACTCAAAATAAAATCTTTTATCAATGAAGTTCTTATTGTTTAACAACTTGTGGCTTTGGCCCTCAACTATAACTATTCTAATTAAATTTTTTATCCTATTAAATAATTATATTTTCTATCATATTTAATAATCAAATTAAATAATAATGACTACGAGATTATTTGAACTACAAAAGCAAACTCGATGATACAACAAAATCTCATAAGTAACAGTTAACAAATTGAGATTCATTTATTAATAGATTTTTTTTTCTTCCGTTTAAATTTATTTCAATAATTCTTTAAGGTGCGTTAATTAACGTAATTATTGTAGCCTGTCATTATAATCGGAAAAAGCTTGTTATGAGCTATTTAATTTATTTCCTTTTTTCTATTTGATTTTGTATATAAACATAATTTACTTATTATTTCGATCTATTCACTTGATATTTAATTATATACATCTTTTTCATATTGAAAAATAAATTATTAATAAATTAAAAATCGCATCTTTATATTAAAAACACATTATAAATATAATTTTTTTATAGAAAATAGTTTTCTTAAGAAACAAAAAATTAAAGACCGGAGTTTTTTATATAGAAATGATGATTTTCAAAAGAGTTTAATAAATTGAAATGTTAAAAAAAATTCTGAAAAAATAAGTTAAAAATGATAGTAATAGCAAACTCGATGATGCAACAAAATCTCATAAGTAATAGTTAACAAATTGAGATTCATTTATTAATAGATTTTTTTCTTCCGTTTAAATTTAATATCAATAATTATTTAAGGTGCGTTAATTAACGTAATTGTTGTAGCCTGTCATTATAATCGGAAAAAGCTTGTTATGAGCTATTTAATTTATTTCCTTTTTTCTATTTGATTTTGTATATAAACAAAATTTACTTATTATTTCGATCTATTCACTTGATATTTAATTATATACATCTTTTTCATATTGAAAAATAAATTATTAATAAATTAAAAATCGCATCTTTATATTAAAAACACATTCTAAATATAATTTTTTTATAGAAAATAGTTTTCTTAAGAAACAAAAAATTAAAGACCGGAGTTTTTTATATAGAAATGATGATTTTCAAAAGAGTTTAAAAAATTGAAATGTTAAAAAAAATTCTGAAAAAATAAGTTAAAAATGATAGTATAATTTAGTTACATAATATTTATTTATAAGTAATTTTCATCATATTTATCTCAAAAAAATCGTTTTAAAAGTCAAAAAAATTTATCACAAACTATTTAATATTTTCTTCATTTAATAATAACCTAATATTATAAATAATTATCTTTTCTGTTGAAATGAACCTGATGTCTTGCAACTTTTATGTAAGGTTGTAAACAAACCAATCATTTAACAAGTGGTTCGTAAAACATTTGAGAATAAGTTCTTTTATGTTCATTCGTTTAAGTAATGAACACACATTAACAAAAAAAAAAAAACCTTTCATATATGTAAACGAACGGACATGAATAGTGATCGTTTTTGTTCATTTGAATTTGCAAACATTATGTAATATGTTTCTACGTTTATGTTCATTTATTATCTTTTATTATTATGTATGTGTTATAATATAACTATGATTAGCTCACATTAACAATCTTTAGAGAAGATTAGAAGAGAAAGATAGAAGAGATTTTAGAGAGAAGAAGAGAGAATTGTAAAACACTTTAGAATGTATACAAGAGGTGCCTCTTCTTCTTTACATTGAAGTGGTATTTATACTACAAAAAAGTTGCCTTTTGGGAGACAAGAAACAAGAACATTTAATGCTTAGTCTAAAAATATGTCCATATAAATTTGGAGTGTTGGAAAAGCTTTCATCCAATATCTTTCAATTATATAAAATATATAACACTCCCCATTGGATGAAACCTTTTCAAACTTGGAGTTTTTCAACTACTGCCTCATTAAAAACCTTGCTAAAGAAAACCCAGTGAGAAAAAACTTTAGCTAAGGAAAAAAGAATGCAATATATAACTCCCCCTCAGATTATCATATGTTGTTAACTATATCGTTTGTACATGTCGCATTCCGATATCATGTACGTGTTTCCTGAAAATGGCTGTAGGTAGTGCTTTTGTGAAAAGGTCTGCTGAATTGTTGCTAGACGAAACATATATCATTTCAACTTGATTGTCTTTGATAAGATCTTGAGTGTATGAAAAGAATCTTGGTGGTATATGTTTTGTTCTGTCACTTGTGATATACCCTTCTTTCATCTGTGAGATACAAGCTGCATTGTCTTCATAAATTGTAGTAGGACTTCTATCTTCATTTAACCCGCATGAAGTCAATATAAAATTAGTCATAGACCTTAACCATACACACTCTCTAGAGGCCTCATGTAGTGCAATAACTTCAGCATGATTTGATGATGTTGCAACAAGTGTTTGCTTTTGAGAACGCCATGAAATTGCAGTTCCTTCGTTCAAGAAAACATATCCAGTTTGAGATCTTGCCTTATGAGGATCAGATAAATAACATGCGTCTGCATAACCAATCAATTCTTCTTTTGAATCGTTAGGGTAAAATAAACCTAAATCAGTAGTTCCTCGAAGGTATCGAAAAATATGTTTAATTCCATTCCAATGCCTTTTTGTAGGTGCTGAACTAAATCTTGCTAGTAAGTTACCTGCAAAAGAAATATCTGGTCTTGTACAGTTAGTAAGATACATAAGAGCACCAATTGCACTAAGGTATGGTACCTCCGAACCGAGAACTTCTTCACCATCTTCGCATGGGCGAAATGGATCATTGTCAACATTGAGTGATCTAACTACCATTGGGGTGCTTAAAGAATTTGCATTTTCCATATTGAAACGCTTTAAGAGCCTTTCTGTCACACCCCCCAAATTCCCACTCGTGGTGTTAGTCCACGTAAGTGTGACGTGGCTAGGATCATAGCTCATGGTCATATAGAACGACTCTATATGAGTTATACAATCACGCAGATTTATAAAACAAATAAGTTTTCAAATAAAGCAGCGGAACGTTTATAACAAAGCAGTGGAAATGTAAATTGTTACACAGCGGAAAGTAAATAGTTTTAAACACTACATAGTTTGATTGTTTCAAATAAAATCAATGCACACAAAGCCTAGGACATGAGTCTATATGGCAGTCAGACTCCTTAGTGCTTCCTTGTGCGCATCCTAGTGTGTGCTCCATTTAGTTACCTGAGAATACATGTGAAATGTGTCAACTAAAAAGTTGGTGAGTTCACAGGTTTAGACAGACTGAAAAGTAAACAGATATATACTGGCAATGTTAAGTTTAGTTGTGGATCTACGATCTGTGGAGTGTGTCTGTTCATCTTACCGAAACTCGACTGTTCCCGTTTGCCTCCGCGGGTCATCGCTGAACCCGACATCAACATCAAAATTACTCTCGTTATGACCTCCAGTCAACATAGGTGCCGAGTAGGGTTAGTCAAACCCAGTAGTACTACGTAATTACGACTCGTTTGTGTTACAACTAACGGTAAGGATAAGTGAGGACTTTAAGCGATAATAGTTACACTCGAAAATGGTTTTCACAACATACCAGTACTATATCTAAAGCAGTTGCATAGTATTCTCACCCCAAAGTTAAGTAAAACAGTATAAGAGTAAAAGTGGGGCTGTAAACTCACCTGAGTTAAGTAGTGCGTTCTTACAGAATCGAGTAGCTCACTGACTAGCAGTTACCTATATCACATAGGTGTTATGAGTTTGTGTTACATAGTGTTAGTGTTTAACAACTCTAAGTTGTCGTGTGGGTCGTGTTGACCGTGTTTGACCACGTTGATCGTGTTTTACCTAACGACCCGTTGGTGACGGTTCTTGGATCATGTGATCGTGTAACATGCGATTTAGTGTCGAGTGAAGTGTGCGGATACTTTCTATTTTAGAAAAGTTTCTAATTTGGCAAGTCATGCCATAAATCATGATCCGATTATTCTAACATGCATTTTTATCCTAAGTGAGCATGTTATCACATAGCACATAGTTACACATAGCCGGTTTAGCACGTCTCGTGCGTAAAAGTTACTAATTATGGAAAGTTACTAAAATAAACAAATGTGACAAAGTCTAGATACAATCTCGTAATAATATCATCATCTTAGTTCTAAATAGACATATAACCATAACCGTTATGACTAGCATGCTCCTATTCCCAAATTTGTAGAATAAAGTTACTATTTATAGTAACTTGTGATAAAACACATTTTTCAACCATTTTAGGACATAAAATCATTTATTAACATCATAGCAAGTTTAACTAAGCGTACTAAACATGCAACATCTTCCAAATTCATCATTTCTAGCAAACTTAAAATAAAAAGTTTCTATTTATAGCAATAATCATGAATATCCTAATTCTAACAATTCTATCCCTTCAAATGCATCAATAACATCATCTAACATGTTTCTAAGCATAAATCAAAGATTAAATCACATGCATTTGATCATTTCATCAAGAATCACCATTTTACAATGTTAAAGTTTCCATTATTAGCAATAATCACCAAATGATCATTCCTTGACAAAATCAATCACTCTAATCCATATAGATCTTTTCAAATATCATTTCTAATAACATTTTATCATCAAACATCATCTAAAACAATGTCGATCATACATGCATGTTACTAGAAATACCCATTTGTGACCAAATCATCAACATGCATATTGACATTATCATGGGTCGTCATAGAAACTCATTTAATCAATCTAGATCATCAAATAACACAAAAACATCAACAAAACCAGATTCAAAGAAAGAAAATTCGTGCATGTGAAGATCTAGTGTGTGTATGCAAGCTTTGGTCCTTGCATGTGGGTTTGTGTGCGTTGCATGTGTGTTTTATGCTACATAGTCTCAAGATCTACCTTCCGAGCCTTCAAACGTGTTGAGATGGTGAATGAGCAGCCTCTCGAGCTCCTGGAATCCTTCTCAAGGTCGTGCAAGTGATAGTGTTGGTGATGAAAAGCTTCAAACCTTCTTCTAAGTTCCCAAAGTTCTCAACAATGGCTTCCTCTATGTTTCTAGTAGAGATTATGGGCTGGTAGGGAGGTTAGCAGGTGATTCTTGGGGGTTTAAAACGAGTTAATGGCGTCTGAACTTGGCTAAAACGATTACACTAGGCTAGACATGATTTTTGTGGCAACCAAGAAGATTTTCAAGATTTTTATCAGCCAGGCGTAACGCCTGACGAGAGGCGGCGAAGCCAGGCGTACCGCGGGGGTGAGGAGGCATCCGAGGCATTTCCCTGCCTCGCACGCAATGCCTAGGTCAAATAGTTGGGTCAGGCGTACCTCCTGGACCCTTGGCCAGGCCTAACTTGGCCCATTTTCATGTTCTGGCCCATTCTACGCGTATATCTCGATTACGGACATCGTTTACAGGCATATGAACATCATTTCTCCTATTTTAGGTTCCTTAGAATCTAAGTGTTGTGCAAGTGGACTATGGTTTGATCCGTTCACCAACGTTCGTTATTCAAGACACGTGCGAGTGTTGTGCGATAATTCCTCGAATTATCGGTGTGTTCGTTCTGTCGTGCCACGTGTCACACTAAATACAATTATTCTAGTGCCACGTATGAAAGAATAATACACATTATTATTAAAATAATATAAATGCTGACCTGGAAATTGCGAGGTGTCACATCATCCCCCAGTTAATAGGAATTTTGTCACACCCCGAGCCGGCGGGGTAGGATCGGGTTTCCCCGTCGGGCGGAAGGTTCCCGGGGCGCGATATTGTGAGTGATAATCGTGATGATCAGATTGTTTACATTGCACATGATATAAATGAGAAATGCTAAATATAATAGAATTACAAAGTTAAATTACATCAGTATTGTTTATAATTTAACAATGTAAATCTACTGTCAACATCATAAATTTCTATCTTGTATTTACACAAGACATACAAAATAATTTGTATAATGATGTCTTCAAAAGTATGCATGTCCAAAATACTAAGTCTTCTATCAGAAGTCCTAGTCCAAAAGAAATGACTTCTTAATTGACCTGTTCGTCACCTGAGAAGTCATGCAAAAAGATCAAGTCAACACATGGTTGGTGAGTTCATATAGTTTAGTGATTGAAAATGATTTGAAAACCTCTTTCGGTAAAGACCCTAACCTCATTAATTCCACATGTAATATCCACATCGGTATGCTTATATACAGGGCATATGTAAGGGACAAGCCCTAGCCAACATCCCACCACATACTAATATGCATATGACACTGTTGTTAATGATAGTTAAGCATTTTTACCCATCACACCTCTGATTTAGATTATGATCTCCAAAAATTGATTTGCCTTTGATTCTTTTGAGTTCGTCATAGATACATGATTTCCCCAAAAGTCAATGATAGTAATAAAATGTTAAATATTTAATTAAATAATTAAATAAAACATTTAAATACAACTAAGACATGATGATTGGGCATTATTTCACTCAATCAATTAGACTTAGTTGTTGGTGGTTGTCCAAGTTGTAACCTCTCACACGTGACCCATGTCAGGCATAACTCACAAGGAGTACACCTGAACTGAGCGGGATTTTAATGTTTTGCCCTTACAGCTTGACCCAAAGGTCTTCTGTACATGCGGGGACTTTAAGGATATCCTTTGATTCTTGATCTCTTGATTCTCTTGATTTGACTTTGATATTGATTTCAATTGATCGTTCATGTTATTGCCCGTATAGCCTGACTACAAGAGTCTTCTATACCTGAAGGAACTTTATATGTGTGTTACACGTGGTCTTGATTCCCTATACAACTGACATCCACCTTAACTTGAATATTAATGATTTCATTAGATCATAATGATTTCATTATTTTCATGATTCACACACATTTATGATTTCTGATTCCTTGAGTCTCTTGATATTGATCTTTTGAATTCCCATGATTTACAATGATACTTGATTCTTGATTATGGTTCTTTGTTCTTAGATTCCACACTGAATTAGATTCCTTTGACTATGATCTTTTGATTTAGTTCATATGATTTCACTTTGCAATTAGGTTCTTGAATTTAAGCTTGATAGACCAAAGGTTTGATTAGAGTTTAGAATTGAAGTATTACTCATAAGAGTACTTTAATTTGATCTGTTTAATAATTACCTAGACAGGAGTCTAGGAGTATCAACAAACATATATATGCAAAACATATAATAAATAAAAGCATTTAAATAAACAGTTTTAAATAACAGTTTACGCATGCTTCTCAGCCCCGCGTTTTAAAACAAAAATGTTAGAAAAGGGGCAATGAACTCACCTGTGTTGCTCTGTACTGGTTTACCACAAAATGTGCGCTCGTTGTTGTTGCCTAAGTATCTTTAGCACCTGAGTTATTTTAAGAGGTTCGAATACTATAAGTCGTTATAATAGACGTTGTATCTACGGCTTTGGTCTCGGTGTGCAACTAAGTGTCCTATATTACTAACGTGCTTCTAAGACTTCATCTAACTCAGTCTAACTTATTACCCATTAGTAACCCAAATCCCATGATTATTCATTTAAAGTCTTTAATTAAAACATCTTTAAGTTATTTCTTGTTAGGTTAAATATTTAGAAAACATCATTTAATGTAGTTTAATAAAATTCATAATTTAATTTCTTTTATCAAACATAATTAATTTAAAGATGAGTATAAGTACCATGATGAGCTTAAGTCAAGCCCATTGGGCCACCCTTAGGCCCATTTCTTGACTCGACCATTGAAACGATTTTCTTGGAGTAAATCTTTGTATAATTTATCCTAGATAGTTCAATAACTATCTAATGTAATTGTACGTTTCCTTGAGATTGTCTAAGTGTCAAGTATTGGTTGAGAGATCAATACTTTACTTGAGGCTATGATCTTTAATTCCTCATATATTCCCAAATGTTTTGAACCCCAAAGGTGTTAGTACATTTTAAGAATCCCTTTGTTTTGATAACTACCACCCATGCTTCCATGTTACTACTTGTTTAGACCTTTAGATAGCATTCTTTTGTAAATCAAGCATTGAACCCTATTATGATCTCATGCATCTATACACATGCACGTTTTTCCCCATGAATTTCATGCATACACACACACGCACATGCATGCATGCAATACATGGGTCGCAAGCATGCACACACACATGTTATTTCTCCATGCAAGCTTATACAAACTCTAGTTCATGTGTTCGACCTAAAGGACGTAGGTTGAATGAGGATTGGCCGTATGAGCATGATCCGAAGCAACTGGGACGAATGAGGTTAAGCCCGACTAAACATGGCCGAATAGGCCTAGGCTGGTCGAATGAAGCCTTAGGCCGAAGGAGGGCCCGAATGTGAGTCGTTCGAATGAAAGATGGTCGAACCAAGCTTTGTCGAATGAGCTAAGCCGGATGACATCTTGTGCGAATGGATACAACCGAATGTGGTCCGATCGAATGAAGGGTTGACAGAACCACAAGCGAATGAAGCCTCATACTCAGTCAAACCATTCGGCGAATGAGATGATGGGCCGACTAAGGCCATTCGGCGAATGTGGGTCGAATGTGCTCATTCGTTGAGCTGTTGGCGTTTGCCATTCGGCCGTGCGACAACTCTTATGTGCAGCCATGGTAATTCGATCTATTGGCTAAACTATGGTGTGCATCAAGTTCCTAAGTGATTATGGTGGTGTTCCCCTAAGGTTTTGAAGTCTTAAATCGTCTAGAAGGGTGGGCGACCATGAGGGTTTTCAAAACCCTAAAACCGAACAAAAACATGATCTTTACCTCGTTTCTATGGGTTTCCAGGGCAGATCCCTTGTACTTTTACAATCTACAAGTGATGGTGGTGATTTTGACACCAAAATAGCTTGAAATGGTGAAGAATTGAGAGAGTTAGAGTTTTGAATTGTAGAGAGAGAAACTAGAGAGAAAAAGTGGCGGAAATGAGGAGAGAGGATGGGTTGTTGAAGAAGATGATGGGGAAATTAAAGCCTCATCAAGGCTTTCATTTACCCGGTTGTTCGATCTCGCTCGGTTTTGTTCGATTTAGCATAAAGATGTCGGTTTCGCGCCATTTTCGTTACGAAACGACTCGGTTCTAAAATAGGATTCATAAATTTATTTTAGGTTGTGATTCCTAATAAATTAACTAAATATCTTCTATTTATTAAAATTTCAAAATATTAATTAACGTTTAAATCGAATCGCTCAGTCATCGCGCGTATTTGTTCGAATCGTCACCCGATCAAATACGACAATAATTACACTTTTCGATATGGTTTTCTAATTATTAGATATCATTCTGAACGTTAACTTTCAGATTTATTCGTACAGATCGTCACCTATACGAAAAATCTGTCGGTTTAGCATTCACGTAACGACATCCATGTTGTTTTGTTCTGTAAAGCCTCACATACGTTTATACGTAATAAATTCCTAACAAATAATCATTTGATGGTTCTGTGATGCCAGTTAGTTATCTGACTGATGAACCATTGTTCTGAACTTGTTTTCCTGAATTTGAGTCTGAACTGTGCTATGGTAACATGTAATGAAGATGATATACAATTGATAACTGAAATATGTACCTGATTTACTGTTCATGTACTGTAGAGATCACTATTCCGGTGACGGTTCCGGCACTGATGTTACAAATTTCGTCCCGAAATTCAGTTTGTGTTGCTAGTGTTAGTCTGATCGGAGAATAAATGAGGGTATTTCTTTTTCATCTGGTCCTCTCGTTCCCAGGTGTATTCCGGTCCACGCCGTGAGTTCCATCGCACCTTAACTATTGATATCTTACTGAGTTTGAGCTTCTTGGTTTCCCGGTCCATAATTTCGACCGGTTCCTCAACGAATGAAGTTGTTCATCAATCTGAATTTCCTCTAAAGGAATTGCGAGTGTTTCGTCTGATAAGCACTTCTTGAGGTTCGATACGTGGAATACGTTATGCACGCTACTCAGCTCTTGTGGTAGCTGTAGTTTGTAGGCCACAGGGCCTATCCGTTTAGTGATCTCGAACGGTCCTATGTAACGAGGGTTCAACTTTCCCCGCTTCCCGAATCGGATCACTCCCTTCCAAGGCGAGACTTTAAGGAGTACTCGGTCTCCTACTTGGAACTCCAAAGGCTTGCGCCTTTTGTAGGCATAGCTCTTCTGTCGATCCCGAGCTGCTGCCATTCTGTTACGTATCTGCACGATCTTTTCCGTTGTTTCGTGCACCAGCTCAGGTCCGGTCAGTTGGCTTTCGCCAACTTCTGCCCAACAAAGTGGTGATCTACACTTACGTCCGTAAAGTGCTTCAAACGGTGCAGCTCCAATGCTGGTGTGATAGCTGTTATTATATGAGAACTCCACCAGGGGTAGGTGGGTCTCCCAGCTGTTCCCGAAGTCGATTACGCATGCCCGAAGCATGTCCTCCAAAGTCTGGATGGTTCGTTCACTCTGACCATCCGTTTGCGGGTGATAAGCAGTACTCATATCCAACCTCGTCCTAAGTGCCTTATGTAAGGACTTCCAAAAATGCGCCGTAAAACGACTGTTTCGGTCAGATATTATCGAGACTGGGACTCCGTGTCTGGAAACAATTTCCTTTAAGTAGATTCGGGTTAGCTTTTCCAACTTATCGGTTTCCTTAATTGGTAGAAAGTGTGCCGATTTCGTGAGTCGGTCTATGAAAACCCAGATGGTATCGCAGCCACTTGCTGTCTTCGACAGCTTGGTGATAAAATCCATGGAAATCTGTTCCCATTTCCATACCGGAATTTCCGGTTGTTGAAATAACCCTGACGGTTTCTGATATTCGACCTTGACCTTAGAGCAAGTCAGACACTTACTCACATAAGTCGCGATTTCCGACTTCATGTTAGGCCACCAGTACGTTGTCTTCAAGTCGTGGTACATCTTGTCAGAACCTGGATGTACTGAGTATCGGCTCTTGTGAGCCTCATCCATCACTACTTCTCTCAATCCACCGTAGTGTGGAATCCAAATCCGATCCATCAGATAGTAAGCTCCATCGTCTTTCTATTTCATTTGTTTATCCATACCCCGCCTGGCTTCAAGGGTAAGGTTTTCCGTTTTCAGAGCTTCTTGTTGTGCGAGTCGAATCTGATTAGGTAACTCAGAGTGAATGGTGAGTTGTAGTGCACGTACACGTTTGGTTGTTTCTTTCCTGCTCAACGCGTAAGCCACTACGTTGGCCTTTCCAGGATGATACTTGATTGCACAATCATAATCGCCTATTAGCTCGACACATCTGCGTTGTCTCATGTTTAGCTCCTTTTGGTGGAATATGTGTTGTAGGCTCTTATGATCAGTGAAAATTGTGCACTTGGTGCCATACAGATAGTGTCGCCAGATCTTCAGTGCGAACACTACGGCTCCCAACTCCAAATCATGGGTTGTGTAGTTCTTTTCATGCACCTTTAGTTGTCGTGATGCGTAAGCAATAACTTTTTCACATTGCATCAACACGCAACCGAGTCCTTGTTTCGATGCATCACAATACACTACTAAGTCTTCACAGCCGTCCGGTAGTGATAAGATAGATGTGCTGCATAACTTCTGTTTCAATAGGTCGAAAGCAGCTTCTTGCTTTTCTCCCCATTCAAATTTCTTATCTTTGTGCGAAAGGGACGTCACTGATTGTGCGATCTTCGAGAATCCTTCGATAAATCGCCTGCAGTACCCGGCCAATCCTAGAAACTGTCGCACCTTAGTCGGAGTCTTGGGTGCTGTCCAGTTCTTGATTGCCTCAATCTTGGCTGGGTCTACGTGTATTCCTTTCTCGTTCACTACATGTCCAAGAAACTGAACTTCGCGAATCCAAAAATCGCATTTAGAAAATTTCGCGTATAGTTGTTCCTTCTTCAGTAGTTCCAAGACACGTCTTAAGTGTTCGGCATGTTCTTCTTGAGTCTTGGAATATATCAGGATATCATCAATAAATACGATTACGAATTTATCGAGATACGGCTTACACACCAGATTCATGAGATCCATGAATACTGCAGGTGCGTTGGTCAGCCCAAACGGCATAACCAGAAACTCATAATGCCCGTACCGTGTTCTGAAGGCTGTTTTCGGTATATCCTCCTCTTGTATTCTTAGTTGGTGGTAACCGGATCTTAAATCGATCTTCGAATAGTAGCTCGACCCTTGCAGTTGGTCAAACAGATCATCTATCCGAGGTAAAGGGTATCGATTCTTGATCGTTACCTTGTTCAGCTCCCGGTAATCGATGCACATACGGAATGATCCATCCTTTTTCTTCACAAACAGGACCGGTGCTCCCCAAGGTGAGAAGCTCGGCCTTATAAATCCTTTATCTAATAAATCTTGTAGCTGATTAGACAGTTCTTGCATTTCAGTAGGAGCCAATCGGTATGGTGCTTTGGCTATTGGTGCTGCTCCTGGTGTTAGATCTATCTGGAACTCCACTTGTCGCGGTGGTGATAGTCCTGGTAGATCATCAGGAAAGACTTCTGGGAAATCGCGAACGACAGCGATGTCCTCGATCTTTCGCTCCTTCTTTGGTTGTTCGGTAATAAGTGCCAGGATAGCCGTGTATCCCTTCTTCAGGTATTTGCTTGCCTTCATACAGGACATGATGTTTAACGGTATTCCGCGCCGTTCCCCTTGGATTGAGATCTGCTCTCCACTTGGCAACGTAATTCGTACAATCTTCTTGTTGCACACGATCTCAGCGTGGTTTTCAGATAGCCAATCCATTCCAATCACCACGTCGAAGCTCCCGAGAGTTACCGACATCAGGTCAATCACCAGTTGGTGGTCCGCTAGCATCAAGACACACCCTTTAATGACATGTTGCGTCTCGATTAGTTTACCATCGGCTAACTCTACGGTGTACTTATGGTCTAGTGGTGTTGGGGTCATATTAAGCAAATTACTAAAGTCTCTAGAGATAAAACTCCTTATGGTCTAGTGGCATTGCATGTGTGTTTTATGCTACATAGTCTCAAGATCTACCTTCCGAGGCTTCAAACATGTTGAGATGGTGAATGAGCAGCCTCTCGAGCTCCTGGAATCCTTCTCAAGGTCGTGCAAGTGATAGTGTTGGTGATGAAAAGCTTCAAACCTTCTTCTAAGTTCCCAAAGTTCTCAACAATGGCTTCCTCTAGGTTTCTAGTATAGATTATGGGCTGGTAGGGAGGTTAGCAGGTGATTCTTGGAGGTTTAAAATGACTTAATGGCGTCTGAAGTTGGCTAAAATGATTACACTAGGCTAGACATGATTTTTGTGGCAACCAAGAAGATTTTCAAGATTTTTATCAGCCAGGCGTAACGCCTGACGAGAGGCGGCGAAGCCAGGCATACCGCGGGGGTGAGGAGGCATCCGAGGCATTTCCCTGCCTCGCACGCAACGCCTAGGTCAAGTAGTTGGGTCAGGCATACTGCCTGGACCCTTGGCCAGGCCTAACTTGGCCCATTTTCATGTTATGGCCCATTCTACGCGTATTTCTCGATTACGGGCATCGTTTATAGGCATATGAACATCATTTCTCCTATTTTAGGTTCCTTAGAATCTAAGTGTTGTGCAAGTGGACTGTGGTTTGATCCATTCCCCAACGTTCGTTATTCAAGACACGTGCGAGTGTTGTGCGATAATTCCTCGAATTATCGGTTTGTTCGGTCTGTCGTGCCACGTGTCACACTAAATACAATTATTCTAGTGCCACGTATGAAAGAATAATACACATTATTATTAAAATAATATAAATGCTGACCTGGAAATTGCGAGGTGTCACACTTTCTGTATAATTTGATTGATGCACAAGTATTCCGTTAGGCATATGCTCAATCTGTAAACCAAGACAATACTTGGTTTTTCCAAGATCTTTCATTTCAAATTCATTCTTTAAATGAGTAATTACTTCATAAATTTATTTATGCGTCCCAATTATATTTAGATCATTAACATACACAGCTATGATCACAAATCTTGATGTTGTCTTTTTGATAAAGACACATGGACAAATAAGATTATTTGTATAACCTTTACTCTTCAAATAATCACTCAAACGATTGTACCACATCCTTCCCGATTGTTTCAATCCATACAGAGATATTTGTAATTTGATTGAGCGCATTTCTTTAGGTTTTGAACCTAATGCTTCAAGGATTTTAAATCCTTTGGGAATTTTCATATAGATGTCATTATCAAGTGATCCATACAAGTAAGCTGTCACCACATCCATAAGACGCATTTCTAAATTTTTGGATACTGCTAAGCTGATTAAATATCTAAAAGTGATTGCATCCATAACAGGAGAATATGTTTCATCATAATCAATCCCTGGTCTTTGAGAAAAACCTTGAGCCACAAGTCTGGCTTTATATCTTGTAACTTCATTTTTCTCATTTCGTTTCCGCACAAAAATCCACTTGCAACCCACGGGTTTTACGGTATTTGGCGTAATAACAATTGGACCAAAAACTTTTCGTTTGTTAAATGAATCTAATTCAGCTTGCATAGCATCTTTCCATTTGTTCCAGTCATCTCGATTTTGGCAATCGTTGACTGATTTTGGTTCAGGAGCATCGTCTCCATTTATAATATCACTTGCCACAAAATATGAAAATATCTCATCAATATTTTCCATTTCATATCGGTTCCATAATGTGTTTGTGTGACCATAGTTAATTGAAATCTCTCTGTTAATATCATTCATTTCTTCATCGGGAAATGTTTTGATATTTTGAATTTCATCAGAATCCTTTTCCTTATGGTCATTTTCTTTCTCAGGTCCTTTTCTTTTTCAAGGATTTTTATCCTTTGATCCGATTGGTCGGCCACGTTTCAAACGTCTTTGAGATTCGTGAGTTGGATCTTTGTCTAATTGCTTACTTGGAATCTCAACCCGAGCTGGAGCATTCTCTGCTGGTATATGAGATTTTGTTACTCTTTTTGCATCAGTAAATGCATCTGGCAATTGATTTGCTATATCTTGCATATGAATTATCTTTTGAACTTCTGTCTCACATTGTTTTGTTCTTGGATCAAGATATAACAATGAAGGTTCACACCATGAGATATTCTTTTCTTTTATGTTCTTTTCTCCCCCTAAGGTTGGAAAATTTGTCTCATTAAAGTGACAATCAGCAAAACGTGTTGTAAAGACATCACCTGTTAGGGGTTCAAGATATCTTATGATGGATGTTGTTTCGTATCCAACATATATTCCCAATCTTTTTTGAGGACCCATTTTTGTGCGTTGTAGTGGTGCAATAGGAACATACACCGCATATCCACATATTCTAAGGTGGGAAATGTTAGGCTCTTGGCCAGAAGCAAGTTGTATAGGAGAATATTTGTGATTTGCACTAGGTCTCATACGAATTAATGATCCAACATGTAAAATTGCATGACCCCAAATAGACACAGGAAGTTTCGTTTTCATTATTAATGGTCTTGCAATTAATTGTAGCCATTTTATCAATGACTCAGCTAAACCATTTTGTGTATGTACATGAGCAACCGGGTGTTCAACAACAATTCCAATTGATATGCAATAATCATTAAAAGCATGTGATGTGAATTCACCCGCATTATCAAGCCTCACCCTTTTAATGGTATAATCCGGAAAATGTGCTCGTAATTTTATAATTTGAGCAAGAAATTTTGCAAATGCCACGTTACGAGTCGATAATAAAGAAACATGAGACCATCTGCTAGATCCATCTATTAAGACCATGAAGTATCTAAATGGTCCACATGGTGGATGAATTGGTCCACATATATCACCTTGAATTCTTTCAAGAAATAATGGAGATTCATGCTCAATATTTAATGGTGAAGGCCTTGTAACAAATTTTCCAATAGAACATGATACACATAATGGTATTTTATCTATTTGGGGTAACTTTTGATCTCTTAATGGATGTCCATTTGTATTTTCGATTATTCTTTTCATCATTATAGATCCTGGATGACCTAGTCTATCATGCCATAAGTTAAAGGCAACATGATCACTACATTTCTCTTTAACTACCATATGTGCTTGAGGCACATTTATTTGTATATAATGCAAACCAGAATTAAGCATTGACAATTTTTCTAGTATGACATTTTTTCTCATGATATACAAATATTTTTCATTGTCAATGGTAGTTGACCAGGTGTCATACCCATTTTGATATATGTTCTTGAAACTCAACAAGTTTCTTGTTGATTTTGGGGAATACAAAGCGTTCTCTATTAAGAGTTTTGTACCATTTGGTAAAACTAAATTTGCTTTTCCCACTCCTTCTATCAGGTCTGTAGGACCTGATATTGTATTAATGTTTCCCTTTGTTGGTTTCAGTACATGAAAATATTTTTTAGATTTCATAATAGAGTGTGTTGCACCACTATCCGCTATACACATCTCTCCATCACTTGTTTGAATGAGTGCTCCGTTGATATTCATTTTACTCTTCAAATAAAAGAAAAATAATGAGATATTACGAAAATTTTAACATAACCACTGAATATTTTACATAACATGAAAAATTTATTATACATAACTTAGACTGATTAAACTAGAATATTAAGATAACTAGACTGATAACATATTCATTTGGTAAAACTAAATTTGCTTTTCCCACTCCTTCTATCAGGTCTGTAGGACCTGATATTGTATTAATGGTTCCCTTTGTTGGTTTCAGTACATGAAAATATTTTTTAGATTTCATAATAGAGTGTGTTGCACCACTATCCGCTATACACATCTCTCCATCACTTGTTTGAATGAGTGCTCCGTTGATATTCATTTTACTCTTCAAATAAAAGAAAAATAATGAGATATTACGAAAATTTTAACATAACCACTGAATATTTTACATAACATGAAAAATTTATTATACATAACTTAGACTGATTAAACTAGAATATTAAGATAACATATTCATTCATAGTTCCAAATTAGGTAAAAAATATGTGTTATTCAGTTCGATGTTCGCATCATCGAACTTGTCCACATGGTTAACTTCTTTCTTCTTTTCCTTAAGAGATGCTTGATATAGCTTGCACATATGAGAGGGTGTACGACAAGCTTTCGACCAATGATTTTTACTCCCAAATCTAAAACATGAACTGTCATTATGTTGAGATGTACCAACTTCATTTTGAAATTTATATTGTTGGTTCTCATTTTGTAGGTTGTGATAGTTATTAGCTCTTTGGCCACGATCACGCCCATGACCACTACCACTACCACTACCTCGACCTTGACCGTTATGGTTATTGTTCCATTTAAATGGATAGTTGAAACGGTTTTTGTCAAAACGACCACGACCGTGCCCACGTCCACGTCCACGTGTATGCCTAAATTTTTTAGCATCATTATGACTAATAGCATTAGCTTCTGGTAATGCTATTGATCATGTGGGACGTACAAGATGGTTTTTCATTAACACTTCATTGTTTTTCTCTGCTATAAGAAGTAGAGCATTCAGATCAGAATATCTTTTGAATCCTTGTACACGTAAATACGTTTGTAAGCCGACGTTTGATGCATGAAAAATGCTAAAGGTTTTTTCTAGCATATCTTCTTCAGTAACATTTTGCCCACAAAATCGAAGTATTGAGCATATTCTGAACAAAGCAGACGTGTAGTCATTCACCTTTTTAAAATCTTGTAGTCTTAAATTTGACCATTCATCTCGAGTAGCAGGGAGTAAAACTGCCTTTTGATGATTAAATCTTTCTTGCAAATCATTCCATAAAGCGGAAGGATCATCACAATTTGAATACTCAAATTGTAGCATCCCATCAATGTGTTTGTGAAGAAAAACATCTGCTTTTGCCTTTTCTTGTTCTGAACAATTATTGTTCACGTTTATTGTTTCTAAAACACCCATTGATTTTAAATGTCTCTTTACATGAACTGTCCATGCCATGTAATTTTCTCCACTAATGTTTTACGCTGGGAATTCAAGTTTTGCAATATTTGACATTTTTTTTCTAAACATGAATAAATCAATTAAAAAAAATAAACATTAGAATCCATATATATCAATGAGCACTGCGATACAATAGAGTGGTAAAGCTACGAAAAGATACATAACTAGAAAAAATTAAATTCTTCAGGTGAGAGTTGAGATAGAGGATAAAGAAACAAAATTCGCATTACGGTAACTAATAACAAAAGTGGGTGAATCATCTTCAAAAATTATCTTGAGCAAGCTTAAGACAATAAGATAATATGTTTTTATATATTAAAAGAGATTGTTTATTTATATGAAAAAAAAATTAACCGTTGATAACGGTTATATAACCCTTTTTGCAACGGCTATATGGTCGTTTACGAAATATAAGTAAAGAAAAATATTGTTACCAAATATAAACAAATGTTAGCGTATATAATAAAATGTTAGCATACTAATAAATGTTAATATCAATGTTAGCAAAAAGTTGTTAGTATTGTTAACATAAAAATAAATGTTAGTACACATGAATAAATGTTAACATACATAAATAAATGTTAGCATATAAATGTTAGCATAAGAATAAGATGTTAGTATGCATAAATAAATGTTAGTTGAAAAAATAAAATGTTAGTTTTATAACTAAAAGTTAGATACATAAATAAAAGTTAGATAGTTAGTAGTCCCATGATTATCAAATGTCCATAATAGTAAGTCTTGGATAATTATTTTGTTCATAATGGTAGTTAACTTCTTAAAGTTTTATATAAATTGTTATTAATAAATTGTTTACCTTTGATGGATGACTTGTGCTTTTAGTGATCTTCTTAATTATGATTTAAGAACGCTTCGTACTGATAGCGTGTTATAATATAACTATGATTAGCTCACATTAACAATCTTTAGAGAAGATTAGAAGAGAAAGATAGAAGAGATTTTAGAGAGAAGAAGAGAGAATTGTATAACACTTTAGAATGTATACAAGAGGTGCCTCTTCTTCTTTACATTGAAGTGGTATTTATACAACAAAAAAGTTGCCTTTTGGGAGACAAGAAACAAGAATATTTAATGCTTAATCTAAAAATATGTCCATATAAATCTGGAGTGTTGGAAAAGCTTTCATCCAACACCTTTCAATTATATAAAATATACAACAGTATGTTCAATATTTCTTAAATTTTTTTTATTTTTAATTTATGATAATAACATTTAAATTATCAATGTACTTGACATATGTCACACAAAAACCTTTATTTATAATAGTGTAGCTTTCATATCTTTAGTTCATTCATTTATTTAATTTTTATTTTCTGTATCCTTGGGCATAAATCTAATATTATGAATCTTTTTCAGAAGTTTTAATTTTGAATTCGTAGATTATCATATATAGTTGGGTAACACTTGTGAATAAATAACAAACAAGCAAAGTTATGTGCACGTTACACAAAAAGGTACAATTAAAAAGGTTAGGATATTACTACACTAGTATACAAATAAAAAGACTTTTTAAGTTTTTTAATATTAATTAAAAAATATCTAAAAAATGCATATGAGTAAACGTTATGTGAGTATGATATGATTATTTTGATTTAAATATAGTGTATAAATGATGGTGGTGGTGTATGAATACTAGGACCCAATTAAAATCCAAGCATTGTGATGTGACAATACAATTAAAAATGTTGTGAATCAAATTGAAACGTAAATAAAAACAATTATTATATCTTGTGATATGGGTAAATAAAAGGTGTATGAATACTATTACTAATATTTATTTTTAATCTTAACTCAATATATCTAACCATATTTGTCGCACCCTGAGAAATCTCGTCCCTTCTGGGGCGTGAGCAACTACAGATGGTCAGGATCGCAGTCTCCGATCACACAACTTGCGAGACCTACATGTCTGGTTACATACTTACATCCAATAACTTGGATAAAACAATTTGTAAAATCAGAGTTGCGGAAGTGAAAGTTGAGGTTATCAAAACATATATATGATTCATAAGTTGCGGAAGCATAAGGTTAATCAGTTTTCAAAACGAGACAGAGTATTAGTTTGCGGAAGCGATTTAAGTTGTTTAACCATACATCAAGTAACATAACAAAATGATAACAAAAGTTTAACAGTCTAAGACACATAAGCAAATGCATGCGACTCCAGCCTAGCATCCTAATCCTTGTGCGCGTGCCTTAGTTACCTGAGAAAACATACGAGTAAAAGGGTCAACACAATGGTTGGTGAGAGCACAGGTTTTTCACAAGCAGTAAACATCAAAATGTTTAAAGTAAGAGTTTTACATATTTACATATCATTACAATGCAGTATCGATTGATAGCTAGTCACTACAGTTATATTATATTGTGGATGGTACCGAAGCTGACAGTTGGTGCCTCCCGCCATGTCCATCACAAGACTATGGCAAAGTGTTGGTCAATATTGCACTATTCCGACCTCCAGTCGGGTGTAGTGGGGCTTGTCAGGCCCAATAGTACTATTCGAGATTACCATGCTAGGCGTTATGCTATTAACGGTCCGAGGAGTATCGCGAGGACTTTTAGTTGTGATAGGGGCCCACACATATACATATAATGATAAAGCATGTCCATACGTAAATAAAATGAGTTAAGGTAGAAAAGATAAAAAGGGGCCGTGAACTCACCTGATGAAGTAGTTCCGGTCTTATGTGGTGTTCGCGACTGCGAAAGCTAGCAGTCCTGCTAGTAAGCTCCTATAATCATATAGGTGTAAGTATGCGTTCTGTGGTGTGTTGTAGTCCATACAACTCCAGGTGTCGGTGTGCTCAACTGAGTGTGTGTGTGTTGACTTGTGTTGACTCTACGAATCGTTGGTGACACGTTTGTTGGGTTAAGTTGTCTTAGTGCAAGTAAGACACTAAAATGCGTCCTATGACTCAACTCATACTGTTTTCACGAAATCAAGTTTAAAAATCATAATGTTCTCGTTTCGGGAAACTTTCTATGTTTAGAAAGTTTCTATTTTTGGAAAGTATGGTTATGAAATCATATTTCATAAAACTAATAACTTTAGTATGATTGTAAAAACATATTTGAACACTTAAAATAAGCCGTTTGTGCATAAAATACCACTTATGCCATTTTGCCCAAACAAAGTTTCCTAAAATAGTAAGTATTTGTTTAAAAGCTCATTTTCACAAGTCAAGGTTTCCAATCATGTTAAAAATCATTTCTGAACATGTTTCAACAATTAAAGTTCATCAAAACATTCGTAAATATCAAAAGCCCTCTTTTGATTTATAAAAGTTTCCATAAATAGTAAGTTTACACAAAATCGTGTTTTTGACAAAATCAAATATCCAAATGTGTTTCTAAACACTTCAATATGTATTTGACAACATCTAGACATGTCTAACATGTTTAGATCATCTCAAATCTACGACTTGCAACATAAAAGTTTCCTTTTATGGCAAGTGTACCTAAATCATCATCAAATCAACAATAACTCATCCAAACTCAAATCTAAACAATCCTATACTCAAAAATCAGTAGATTCATATCCATATTACACAAAATCACCAACAAATTCGTGCACAATAGCCACGTGGAGTTGCATGTGGACGGATGTTCATGCATGTAGGTTTTCACCCATTGCATGTTCGATCTAACACTAGATAAACATGTAAAACTACCTTAGAAGCTAGGATTTGAGTTGTAGCAGGTGTAACAAGCCCTGGAAGTGGCTGGAGATGTCTCTTTCACGTGTTGATGGCTTCCAATACCTCCTCTTGAAGCTCCAATGGTCCAAAATCACCACAAGGAAGAAGGAGATGCTTTATCAGAGGTTGGGGTGAGTTTGGCAGAGGGTTTGGTCGAGATACAGAGTACAAGCTCGGAGAAAATGGAAAAAGTTCGACTGAAAATGAAAGGGGTTGGTTTTATAGAGAAATTTGATCTGCATGGCCTTCGCGTACCGCGAAGGCCGATCAAAATATTTCTTCATGTATCGCGATGCGATTCGGGAGTATCGCGAAGACTTTCGCCAAGGGTCGTCGCGTACCGCGACAAGTCCATGTCCTTGTTTTTCGATTTCTTCGATTCGATTACGCTCGTACTCGATTCCTAACGTTTATCCTAAACGTCTAACACATATTTAGCACATAAGCACATAAGTTCGGTTATTGTTTGATCACCAACGTTCGTGAGACTCGTGTGTGTGTTTCGATAATTCCTTGAATTACCTTTGATGGTTCGTTTTTGTGTGTTTACGAAGTGTTTGCACGATTGATTAATCCTAATCAACGTATAAGGCACAATTCAATAATAATCCGAATTATTGTTTTGTGTTTGTGTTTAGCTCATCTAATTAAACTCAATCAAATGAAATGCAACAAGTATGGACGTGGAATGAGTGTTGCAATTTACCTAAAATTGTCGGGTGTCACAATATTTCATGCTTATTTTATTTTATTTAACATTTTTCAATTTAAGATTTGAAGAAGACAATTAGACAAGAATGCATCAATTTAGAGAGCGAAAACTATTAAGAAGTTTATTACTTGATATAATTTGATGTTTTCTTTTGTTTGTAGAGTTGGTTGATATGGTTTGGTTTTGTGTTTATCATATTGTTTTGAATGAAATATCACATTGAGATTGGTTTTGTTTGAATTTCAGCTTAATGTTATAACAAATATCACAACAAGTAAAATTGTAAAGCATACATTGCAACTCATACCTGGAAACCCGAATACTGATTGACTTGACTCAAATAAACCTGAAACCGAATAATTCGAAACTGATTACCCCGAATCCTATTTGATTTGATAAATAAATAGGATTCCAATCAATAACAAAAAAACCCGAACAGAATGACATGAAACCCGATTAAAAAATCTGATCAACACCCTCGCTTAGTGCGCTTGTTGGAACACAAACTTATTCTTTTAAGGTTTACGAATCTTATAATGTATTTGGATTTTTATTATAATGGATTGGTGAATTTTTTGAACTTTGAACTTTGCATTGTTTTATTTAAGTGTATATTTACTAAAATGTTTGATTTTAGGAAACATAGTAGAGAAAGAAAATAAACAACCAATATTCAGATTTATTTGGGTTTTTCTGGTTGTTCGGGTTTATCCAAATCATTATTTGTACAGATTCTGGTTGGATGAGATTCGACCCAATTCGGGTCGGGTTTCAGGGCATGGCAAAAAAATTCAAATCCAAATAACCCTATTCTAATATAAACTGAATAACTTGTAATTCGATCTGATAACACCTAGGGGTGCTTATGTACGGTTTGGTTAATGGTTTTTTCAGTTTATTCGATTCAGTTTAGTCAGTTTTGAATTTTTTTCCTCTTATCCAAAAACCGAACCAAATCAAATTCGGTAAGTGGTTATCCGAACTGAATACAATTCAGTTTGATTTCGGTTAAAACCGAATAAACCAATAAAAAAATCAAGTAAACCAGTTAAAACAAAAATAAACCGAATTCAACCAAATAAATCAAATTCAACCTTACATATTATTAATAAAAATATTAAATTTATAGCTAAATTCGGTTTAATTGGTTAAACAAACAAACCAAATTAAAAAAAAATTGGAACCAATAACCAAACCAAAAACTGAATTTAAAATTCAAATAAGTTAGCAACTGAACCGAAAACTAAATTCAGAATTTGGATCGTTTTTTTGGTTAAGGATAACCTACTTATTACAGGATTACACATAGCTTAATAATGTAGTATTTTAAATTTTTAATGAGCAAACTTTAGTATCTTTAAAAACTACCATAACGTGGATTCAATTATAAAAAAAAAAAAAAAAAAAAAAACACGATGCTATTATAAAGATGGCATCATGCATTAGAGAATAGAAATTTTCTCTTTTTTTTTTTCAATTGATGGAATCAGGATTTATGCATTCTTTTACCCCTTTTTTTTATTGTATGGCATTATATCTGGCATCAATAGTGGTACTAGAGGGTCCTAAGTCTAATAGCATTGATAAAGCATTAAAAGTAAAACCAGAATTGCTATTAAATAATAGCAAAATAATTAGGTTATTTAACAAAGCACATTAAAAAAACTCGGGTTGATGTAACCCGGAAAATCAATCTTGGATTTACATGAAAGAGACGTATCTTTTTTTTTAATAACAAATCTATCGTTTTTTTACCACTAAAACTTTAATATATTATAAGGTTTTGTTTTTCGATTTTACCCACTAAAACTTTTTAAAGTTTTGTTTTTTCGATTTTGGCCACTAAAACTTTTATATAATATAAAGTTTTGTTATATCGGTTTTTGCCACTAAAAGTAAAGTTTTGTTTTTTCGATTTTGGTCACTAAAACTTTTATATAATATAAAGTTTTGTTTTTTCGATTTTTGCCACAAAAACTTTTAAAGTTTTGTTTTTTCGATTTTTGTCACTAAAAATTTAATATAATATAAAGTTTTGTTTTTGCAAATTTGGCCACCAAAACTTTTTAAAGTTTTGTTTTTTCGATTTTTGCCACTAAAACTTTTATATAATATAAAGTTTTGTTTTTTCGATTTTGACCACTAAAACTTAATAGTAAAGCTTTGTTTTTTCGATTTTGGACACTAAAACTTTTATATAATATAAAATTTTTTTTATTTTGGCCACTAAAACTTTTTAAATTTTTTTTTTTAATTTTGGCCACTAAAACTTTTATATAATATAAAGTTTTGTTTTTTCGATTTTGGTCACTAAAACTTTTATATAATATAAAGTTTTGTTTATTTAATTTTGGCCACTAAAACTTTTAAATTTTGTTTTTTCAATTTTGTATAATTTTATGTTTATATATATGTATAATTGTATAGAGTTTGTGATGAGAGATTTGATTTTGCTATGTAAGTTATGATTTTGCAAATGATATATAATACCCGTTATCGGAAGTGTACTGTGATAACCCGCCGCAACGCGCGGGTGGGATCAAACCTGGTTCTCATTAAATGCCAACAATTTTTATAAAAATAATAATAATCAAAATTACAACTTTTTATATATAAAGATCTACTTATCCGAAAGAGTGATCTTATACGCGTTATTTCTCAAATAATTATTGTCATATAATTCTTTAGCAGAACTGCATTTTAATTATAAATTAAGTGTACGGAATTTAAAAAATAGTATGACACCTCATTAGTTGTAATTGTAGGTAGTTTTAAAGTATTATTTATATGTTTTTAACATATTTTCAGTTAGTTTTACACAAAAATGCGTCTTGAATTTGTAGATTATGACAACATTTAAGAAAAAAAATGTTATCTAATAGATATGTGAATATGTTAATTGAGTGAAAATGTCAATATTAAAAATTTTGTTACTATTTTACTACTCGTATTAATTAGTAAAAGTGAAAATCTTATAAACCTTATTGTTTTAATTTCTAATTGAGTTATTTTTTTTTTGTTTTTTTGTCCATTGACATATAAGTTAAAAAATCATAGTTTAATTGAATATAATTTTTCATGTTGGTAGATTTTTAAGTCAACTTTTTTATTTACTGAACCTAAATTTTCATTTTTTTTTTGTCTGTTAAGTTTAGAAGTGATGCAACAGACAAATTATAATTTTTTTCTTTGATTTTAAAGTTATAACGATATTTTGTTGAGTATTTTTATAGGGAAAAAAACCCTTTTTACTAAATAAATCTCATAAAAAAACTCTAGGTTAAAAAACACCCATATTCAACAATGCAATGTAAACTTTCGTTAAAAAAAACTTCATTTTTTTTTATTTATTTGTATATTGTATTTTTTGTTTAAAATACCTATTTTGTTCAAAACGCAATAAGAAAACCATTTTTTAATTGAATAATTAAGAGAAATTTTTTTCTTTTATAAATTTATTAATTACGTGACAATTAATGTTACTCCTGTTAATTATTTAATAATAACTTAAATCCTAGTTATTAATGTTGAAAGTTATAGTTATAAATTAACTATTTTGGTTTAGATTAAAGAATAATAAAGTTAGTAAACCTAATTAATATAATTAATATTAATACGGCGTAATTGAAAATTAGATTATAATGTAAATAAACCCCATTTACAAAATACTTGACTACATGCATAGCCTCTTTTGAATTAAAAAACAATATGTAGGCAAAAAGGGTTGAAATAGGTTTTTCGTCCATTAACTTGCGTGGGACACAAAAACTACAAGATAGGAATTTTAAAAAAAATAACAAATTTAGAAAATTTTTATAAACTAAATAAGATAGTTAATTCTCATCAGAACTAATAAAACATTGTTTATGCTGAAAATAAAACTTGGTTTTCTAAAATGTTTGAATAATTCATTAAATGTTTCGTTTCATGAAAATCGTGAATCGTAATTAATTATTAGACATATAGTAATAGTAATATCTCATTTAAAAAAAAAACAAACAAGCAAGCTAGCTAGAATCAAGTTGTATAGAGCCTTCATATCATATTCTTTAAACTTAATATACTATTCTCATCCTTAAAATTTCAGAAAAATTATAAATATTATCAATTTAATCTTTGGTCTTCATCGATCTGTTTTTTTACCCACAAATATTATAAGAAAGCACAAGCAAATATTATAAAGAAAACACAATAAAACCTTATATTTGAGGTCCACACTATTGTATTCATTAAAACCTTAGAATTTTTGTGATTGATGATAGTATATATAAAATAAAATAATAAATAAGTAATTTATTTGAAATAAGGTTATACTTGAGGAATAAGATGTGGAAGACTTTTTAAAATTAAAATCTTTAAGAAATAGTGATTTTTAATTAAATTAATAATTAAGAAATTATACATGTTAGTAACTAATGATGTTCTCTGATATTATAGTTTACTCAAAAGCAATGTCTCCATTGTTTTTGGATAGAAGTAATGTTTGCTCAAATCTCATCTTATTCAAATCCTTCTAAAAATGAAACATTAGTGAGTATGTTTGTTTGTTCGTTAATTTCTTACGTTCTATTCGTTCAAGAGGCCGTATTAACGATTTTGTAGTGATTTCGATGAGCACTAATTTCGTGATAGTTAAACTAAGTTGACCATGCAACTAGATCTTATTTAGAAGTATTACCATAAAAGAAACTAAATAAAAAATTGATTAAAATATAGACAAAACGCTTGTTGCAATTACGTAATCTAATTAGTTGGCTCCAAGTACATTTTATGAAAAAATCTAATGTCATAAACTTCTAATCACAAAGGAAGCATATGTATATATGGTCTATATCTATGAATTTTCGTCTACTAATACTTTTATCATTTGTTAAACGTTTATATGAATAATATAATATATAAATATATGCATTAAACTAGTATTAAATCTTTGCACATTGACACATTAAACTTATTAAATAAAATCAAAATATTTACAATAACTCACCTAAAAGTTAACATCGAATATATCGGTTTTACCAACATATATACAAAAGTTAATGCGTTATAATAGTATATTTGAAACCAATATGGTTATTGTAAGAGTTGGGTTTACTTTTTTATTATAAAACAATAATAAAATATAAATAATAATGATACTCTCGTTATCAATAGGAAATAATCTAGTATAGTATCGGTTACAAAACTAAAATAAAATAATATAAGTTGCGAATTTTATACCAAACTTGTTTTGATCCATCTATTCGTTAGGTACTCTTCGTATCTTGTTTGCTTAGAGCATGATCAATGTTGAGATGATGTCTACAACAAATTCTTCAAAAATAATTTTTGTAGTAGACTCTAGTTTTTCAACATGTTATATCTTTCACTCATTCTTCATTGACATAAAGTAAACATGTTGATGATTATAGTTGAGACACATATTTAATACATCTTAAAATGGCTTTCATGCATGTTCTCAAGACGAATGCGTCTGTCTCCTATGGTACAACAACTGGAACAATGTGTACTGTCAGGATTAACCTAGCACCTGAAAAAATATATCTAACAAAAATTTGAAGAGTCAATAAAACTAAAAGTTTTTCAAAGTTGGAAATTATTCAAAATATGTGGTAGATTGCATGTAGTATTCTTGGAACCAAAAAAACAAGACACCAATTGTCTTGTATTTAAACTACAAGATGATGATACCAATAGTCTTAACTTAATACATATAATCAGTATATATAATTTGAAAAATCTTGATTTAATTGAGTAATATGAAGAATTTTGATTTTAATAGATAATAAATTTGAATGTTACTCAAATTTCCAATACTTATATCATATGATATGTGATATTCGATGAACCCTGGTCGGTTGTAGGGTGTGGTACCAACTTTACTACTTATACGTGTGTGTGTATAGAAGTCGAGAAATGTGGCTCACACTTTGATACTCAATAAAGTTGGAGAGGCTCACGTGAACCCATACCACATGATGTTCATATGATTGAGAATCTAAATAAATAAATTAAAAAAAAAACAGATAAAATTAATGGTGGCATATGGTACCAATAATATTGGCGATTAAATTCATATAAAAGTTACCATACGTGTCAAAAGTCTATGGTTCACAGGCAACATATTACATATATGAAACATTATTTGTGTCACCCCTTGGAATATATCGGTCCCCCCCATTGGGGGTCGAGCATCGGTCTTCGAACAAACTGGTTGCTTCTATAAACCCTATTTCTTTATTATTTGATCTCAAAAGCTACTGGCTGGCTAGTGTTATATTATAATCCGACATCGATGGATGCCCATATTTATTTTACTAATTTAATTACTACCACTACACCAATAAGTGCCTGTCTCGACAAAATTTTCCAAACGATTTTTCATCACTATAGGCCAATATTTACGATTATTGTCGTTGGGAAAAGCCATGCTGGCAAGGTTTCGTTTCTTGTAGCGTATTTCATTTACCGATTGCTCGTTTTACGGTCCTTAGTTTGGATTATAGAATGACTGTGAATTGATACTCTCCTATATTTAAGAATGATTAATAACATATTTGATGAGAAAAACACTAAAAATTATCCAAATGTACTATTTGTTTACTTATAATACATCTTAAGTTAAACTAAATTGATGTTTTTTAAGAACAATCTATTTAGACCCGAACTAATTTTGCTTAAAACTCATTCTGAACCGTTATCCAACCCGTCCATTTTGCCATGCATACTCCCAACATTTTTGTTTATATGTTAAACTTATGTGTAAATCATGAAATAATATTTCAACTTGTGATAAAATTGATTACATACGAATAGTTCTATTGTTATCATTAGTTGTCTACAAAATGATTACATACTATGCTTCTTTTTTTTTTAATCATTACTGATCTCGATTATTATATGAACTTCAACATAAATTAATGAACTTAATCCAGGAGCTGTTAAAAAATAAAAAATAATAATAAAAAAATATACGATAGGAGTTTTAACAGAATTATTGGATGTTTTACTGGGACAAGCAAGCGAGTGATTGAAAATGACAAATCAATCGTAGTTGGTGGAAGAATAAAGAAAATAAATTATCAATATCTAATTTGATTACATATTCGTTTAAAATCTTTACAATATGCTAATCTCTCTTATGAAACTAACAGCAGTTAAACTGTTTCATCGTGTCACCTTCAGTTATCCTGGCGATTGATAGAAACTAGGGCCATTTAGAAGCCGAACAGAATCAAGCGTAACTTGGCTTGAACTCGTTTTGTTTTCAATCCAAGTTGCTTGGTTCGGTTTGAATATACAAAAATGAGCGAAATATTAATGCTCAAATGCAGTTCAGTTTAGAACCAAGAGTTTGATTCAACTTGATTTTGCTTGATTTCGTATTTAAATTTAGTATAAAAACTCCAAATTATCGTCTATTAAGGAAACAATGAAAAGTTATATATACTGAAAGTGAATGTTTTGAAGGTAAGTTTGATTAGATACTTAAGTTTAAAAATTTTTATTTTATTATTATTTTTTTCAACACATTATACAAATAATGGGGTATTAAACATCTATAAATATAGTTGTGTGTAAATCACTTTCACAAATCAGTCTAATGCAACATTTATATTCAAAAAAGACTACATTAGTTTAAGTTACATTAGATCTAACACAACTTTTTTATTACATAATACAACTTTTTTTTACGTATGAAACTTTTTAAAAAAGTTGCATTATATAATAAAAAAGTTGTATTAGGGTAATCAAACTTAAGCTAACGCAACCTATTTGTAACATTTTGTGGCAAAAAAATGTTGCATTAGACATGTTTTTTGGTAGTGAATATATATGTTGGATCAGGTTGTTCACTTGAATAACACTTTGCACTTGTTTTATGAATAAATGTTAACAAATGTGGAAATTCTGTTTACATGATATCACTATCACTCTTGCAAAGTAAGAGAAAATGGCACAAACCTTATATAAACTTGGCAAAATAGGCAGGTTGGGTTGGGTAACAGGTCTGTACAGGTGCGGGTTAGGATGAGTGCGGGTTAAGACGGGTTTTAAGCAAAATCCGTTTGGGTTAAACGAGTCATTAAAAAAAATCAATTTCGCTCAAGTTAAAATGAGTTTTAACTAAATAAAATAGTTTGTTTGAATAATTTTTAATAATTTTCACATAAATATATTATTGATCATTATTACCCATTGAAATCCATTATGTTCACATGGTTTTTAAGTTACTCATCTTGACCCGCTTTGTGTTAAGGTGTTACCCATGTCAACCCATACTATGTCATAATGTTACAATTTCAACCCAAAATGCAATAATTGTTTACTGAATTCTATCCATTTATTTTGCTATGGGTCAAGATTGCCAGGTATAACCTTATATATTTTACCTGAATATATTGTGAATAGATACAAGAACTTATGCAAATTTTGCCATTGTCAAAAACTTGAAATGATGTCTGATTGCTCCACTTTGAAACTCTACGTGTGGTTTACAAAGGCAAATATGGGCTCCTTTCGGCTACACCTATTATAATATGAACTTCAACTTAGCCCACTATAGAAATACTGTTTTACAAGTCTTGACCCGGCCCACTAATATTTATACAACTTAATATTCAACTGACCCATAATAAGTAAATATAATTAAGATGCAAACTTAAACTTAAATGGATTATGGCCAACAGTTATTTAATCAATTTTATTGGTATTATAAGTTAAATAATTAGGTTGGCTTAATGGTGAAGTAGTTTGCTATCATATTATGTTACCTGAAATGAACTTGGATTTTGGTCTTAGATATTTATCGTGAATGATAATGATTTTATAAACATGTCAATATGTGGAGAATGTTAAGCTTGTGTTAATAATTTGGAAGATGCATAGAGAAAATAAAAACTTAGGAGCTCGATCACCGACCGTATATGTGTGAGATGAATGCAATCCAACAAAATACCCGATGGAACCTGGTTGCAAACTATCAGGAGATAGGGGTGGAAATCTGGTATTCGCCACCGAATATAAGCATTTAATCGGGAGCTAGCTTGTGACATTTAACTCATACGAGGTCGGACGCATGCAAGCCAAGGGCTAAGCTCTATTGGGACATTTAAATCTGGTTGCCCCTCTTTTTCCGTCCGTGGTGTTAATTTTTCAGTCGAAATGTTATTTTTAGTTAAAAATAGTGGTTTCGTCCCCCCTCGTTTAAAAAAATTAGAATGTATTCTGGGTTTAAAAAATTCTCGCCCTCCTCTCACTTCGTCTAAACTCCGCCACTGAATTGTAAGCGGTACTTAAAAGGAACTACTGATACCGAAAGGATGATAGCTATATTGATTAAGGAATCACACCTTCAATTTAAATATCATATATTTTTTTTCAAGCAATGTTATCTCGGTTTGTCGCATGAGAAGTGGAGTCTTAAACCTTTAATTTTTCATTACTTTTTATAGTGTCTGCAACTGTTCTTTAGCTTGTCTCAATGCATTGTTCACTTGTTCATCTTCTGGTGTTTCTCTCCGTAAAGCCTCATAATCGTCTATGGATGCTTGCCATTTTCCCAACTGTTTTGTGCACACAAAAACAAAGCAAAAATTACCAATTAAAGTGATATATATCCGATTAAAAAGAAGTGAATCGCTGGCTATATAAATAAATCTAATCAGATTATAAGAAATCTATATTAGGTATTTACTAAGCCAAATGCATTACATATTAGCGGCATCTTGGTAGTGGATAAGACTCAGTAACAATAAGGTCCTGGGTTCGGGGTAGTTTGTCACGGATCAAAATTATTGCAATGTATGAGACTTGTCCCACATCGGTTGTACGGGCAGTTGATGTGGGGTTTATAAGCCAAATAGGCTATCTCATATATCAGACTAATCTTTTAGGTTAAGTTCTCCTGTTTGGTTTGTAACAGTGGCATCCGAGCCAACTTAGAGTGGTGGCCTAGAAGAAGCCAAACATGACCAACGAGGACGTTAGCCCTTAAGGAGGGTCGATTGTTGTGGATCAAAATTATTGCAAGGTATGTGACTTGTCTCACACCGGTTGTATGGGCAGTTGATGTGAGCTTTATAAGCCAAATATGGTCTCTCACCAATTAGAATAGTCTTCTTATTTGGTTTGTAACAGTTTTTCTCAAAGTATTGACTATAGGTCATTTTCTTGCCGTGTGAATAACCAAATGACTTGTCTGTTTAGTTAGTTGAGAAACTATTGATTATTTTTTTTTTGCTAATTCTAATGTTTCATGTATATCAAGTATATTTAACAGAAGAATCTTTTAAGAACATGATAACCTTCATATTGAAAGAAAGACTGATAATTTAAACACACGTTAAAAGATTCATATATGAAAAACCAAAAAAGAACCAAACTAATGTAAACAAATGAGGGTGGTTCACCTTAGCATTGCAGTCGGCTCTTCGAAGTCTTGCTTTGCTATATGTTGGACGGATATCCAAGGCCATGGTGCAGTCCTCTATGGCTTTCTCAAACTGACCAAGCTTGCTTCTACAAGCAGCACGGTTGCAAAACAACAAGGAGTTGAACGGGTCGTGGTCAAGCCCCTCCCCATACGCAATGCATGCCTCGGAGTATTTGGCAGCCTTGAACAAGTCATTGCCCTTGGATCTGGCACCCATAACTGCCCTTGTTTTTTGCAACATCATAACTACATCTTTATTGTTTGAATCCATCCTTGCTGCCATTTGAGCCGCCTCCATCGCATCATCCATCCTGTTGAGTTCAATATACAGTTCAGCCAGCACAAAGCAATATTAGTAAATCCTATATTTTCGTATTGTTTGTTTTTCTACTTTTTGTGAAAATAACGTTAAAAGCGTTGTTATGATCAACTTCAAACGATAAGTTTGAGCCAGGAACTCCTTTAGATCAGCATCTCTATCCCAACTGGGATAATGGTAAGGTTTGTGTCCATCATTCCCCCCATACGGGGGTGTAAACGAACCAAGACAGCTCGTGAAATGCTCGAGATCGGATCGGTAAAAAGCTCGAACGAGCCGAGCCTTAACGAGCCCGAGCCCGAGCTCGAGCCCAAAAGTGTGACTCGTTTAGTAATCGAGCCCGAGCTCGAGCTTTACATATCGAGCTCGAGCCGGCTCGCGAGCCTTAACGAGCTTTTTGAATATATAATTTTTATTTATTATATTAAGTGTTTATTAATAAAATTAATTATTTTTACATATAAAATTATGATAAATATATTTAAATCAAATATTTTATGTTAAATTTTGAAAATATAATTATAAATATAATTAAATTAGTAATTAAATTAAATAAATAAAATCTAAACGAGCCGAGCCGAACCAAGCCGAGCCGAGCTCGAGCCTAAAAGTTTTCTAACGAGCCGAGCTCGAGCCTGGTAAATAAAGCCCTTAACGAGCCGAGCTCGAGCCTTAACGAGCTCGGGATTAGAGGTGGCCAACGGACCCGGAACCGGTGGGTACGGGCGGTTCCTGATTTTTAGAGAAACTGGAACGGGAACCGGAACCGGTTCCACCCTCAAACCGGCCAAACCCGAACCGGAACCGGCAAAAAACCTGTCAAAACCCGGAACCGAAACCGGTTCTTAACTTCGTTGACCGGAACCGGTTACGGTTCCAAAAAAAACCCGATTTGGCCACCTCTACCCGGGATCGGCTCATTTACACCCCTACGGCCATACCCTACTAAATAGTAGAAATATACTGGGTATGTTTGTTTGTTTGTTTGTTTTTCTACCGTTTGATATGGAGTTGTAGGTCACAATTGGGATTTACTAAATAGGGTGGTTGTAAAATTTTGTGAATAAATCCAAGAGTTAATTACGCGAATGGTCCCTCTGGTATGCCCGGATTGCATTGATGTTCTCTAACTATCAGAAATTACATCGGTGGCCAAACTGTTTACAAAAATGTATCACAGGTGTTATGTTTCAAAAATTATGTTGTAGATGATATCAACAATATCAGTCATTTATAACATGACACATAACACATTACTGTGTATAGTATAATGTTTCAAAAATTATACCTTCCCACTGCCAAATCGACTTGAGCCCGTATTAAAAGCATAGTAGCATGGACCATTGGACCATAAAACTTGGTGCACTCATCTATTTCAAACTTTGGTGCATTGCTCAACACTTGGTGTGCTTCATGATGCCTATGCAACTTCAACAACCCCTCGGCTTTCAAGGTATATATCTGAATAATGTGAACATATAAGCACACCCAATTTTTACCCATATCAAAGAAAATTGGTTGGTTTGGGTAAACAATTGTAGTATAATAGGTTGAAATAGGTAACATCATAGTATTGAAGGGTTGAGATGGGTCGGACTTAAACACAATACGGGTCAAGATAGCTAACCAAAAAACTATGTAAATGTAATGGATTTAAACATTTAATAATGATTAATAACATATTTGATGAGAAAATCAATAAAAATTATACAAATGGACTATTTGTTTACTTATAACACATCTTGAGTTAAACTAAATTGATGTTTTTTAAGAACAATCCATTTAAACCCGAACTGGTTTTGCTTAAAACCCCTTCTGACCCGCACCCATCATGACCCGACCCATTATAACCTGTTACCCAACCTGACCCAACCCGCCCATTTTGCCAGGCATAATCTATATAGTCAGTCACCTGTAGTGCAGAGTCTGCACCAGCTGATATGGCTAGATTGGTTTCTTTTAACAATGTGTTCCAATCTCTTTGCTTCTTTGCATCATTGCACCTGCTAAGGTGCACCTGAAGAGTTTGGGCTTTGGTAATCAGGTTAGCCTCTGCTTCTGACCCAGCCTGTTTATAATGACGCATTGTTTTCTCTGCTTCTCCTAATCTGCAACGACACTAGAGTTGTAGTCGACAATGAATAACACTACAAATATATGTATTTTTGCCTGCGGTGTTTCGAAAACAAAAATGTGTGTCGAACTTACAAGAATTTGTAAATTAATGCAACTTTTATACGAGTGAAATTGTTATAAACTTGGCATTTGTAAATGTAATGAAACAATCAGAGTTCATGTCCTGTAAGCTAAGTAACCAAAACAAATGAATAATGGGTAAAAATGCACACTTAGAAACATGAGATTAGAAACTTTGAGGTGTTAAGATTGTCAAAACAGAAGATGTCAGTTGTCACAATCTTAGATTATTTTTTCACATTTTTATTGAGTTTTAACTAGATTGTTGGTTTCTTAAATGAAGATATGTTATGACAGAAAAAAGTGTTGCATACAGGGACGAAGCTTTTGAAGGGCCCGGGGGTGCCCGGCCCCTGCCGTTTTTCTGTTTAGAATGGTCTATTTAGTAGTATTTTGTTTGAAAATTTTATAGTTATTGTGTCTGCCCTCTGTTTTTCTTCCTAAAAATCCTTTGCCCTCTCGGAGTTTTTTTTCAAACTCCGTCATTGATTGGATCAAATGATTTGTAACATTTTAAGAACAAAGAGTTACGAGGAATAATGACCTGAGATACAATGTGGCTAAACGGCTATGAGCCCTTTGATAAAATGGTTCTAGTCTGATTGCTTCTCTGGCTTCAAACACTGCTTCAAACAGCCTTCCCAAACAGGTCAACGCCGCGCTTTTGTTGCTTCTGTATGACGCCTTTTCTGGATCAATCGAAATTGCAGCATCATAGAGTGACAAAGCTGCAGCAAATCTTCCATTTTTGTAATCTTCATTGCCCATAATCTTCAACTGCTCAGGATCCATTCTTGTAGAAAGAGCTCTACAATAAGAAGCTGCATTTGCTGGTTTTTGAGACTCTTTGCTTGCTTTCCTAGTTATGTTCCCCATCCCATTTTGCAAGGATCCAAGGTCCGTTTTAGGACGATGATCGACATTTTGCCTTAAGTTACCAAGATTTCCATACACCTTCATGTTCTTAGCATAATTCAAGCGCTGATTATCATCAATCATGGCTTCAAGTTCTCCTGATATCCCATTTGACACTTTTGGGACCTTGTTTCCACCATAGTGTTGTTGACCATTTTGTCTGATTCTTGCCCCTCCTGATCCCACCTTATCATCAGATGCACCTTTTCTAACTTCATACAATGGTGGGGTGGCTTTCTTTTTTTGATTTTGTGAAGGCCTAGCAACGATTCGGTCAGCTTGTTTCTGTGGTTGTACCGTACTTATTGAACAATCAGATGATGCATCATACGAGCCTTTTCGTCTCCTTGAATCAGGCTTCTGGCTTGCAGTTTTAGGGAAGTCAGGCCCATAAACAGTAGGCAGCGAGCCTGTAGAAGCTGATCGTCTTGACCTTCGACTAAAAACCGCATTAAGAACTCCACATGCATACTTGTTTGTTAAATCAGACATAGCTTCTCATAAGCTTTTATGGGTCAAGATATGGTCTAATGTACAAATGAGAAATATATGCTACGTTTTAGTAAAAGGGTGTAGGTTTTATATTCAAATTTAGATGAAAAAGTCTTGGTGATTAGGAATATTTCAGTGTATAATTGTAAGCAATGAACATAGTCAATCAAGATCCATGACTTGATCAACAAGAAACCAATGACTTTAACATTATTAACCAAAATAAATTGATTTATGCATCAATGCATCATCAAAATTTTGGATACATTTATAACATGACGTGAGCCATAGCAGATGCATGCATCAGGCAGAGCTAGAATTACGAAATTATCATTCATTCCTCTTTTTATGATGCATTGTTTTTATAACTTGACCGGTCAGACCGGGAATAGATCCATATATAACTGGTTCCGTTGTGTGTAGTTGAACCGTTTGGATTCAAAGACAATTTTTATTAGTAATTTAAATTAGTATAAGAATATTGTTTAGTATTCTTATTGTTTGAAAACAACGAAGAGGGCCTCACGTTGGTGCATTTGGCTTCAGTGAACACCCCACGTCTTATATCCAACCTGGATCAGTCTCTAAACATCTTCCCTCAAGCCTCTTTGTAAATCTTTTTGTTCTTAATTATTTGTCACAATAGAAAACGAATAAGAATTAGCAATGATGATGTTGAAGAAGTCGCTACGCGGGGAGTACTCGGATATTGTAAATTATAAAAAAATTATTTTAAAAAAATTATATATATATATATATATATCAAATATCATCAGTAACTAGTATATATAGAGCAAATAACGTGACTATCAATAGAAATAAAAAGTACATAGGGAATATCTTCTGCTTCTAATAATTGATTCCAATTTATGCCACGTGTCATCACCAAAATGATTCATACTTTTAAATTCCCGCCGAAACCACGAAATTAAATTTTAGTTACTAAAAATTAAATTTTAAATATTATAGTCAATATTTGACATTTTTTTTATCGGTTACATTTTTGTATATTGTATAATTGGTAATAAGATCTAATTTTGGTAATAATCAAGATTGTTACTTTTGATAACTTAAAACTAAAATTTAAAGGTATTTTCAAATGTCAATTGTAAATAAAAACTTTTTACCCTATTTTAAAACTAATAATATCAACACTAAATGTATTTCAAAAAATGTAAAGTACATGACATTTTCCTATTATTTAAAATAAAATATTTATTTTGAATATAAAAACCTATAATTAATGTTATTTACATAAAAACACTTAATTAATTTTAATATTTAATAAACAATAATATAATAATAAATGTCATCTATGTTTTCATTTGTTAGTCATTTGACTTGAAATATCTATACTATCTAATAAATGAAAATAATTTTGCGTAGGTGTCATTATAACAACAATTCTACATTTAAGATTGACATGTTTCATTACTACATCAATTTTCAAATTAATTTAACACATGGCAATCACACATGAAATCAAATTCAAACATTAAAAAATTCCAAAAATTATTTTGAATAATATAAACTTAATTACTCCTATTTTTTAGCAACAAAATGCTCTTTTTAAATATAATAATTAAACTTTTTTTAACTTGTTTAATAATTAATCTTTTAATTACTTTCCATTGTTAATATAAAATATGGTTGTTAACATATCATATTATTCTAAAAAAATAATTTGCCCTGCTGACAAATGATAAATTTGTTTCGGTATTTATATTGTTAACTTTAAAATAATTACGTACATTTCATCAAAAATTATGTATTTTTTAAACTAACTTTCAAAATAAGTTTTATTTTATTTTCTCAATCTTATCCTAAAAACATGTAATTTCAAATTATCTTTATCAAATACACTTAAAAGTCAAAAATTTTAAATTTAAAAAATTTCAAAAGTGTATTAATATTTTATTTAAGTTGTTATTCAATATTTAATTAATTCATCTTTGAATTTCCTTATTTTACTCCTCTACTATATTTACTTATATAATCACTTAATCATTTTATATATAAACAAACATAAATGTATTTAACTCTATTCATACGTAATAAATTTGTTCCTTCCTCTACTATTTACTTCTTTATACCATTTGAAATATTTTCATACTTCATCCTCTACTACTATGTTAAATGTATAAGATGCTTACTAATCATTAAACTATGTAAATCTATGTTAAATATACTAATTTGTATTCGTAACGTATACAAAAATTTATTAATATTACGTAAATATAAGTCTTTTAGTTACTCTATTTTTATGAAAAAAAATTATTTTTAATAAGCATTTGCATATATATGTTTGCAGAACATCTTATACATTCTACGTTTTCTTTGTCATTCTTAATTTGTTTAAATCTCAATTTCAATATAAAAGTCTTTAGTAGTATATGGGTATGTTGTCGTTTTTAATTACAAAGAATGTTATTATGGTTATTTTTTACATTTAATCACATGATTTAACACATTTAGTTTTTCCTTTATCTTTTAAATTAAATTATTTTGTATTCAAATATCTTATTATATAAAGATTTTTAAAAAATTTCTTTCACCTGCATAAACTCAACATTCTATGGCCAAAGTTTTGTTTTAATAATGTATATTAAAACATCTAAATCCAATGTTTCTTTGTCATTTTTGATTTGTATAAATATCAATATTTAATATAGAACTCTTTGAACCTTATATATATATGTTTTTTTTCTAATTAATAAAGAATGTTATTTTTTTTATTTTTATAATTTTATTCAAATGTTGTAATATATATATATATATATATATATATATATATATATATATATATATATGTTCCTTCATGTTTTAAATACAATTATATTTATTCAAACATCTTATTATATCATCTCTAAAAGTTGTATTAAACATACATAATGATCGTTTGATTAAGGATTTAGATAATCCTTATGATTTTATTGAGTTTGTTTATACTTTTATTCTTTAGAATTTTAAAGATTCTATTTTTTTTTCCCAAGAAAATGGCAGTTTTGCATCCAAATGAAGTTGTAGATGAAACAATGATCATTTGTAATCTATATTTTCAGGAGATGCAAGTAAATACATAAGCTCAAATAGTATTTATACTCACTTAACATATTAAATGGTCTTAAAATTTCTAATTTACCTAACCACAACTTAGTACCAAAGGTTGTGTCCCTCTAATGTTACTAAGCAATCATCTCACTTGAAAGTTGTGTTATTGAACCGAATATCCATTCCTATAATAGCTCTAACATGTAAAATAAGAAGAATTCGTTTAAATTTAAATAAAACTAATTCATTTCACAGTATCATTTGCAATGACAATAAATTAATGTCAAGACCAATCGTTATAAAAAGTAGGTTTATAATTGAAACAAACATTTTTTGTTCACTAAGACAACCATATGTTGCTTTACCTAGGGTCAAAAAGTAAGAACGATATGAAATTTTAAGTTTGGATAAAGACGATAATGTTATTAAAAACACGCCCAGTTATGTATACAAAGAAGCTTTTAAAGATTTATATCATGTTTTTGTAATTATAAAATGTATTCATTTATAGTAGGTTATATTATTATCATATATTTTAACTGTATCATTCTCTATAACCAATCCCGTGTAACACACGGGTTTATAACCTAGTTAAACAATAATTGGTGACAAACAATTAAAACCGGTGAGCAAACGAATGATGGAACAAACGTTTAAGATTTGCTCATTTACACAATTACCAATGAGCAAACGATGCAAGAAAACCGAATCGCTGATGATAACGCATAAATACCAAAACATAAATATATTATTTAAATCAACCAAATCGACAAAGTATCAATTTTTACAATCAAAAACCCAAGTTCAACATCCAAACAATGTTTCAATTACAAACTTAATTGCCCGGAAGCAATTACGAAGAAACTAGCCTTACCTCGTCACGATTTGATCATCAATGCTTGATTCCATATATGAATTCTTGAAACGGAATATGATTTGGAGACTTAGAGCCACCCAAAAACTGTATTTTTCGTCCAAAATAGCCTCCAAAAACCTTTATTTTCGACTCCAAGAGATAATTCCTTAAAAATGGCAAAGATAAGGTTAAAAACCCATTTTTCCGGATTTGGGCGTAGCCTACGCCAGGCCTGGGCGTAACCTACGCTGACCCCATCAGAACGATGAAAATTTTTGTAACATCACTGTATTTCAGGCACTTCATTACATAAATGTTTGTATTGTTAAAGCCTGATAAGATAATTGATAATTACTATGAATTATTGGATGTCATTACTGTTGGTATACATTATTGAGAACACATGATTATAAGCATAAACCCCTGGAGGTTTAGTTGAGACACAACTAAACAGAACTAGAGAGTTTACTACATATGCATTTACTTGATATGGACTGTTGAGTTGGAATGGTAGTGATGTAGGATTCTATAATCAAAGGTAGGCAAGGATATAATAATGGTTCATCGAAGAGGTGGTGGGATGGCGGCTGAGGCAGTTGCGACTGACCTCTACGTATGCCCTATACATAAACCATCTTCGGTTTATCATGATTATATCAGTGTTGAGGCTTTGGTGAGGAGAATCAGGGGTTTTGGATTGGAATGGAAAGGATTTCTGAGTTGTTATGGTTTGGTTACTAAACATAGTCAAGGACACATGGTCATGGTTTATCGAAATGGTGGTGGGACGGTGGCTGGATAGGTTGCGACCTACTCCTACATATGCCCTATACATAAGCTCATTTCGGTCTATCATGGATGTGTCAGTGATATGGTTTAGTGGGTTTAGATTGGGAAATTATAATATTAAAGATAATAAGATAATGAAAACGATATTGGAAATGATTACGCGATGGTGAGGTTACGAACATAACTGATACGCGAATATTATTTCAGAAATATTAACTTGATAATGTATTCGCGTGGGTGACGATTCACACGAATATAATTATTAAGAATAATATCCTGAAATTATATTCCATAAATTGTAAATCGAATCGAAATACGATACAAGCGTTGGATTCGGAAAGGTGACGATCTTTACGAATACGTACGTGAGTAACGTGTTTCGACGAGATAACGAAGTAATATCTAACGATATTAAAAATAAGAAAAAGAATTAAAAAAACGTTTATTAGGAATCATAATCTAAGTCGGATTCGAATAAAGAGTTTATTTAACTAATTCAACGAAAGAAAACTAAATCGTTTTACGCAACGACTTAATTAAAATCATTTTATTAAACCGAAATATGAATATTTAAACACTTTATGTTTTAAATACATTTTACGTTTAAAAACCGTGCATCTTGGAATATTTTACGCGATATAAACGAGACCGAGCACGCCGGATCGACCCGAGGTATTAAAGGGGAAGTCACCTCCTTCTTCCTCACTTTTTCTATCCTTTCTCTCTCTAGAAACAAGAAATTCGTCACCCTTTCTCTCTAACTTCTCTCTAAGAGAACTCCCTCAATTCTTAACGGTTTTTCAAGATCTTGGTGTCCAAACGTTAATGTGATCAAGGAGAACGAGAAGATACGCAAAAATCCAGCTTTTGATCACGATTTAAAGGTAGATCTATCATTTTACATTTGGTTTCTTGTTAAAACAATCGGGTTATATATCATAATTTCATTTCGAACGATTCTATGTGTTGGGATGTCAAAAACGAACTAATAAGAGAGATTGGGAGTCATGGGAACAGCTTGAAACGAATTAGGGTTCGGGGATGATGATGAAGCTGGGCTCGCGACCTGCAGATGGCCGAACCTTCCCATCTAGCCGAACCCTTCCTTTTCAGCAAACCTCCGGTGCTGGGCTAAGGTAGCCGAACCTCATGAGGGCCAAACCATGCATGAGTGAATCCATCAGCTAGTCACGAACCGAGGATGCGGCGAACCTTCATGAGCCCCGAACCCATGCACGACCGAACCTCTCAAGGGCCGAACCTGGTCTGAAACGAACCTGCACGGCGACTCAAATGCTGCGAACCTGGGATGGTTAGCCGAAACAATGGACAGCCGAAGCTTCCCTTGAACGAACCTAGTATGGCGAACCTAAGTCGGCAAACTTAATGGCCGCAAACCCTGCATGGCCGAGCCTTGCCAGCCGAACCCCCTCATGTTGCCGAACCTAGGTGTGATCAAGCCTTAGGTTCGCTGCCCCTTGGCTAACAAAAACTAAGTTTGAACTAGAGTTAAAGGGGGGGGGATCTAAGACCTTGAGAAAATCATGGATAATCATGCATGCATGGGAAATTTCAAGTTACCACCTTTCTTAATGACATAAGTTTTAAATCATAAGGTTTTACATAATGTGAACATTTTATGAGAATAACTTAAACATAAATTCCTTAAAACTTAAATTAAGTTTTTTTATAACTTAAATCATGGTGGTCAAGTAAATTAATCATGCATGTATGTAATGATGTGTACATGGTTAAGGTTATCACCTTAGAGTATACATATCTATGGAAAACACATATAGATATCTCAAATAGTTATCATTATTGTATGATTTAAACTGACAAGTCTAAATTACATTCTAATGATGATCAATTATAAAACATTGAATAAGTCATTTTAATTTAGATTAAAATAAACCAAATTAATGAAATACTTACGAGTTCAAAGTAAACACTTATGGGAAATGAAGCACGTGTATTTATGAACACAAACACATATTAAATACAGATTGTTGAGCTGCTTCTGATTTCACGTGCGTGAGTGCGCATACTACAAGAATACTGAATTTAGAGCATTCAGGTGAGTTCTCATAACCTCCTTTTAAACCATTTTGTATTAAACTCGGAGGTGGAACATGTATACCAGATTTACATATTATTTTGATAACACATGGATGTCACCTGTTTATCATTATAATATTCATATTGTTGGATTGTCTCGATTCCATGAGTCGTTGTGTTGACCTCGGTCATTCGCACTGATTGCATGTATTGTCACGTGGGTTACCACAACTCCATGAGTCGTTGTTGTTGACTTCGGTCATCAACAATGATTGCATGTATTGTCACTTGGATTATCACAACTCCATGAGTCGTTGTTGTTGACTTCGGTCATCCGCAATGATTGCATGAATTGTCACGTGGTGGATTGCCACAACTCCATGGGTTATTGTCGTTGACTTCGGTCAATCGCAATGATGGCATGTATTGTCACTTATACTATTTGAAGATATTGATGTTTGAGATTGGCTGAATATATGTGTTTGTTTATTTGTGATTATTTGAATTATGTGATTATGTGTATGTGTTGGTGTTTGTGTGTTGGATTATCTCGCAGGTGCACATGTGGATTTTCCCTGAAAAACTATAAACTTTTATAAATATTTTGTAAACATTTTTGAAACATAAAAACTTATGATAACTCACCAACTACTTCGTAGTTGACACTTGATTTTTCTACATGTTTCATGGAACGAGGAGAAGTAGGTAGAGCAGGATAGCTCTACATCATTTGGAGGGTCTTGGACTTAGCTAAAATAACTGAAATTCTGAAGACTAGAGTTTAGTTAGTTTAGCTAAATCTTTTGTGTAATTGATATAACTGTCTCATGATGAACATGATTTTTGATGTAGTTAATTTGGTTGATTAATTGATATGTGATGATTAAATTAGATGCCCACGAGCTTATGAACAATCTACACATCCCTCGTGGCATCCCGACGTTTCCGCTATCGGTCGGGGTGTTACAATTTTTTTGCAACGCTGAATTTTTGGGCATAGCCTACGCCAATCTGACTTTTTCTTCATCTTCGTCTCGTCGAGAAACTCAGTTTTCATATATTATAGATTCCCTAACTCCTTCTCGAGCTCGAGATATGCGCATTCCAACTTAGGAACTTTTGTCAGCCAATTCTGATCCATCTGTTAGTCTTTTCATCTCGTTAACATCCCCTGATATCCATCTAACTTGTTTTTACCTGCAAATCACAATTTTGTCTCCAAGTATCGTTGTTCCATATGAAATACATATAAAAACACAAATTTTAACAATTAAAACATATGAAAACCATACGCACATCACTCGGCCACCTAGGCTGAGTTTTACGACACTGGTAATGATCCATTAGAGGATACCATTTGTTTCCCTTTTTGTTTTTTATTCGTCAGGAATCAATGTGTATGTTGGTGGTAGTTATATGGATGAGAATTGTTGATAACAAATTAACTATTTGTTGGTATGTGTGATGATAAGTCATGACCAGTGTTGTTAAACTTAGTCTACGTGATAGAGTTCACGATGAGTGCTTGTATCCGATCGAGATGATTTTCTTCAACTCGATCAATATTACCCGCTATTGATTAAACTCGACCAGCTTGGAGTAACTCGGTTCGAATCAGAATTCAGTCAAGTCGGATTTCATTATTTTTTTTACCGATTTTCGTTATTTTTCATTGAGATATGCTATAAGACGAGAATTAAAAGATTACTATTTGAGTAATATTAAAGAATAAAAATCAATTTTTGAAATACTTTATTATTCACTTATGTATCTTTTTTATTTATATTGATATTCACTTTAGTATTATAAATACTAGTGAATTTATGGCATTTGACATATATATAATTTCATTAAAACTAATTTCTTTATAATTTATCAATGTTTGATTACCCACAGAGTAGTACTCAGTAAATACTTCTCGTCTAGGCCAAATATTAATAGCTCCTTACTCAATAGATCTAGCAGAGTCTAGCAACTTCTCCAACCATATTCGTGACTAAGTATTTGTTCCTTGAAACGATTTGAGGCTCGCTTGGGCATTTTCAAGCTGACATTAAGTGAAGGGTTGTGTTCGGATTTTACTCGGGCTTGATTCTAATAGGGGTCGAGGGTTTACCTATTCTACAGGATTCTCGAGCATTGGTTTGCACCCCTGCTATGTAGACATGGTTAAGACAACATAATAGCATATGTAGACCTTTGTTGTTCAAATAATACAAAACAAAACTTGTATCCAACATGGGAAACCAAACTTCATGGACCGGACATATAGTGCCTTTTAGAGAAGGTAATCATGATGTTTCCACAACAAGACCAAGAGGCGGTGACATATACATGTGGACGTCTACCTGTCTAACATCTTAGGCACGAGAGAAGATAACTGATTAACCTATTGTGGCAGCTTTGATCACTTACCTAAACGTATGTGTATAATCAATACTCTTGTAAATCCACTTACTAGAGGTGTTTGTGGTTCAGTTTCAGACCACAAAACCGTCTAAACCGGTCATCGATTCGGTTTCACGGTAGGTTTTTTCCAAACATTTGGTTGGTTGGTTTCAAAACTTTAAAACCGTAGAGGATGTTTCTGTTTACGCTTTTCACCAAAAAAACGGTCTTAAAAAACTGGATCAGACCATCTGCGTGTGTGTGTGTGTTTAATAAAAAAGAATATACATGTGGGTTTGCAATGTAATTATCCTGTTTCAAATCGTAAAATCATTCGATTTGATTGACTTTTATTTTTAACAAACTGAAAAGGCCCAAACAGAAATCAAATTGTTGATAATGGTATGGTTTGGTTTGGTTTTATTTTTAATAGTTCGGTTTTGGATTTTATTAATCAAGAACCATTATTAATAGTGTGTTTTACGGTTTCATTTTAAAAACCAAAAAAAAGAACCGTACCCCTACTACCGATTTTATATATGTGGTGGGAGGGGATGTAACAGTAATGGTTGGTTTGGTTACGTGGAAGACATAATATGCCAGATGGGTGGAAATGTCGTGCAAAGCACATGTGTAACAAAGGGTGGTAGGGGTGTTTATGGTTCGATTTTTATGGCTTTTATGTGGAACCGTAAACAAAATCGTTAACAACGGTTTTTGAATAATAAAAACCAAAACATAACGTTAAAAATAAAAACCAAACCAAACCAAACTGAACCATTATATTCGGTTTGGTTTTATGGTTTGAGCTTTTGAGCCCGTTAAAAATAAAAACCGAATCAGAACGAACCTTTTACGGTTTGAGGCGGGCTAATTACAATAATCCAAAATGCATTTTTTTTAAACTATCGCATAAATCATTAACTCAATCCACATATATACATATATATAGATATATGTATGCATGCAGAGGCGGATGTACATACAAAAAATGGGTTCACAGGAACCCACCGAGCTTCGGCTCGTTAGTAGGAAAAAAAAATTTCGAAGGAGTTTAACAATAGGGTGAACCCATTGATATTTTAGGGGTGAATCCTGAAGTGAACCATTAAGATTTTTAAGAGTGAATTATTAATGAAATTTTCACAGTAATTTATCAACTTGATTCATACAAGTGATATTTGTTAGAGAAAATCTTGATTATTGCAGGCGGAAGTGAATTATTTAGGGCAATTTTCGCACCAAAATCTGGTGAATTTGATTGGGTATTTTTTGGAAGATGAACATAGGCTTCTGGTTTATGAATTTATGCCACGAGGCAGCTTGGAGAATCACTTGTTCAGGAGTAAGTCCAGGGGCGAATGCAAGAAGAGGTTCGTGGGTGGCAAGGATCTCACTCAACTTCTTAAAAACCATGTAATTTATATTAATGTTGATTAAATAAAACAATTAGGCACCCTTGGAATTTATTTTAAGGCCCCTATGGTTTCAACCGCGACAGTTGAGAGATTTTTTTGGCAGTGAAGATCGTAAAGACAAATGTGCGGTTGAAAAGGAAGCACTTGAAAGCGTTACGAATGGATTAAGTGATTTTTGTTAGATAATTCTCGATAATCAATGCATGAATTTATATAGAATCGTGTTAAATCACTTTCCGAAATTAATATTTTTTCCCTAAATTTCGTTTATGTTTCGGGGCGTTGCCCCAAACCCCACAAGGGACGCGACCCCTTTGACTCTCGTTTAGTCCGGAGCTCAGAAATCTTAAACGAGCGTACACTTCGCACCTTCGAACTCTTTAATTAATGACGATATCTTTTTAATTATTGACTTAATATATTGCATTGTTATTACGTGATAAACATTACAAGACTCGAACCGTCAAACCGACCCGAAATTTTTTGTGTCCGGTTCTATCTAATTGAAGTGTTTATAACTAGTGAACCCACTGAAAATTTTTCCTGGATCCGCCACTGTATGCATGTATGTACACACACAACGGTCCGGTTCGGTTTTTTCCAACCATTTTTTGCTAAAAATTGCAAACCAAACCATTCATTACGGTTTCAGACTTTTGAAATCAACCAATTAGATGATTGGAAAGGAAAACAAACCGATGACCAGTTTGTACGGTTTCGTGGTTTTAAACTAGACCGTGAACTCGCTAAAGGGTGGTATGATGAACATAGGGGATATGGTATTGGTCGGTGGTGAGGAAATTGGAAGGGAGAAGCAATAAATAAAATGTTCTAATGAATAGATTCAAAAAGATATCTTTTTATGTAGGGTTTCACTTAAAAAAGGATATCAAAGCCAGCCAAGGGGGTGGAGTAAACAAACAAATTTACCCAGTATATTATCACTTTTTAGTAGGGTATAGGGGCAAGGATGGATACAAACCTTACTCATATCCCAGTTGGATAGAGAGGCTGCTCCAAAGGAGTCCTCGGCTCAAAGTTATCGTTTGAAGTTAATCATTCTTACGCTTTTAACGTTATTTTCACAAAATAAGTAAAATAACGTTAAAATAGGTGTAATTTTAACGTTATTTTCACAAAATAACGTTATTTTCACATAAAAGGGTGGAGTAATTAGGTTTAAATTGAAATAATAAACATTATTTTCAAAAATAGTTATGTAGCCATGTAGGCTAGGGTGTTCACGGTTTGGTTCGAGACCGTGAAACCGTCCAAACCGGTCATCGGTTCGGTTTCACGGTCGGTTTTTTTCTATACATTTGGTCGGTCGGTTTCGAAAGTTCAAAACCGTAATGAACGGTCTGGTTTATGGTTTTTGCTAAAAGCCGGTCGTAAAAAAGCGGACCGGACCATATGTATGTTATGTATATATATCTCTGTGTGTGTATGTATGCATTTTGATTTTGTACATAGTATTTAGTTAAGTTGTTGGTTGTTTGGTTACTACTTGACGTTTTATAACTTTGGAAAGTAAGTTGGTTGTTTTTGAACTTTCTGGTCTATTTTTGGATATCATGTTTTCTAGATAAATTTTGTAGTTGATAACACTACACAGATTTTGTATTTGATAACATGTCTTGTAATAGTAAATATTTTATACTTGTATTTTATAACAAGTTTTGTAATGTTTTTTACACAGTTTATAATTTTGGACAGGTTAGTAATACAAGTTTTTTTTTTTTTTTTTTTTTTTGCAAAAGTAGCCTTTACTTTTTTTATTTTTTAACATGCCAAAATCGTAAACCAAACCGGAACCAAACCGTTTATAACGGTTCGGTTTGGTTCGGTTTTAATTTTTAGCGGTTCGGTTTTGTTTTCAATATTCAAAAACCGTTATTAACGGTTCGGTTTATGGTTTAACCTAAAAACCGGACCGTGAACACCCCTAATGTAGGCACGCACATCCTATAAGTACATGTGTGATGGACGCTTATGATAGTACCCGGAACCGACAACTTGAACCCCAACCGGCCATATCCAAACCAACAGTGCAAGCAGCTCATGTTTCTCATAGATTTCGTAACTGAAACCGGTTCCATCATTACTGATGACGGGAGTAGGTACATCCCTTTAGCCGAACTAAAAGTATACCATGGCTGACATTTAGCTTGGATAACAAACAGCCCGGCCAACCTTAGCAGGGCTTGCCCAGTCATGACCTGGCTAAACTTAGCAGGGATACAACCAGATAAGGTAAAGTCTATTTCCCCCTCTATAAATAGAGGGGAATACTACAAATTAAGGGGACCTGACATTACAAGGGAAACACACTTAGTATTCACTCTTTTCCTTTCTCTCTCTATCTAGATAACAAGCTTCTTTATGATCTTCCAATCTTGGCTTATCTCTAGCAAGACTTGAAGATCATTGTATGTTTAATTGTTTATTCCTTTTCCTGCTGGAATATATTTCTTACCCTACTCTCTTACTATTAACTTTGGTAAGCATCAAACACATATTTCCTCAATAGACTCTCATGGGTTATATTGTTCATCTTCATATGCTTTCTTTACATATTCATACGCTATAATATCATTATGTTGTATCGATTACTGACTTGAGCGTCGGAGTGTCCTCGGGGGTAACCCCCTTGGGCCCTCTAACGTAGGTTTTCTATGTTGTTGCAGCTAGGATCCATGCTCGGGATAACAAGGCATGACTTAGCCCGACTCAAGCCCGACCAGGATTCCGATACGTCAACATTGGCGCCCACCGTGGGGCACGAGACTAAACATCTTGTGTTCTTCCTGTAAAACCCAGGTTCATTTATTATGTGTTGAGGTTGTTATGATATTTCAACATTTTATTTTTAAGTCTGGTACAACTTGTTTCTGCATACTCGTACAATTTGTACAGCTGAGTGTTAGAAGACCTTTTTTATTTTATTTTTTTTAACTATGCTAGTTTTCAGATATGCATAATCTTATGAATCTGCCAGAAACAAAACTAAGTGACAACTTGTACCATCAATGAATGAATCTCCGTCTCTTTTATTATATACACAAGAAGATAACACATTGTATTTTCCATCAAGAGTCATATATTCTTTATATTTATATTCTTATCAATTTTTGCATGTTGGGCTCAACTTGAGGTAAAGTTGTAAGACACGTCCAAAGCTTTTTTTTTTTTTTTATAAAAAAAAAAAAAAAAATTGTTCAAAAGCTGGAAAGCTGAATAAAGCTGAAAAAGTCAACTGTATGCTGAAAAGCTGAACTTTATGCTGAAAAGCCATAAAAAATTGAAAAAGCTGAGTTTTATGCAAAAACAAAAAAAAAAAAGAAGAAGCTAATTTTATTTTAAAAAAAAAGCCTTTTACAGCAACTCATTATTTGAGCTGCTTTTGTTTCTCAAAATATACGTTGTCTTGTTAGCAAAAAAAAAAGTATTGTCATGACATTTCTTCAGCAGCAAAGCTGCACTTTAACAAAGGAAAGTTGCTTGTACATACATGCAGGAAACTTTTAGGACAAAAGTAATGTCATAGCTATGAATAGCTATCCAAGAAAACTATTAAAGCTTTTACTTTTACTGACAATGTACAACATCATGCATTGAGAATATATTTATATAGTTCGTCATCAGAAGCTCAGCTATTTAGCAATGATATCAGAAATCTTTACCAGAGAATAGTTTACCAATACTATTGTAAACCTCAATATTCATTAAATAAAAAAAGAAGAAAAAAACAAAAAGAAGAAGAAATGAAGCCAACAAAGAAAAGTTCTTTGTTTAGACCTGCAAAGTGCAGGAAACTTTTCTGACACAATAAAGCTGTCATGGCTAAGAGTAGTCATTCAGCAAAACTTTTGACATATTTTTATTTTTTCTGACATAGTATAGCATGTACCTTCCTATATTATGGTTTGTCATTTCATTGACATGAACTTTACCTTTATACAACGTGCAATAACAATGTTTGTTTTTATACCTTTCCATCTGAATCCCAGCTATTTAGTAGCAAGGTCAGGAAGCTGTATCAGCACAGCTTATCAGAGCCAACACAAGTTTTGTCACGGCTAAGTTTTGTCACGGCTAAGAGTAGTCATTCTGCAAAACTATTAATATGTTTTATTTAAACTTTAGTGACAGTGTGCAGGGCATGGCTTATCAGAGCCAAACAATATTCGGTGAAAAATAAATAAATAAAAGTAAAGAAAGCTAGTTCTTGCACACATTCAGCTACTTTACCCTTTCTAACCTTACCCTCATACTTATAACTTGTCATTTCACTTTCAAGGAAAATGGATACACACTACCTTTTTCTGACATATTATAGCACATATTCTGATGACTGTCACTTGTCAACTTTTCACTTTTTATTAAGGATAAAGATATACAATATATTTTTTTAACAGCTTATAACAGATATGTCATCATAGTTATGCAAGGACAACACCTTTCAGGACCTCTACCACGACCTAACTTATATGTTGAGTTTTCTTTCAGCAGGGATACCATTAGGCAGAACCTTTTCCACTACTTAACTCAGCAAGTGCCCGGCTAAGCCTTGGCTGAACCACAAGTAACTATGAATAACAAGAGCTCAAGAGGCTAAGCCAAGCCACCCTTCATGAAAAATGCTACAATTATGTTGCTTGTAAAGACAAGATCTCCTTACTTTGAAATATGTCAAATCAGACATCAAAGTCATCTAACATGATGGCAAGGCCACCTTGTCATGAATTCAATCAAGTTATTCTGTTTTGAAAAACTCAAGACACCATGCCTATAAAGCAACATAATTGTCTTGCCTGATGATAGGCATGACTTCCTTCTTACAAAGGAAATCAATTTATATTATTTCACAAAACCTAAAGTCGCTTTGCTTGCACAACGCAATGCTACATTGCCTTGGCTGAAGTCACTCTACTTTACAGAAGGCAATGTTATATTTCCCACAAAGAGCTAAAAGTTAACTTACTCGCCAAAGAACACAAAATACTTTTCATCCTTGATATGGATAAGCTTAAATTGTTCCCGTTTAGTAGGAACTCATGTTCCTTTGCCTAATGGAAGGAAATATCATATCTCCATGAAAGAGGTCGAGTCATCATACATGACAAGTATCTACATCAACATTCAGGTCATCTAGTCTTGCTAATAGCAAGTTTTCTGTTTAGCCATGGCTCTCTCATAAACATATCACATAAACGTGACATAAAACTTCACCGTCCGTGCTAAGCTTACCAAGGCAGATTTCTAATAAATGAAGGCAAAATTCCTCCCAAACTAGGAATAACAAAGACATATGTTGGCTAAATCACATCTCAGCCTTGGCTGAGCGTTGCAAATCAGCCGAGCTAAATTTTCCCATAGCGTGGGGGTTAATACTCATATCTCGACTAAGCATACCAAGTCAGCTCGGCTAAAAATATTTATGACTGGAAACAGAATAATTTTTATCCTGGCTAAAGCGCAACAAGGAGACCTGGCTTTAACGCATTTTATCCGAAATACGACCATGCAAAAGCACTTGACGACGTGTTACTTTTGTTGAACAAGAAGATCAAATAATAAGGCAAAGCCTAAGTCATCTAACTTGGAATTACTCCAAACTTCCTTACTTTTAAAAAAAAAAGTATCAAGGTTGTCCCGTCTGACGAAAGGCAACTTGCTTTGACAAAAGCAAGTCACTTTCACCTTGACTTGCAAATAGCATGCGAGAGTTTGGCTACTAAACACCAACGCCGGTTACCTAGCACGACGGAATCCGACCTAGATTAGAAAACGCTCATGCTATATTGTTTAATAAAATCTCGAGTCACTTTGCCTAGAACAAGGCAAACATATCTTAAAATTTTGACATTCCCATCTTGCATAGAGTTGAAGAAGACATACATAACTTATATCTACCTTGAAATTATTTTTATAAGCAATTGTTCATAATCTTCATAATTACCTTGCTACAACATTTCAACCAAGGTTGATATTTAGGCAAGGACCAATGATCCTACTTAAGAGTATTGGGAATAGGAATTTCCAGTTCTATCTTCCTTACCTAGAAAATTCATCAGAATAAACTCATGATAAGTTCAACACTACTAATGCTATCTTGGTAGTATTGAACTGGGGGCTAGCATGGTATCATACCGCTAAAGTCAAACTGATTACATAGACAAATATTTCATGATATGAAAAAACATTATCATGACAATACAATACTTTATTCTTAATGAGTTACAGGCTTGTCCTTCTCATGTAAAGGGTGAGCACCTCATAATGAAGCTCCATGGGGTCCGGCCTTGACCTACCCATGTAAAGGGTGAGCACCTGTTACAATACTGCTCCGTGGGATCCGGCCTTGACCTACCCATGTAAAGGGTGAGCACCTGTTACAATACTGCTCCGTGGGATCCGGCCTTGACCTACTCACGTAAAATAACGCGCGTAAATACAAAACTGTCAAAATTCGACAAACTATAGCATAATCAAATGCTTGGCAACAATCTCTAGCTAAGAGTGCCTCTTATCAAAGGTAGTTCGTAAGCACTCCAACATACCGAAGTTTCCGGTTAAGTAAATTGCATTTTCTCCAGTTGACGAGGCGCTATGGAAAACTTGCCCTCTTACTTAGGCTCATATAGCAAGAAGTGTATCTACGAATACGTCAATTAAATACTGCTTTCAATGTCAAGAAAGCCTTATGCTAAGGGAAATTTTGTCAAAATACTTTCCTTCCATAGCTTTAAATATCTACTCATTGTCATGGAATTTTCGAGACAAGATATGATCATAAGGTCAAACAATGGCATGTAGTAAAGCTAACCTTATGTCATGCCTCTAATCATTTTTTATATCCTTGGTTACTACCGACATGGTGAGGACCAGTTGATAAAACACATATACTGCATGTATTGCTAAACTTGTACACAGCCAAAACTTATCACAGCTAAACATGTCACGGCCAAACGTGTAAATGCCAAACTTGTCACAGCCAAAACTTATCACAGCTAAACATGTCACGGCCAAACGTGTTAGTGCCATACGTGTCACGACTAAACATGTCATGACCAAACGCGTCACGACCAAAACTTATCACAGCCAAAACTTGTCATGGTCAAAAGTGACACAGCAAAAAATGTCACGGCCAAAATTTTCCTGACTAGTACATGGCACGGCCAAATGCGTCATAGTCAAATATGTCTTGGTCAAAAAATGATGATCATATTTGATCTAACTAAGCCTTGCTAGGAAAAAACAGTCTTGGACTAATAGACATCAGGTGAAAAGGCAAAAACTCCACCTAATGACGTATCATGAGGTCTAGCTTACCTTCGTTTTTTGCTAAAGGGACAAAAACCTTGCCTATAACAAGGCTTGCGTTCAAATCAACCAAGAAAGTTTTTCTTGCATTATTCAACAGTACAAGACTGTGATTAACCACCTAGTCTAATAAGACAATACCCCATCTCCAAGCTCAATGTCTTACAATAAGCATGCGCATAATCTGAAGAATACAATGCATTTGCATGATGGAAGAGACAAATATGCAAATATGCAATCCAATTCACACACAGTACCTCCTCACGTGATTGGTGACACGTATAAACAATCTATATTTTTGGTTTTACCTTATATGAGTGATACTTCAGAAACCATCTCAACACAACTTTGTGCTATATCCAACATTTGTATGTGGAGTTAGAAGCCACACATATGCATTAAGAAACAATGTCTAAAACTTTCAAAAAGCATCTCCTCAATCAGGCCACCTTGCTTTCCCTTGTCAAGGGAGCCTTGTCCCAGCCAGGCTGCCTTGCACGTTCTCACTCAGGTTATTTTACATGGTTCCAACAAATAAACTTCTTTTCTAGCTAAGCAACCTTGCTTGGTCTTACTCAGGGAGCAATGTCTCATCAATTGTCCATGTCTGGTTATGCCCAGCAAGCATTGGCCCAACAAGTTGCCTTGCCGACCTCACTTGGGCAACTTGACCTTACCTTAAAGCTTGTTTCAGCACAACAAGAATAATGCTCAAAGCTATGTGTATCCTTATAGCCAAGGATCAAATTACCACACCGACAACAAAATAAAAGAAGATAGAATCAATTATGCTAGAATCAGTTGTGGTAAACTAATCATAAAAAAACTCAGAAAGTTTAGATTTAGCAAACCAAATTTTGCAAGGTTGAAGTTAATATTTTCAAAGTGGAGATCCCGCAAGTCAAAGGACAAAAACACTAAAGAAATAAAAAGTATGAGTCGAGTCTAGTATAATGTAGTTAAAACTACATCACACTAGACTGGGGGGATGATGACGGGAGTAGGTACATCCCTTTAGCCGAACTAAAAGTATACCATGGCTGACATTTAGCTTGGATAACAAACAGCCCGGCCAACCTTAGCACTTGCCCAGTCATGACCTGGCTAAACTTAGCAGGGATACAACCAGATAAGGTAAAGTCTATTTCCCCTCTATAAATAGAGGGGAATACTACAAATTAAGGGGACCTGACATTACAAGTGAAACACATTTAGCATTCACTCTTTTCCTTTCTCTCTCTATCTAGATAACAAGCTTCTTTATGATCTTCCAATCTTGGCTTATCTCTAGCAAGACTTGAAGATCATTGTATGTTTAATTGTTTATTCCTTTTCCTGCTGGAATATATTTCTTACCCTACTCTCTTACTATTAACTTTGGTAAGCATCAAACACATATTTCCTCAATAGACTCTCATGGGTTATATTGTTCATCTTCATATGCTTTCTTTACATATTCATACGCTATAATATCATTATGTTGTATCGATTACTGACTTGAGCGTCGGAGTGTCCTCGGGGGTAACCCCCTTGGGCCCTCTAACGTAGGTTTTCTATGTTGTTGCAGCTAGGATCCATGCTCGGGATAACAAGGCATGACTTAGCCCGACTCAAGCCCGACCAGGATTCCGATACGTCAACAAACCACAAACCAGTGATCTTTTCCTTTGTCACGTTGCCATCATTCGGTTGAACCAAGAACCGGGCTCAACTAAACCGATCCGAAGGACTGGATAAAACCCCAAGACACCGATTACCTATTCGAGTCGGAAGCAAGGTAAATCAACCGTGGTGTTACCATTTATCGCAACACCGCAACCATGCAATGTCTATGTTAAATGGCATTAACTATAAACCTCACAATTACATACTGTTATTGCTCTAGTTATGATTAGGGTTTGAGAAGGACAATTATATAGTAGTAATGAGTCTAAGACACATTTGAAGTGGGGGTATTGAGTAAACCAGTTGATTTCAAGGATAAAAATTTTTAAAAAAAAATTCTGGAAAATTATGCATGTAATATAGATGGCCAAGTCAAGGTAAAAGGTTTTTGAAAGTACTTAGACATAAAACAAACAACATACCCAGTATATTCTTACTGTTCAGTAGGACCTGGGGAGGAAGGATGGATACAAACCTTACCCATATCCCAGTTGGGACAGAGAGTCTGCTTCAAAGGAGTCACCGGCTCAAAGTTGTCGTTTGAAGTAAGTCATCCCATACTTTTAACGTTATTTCACAAAATAAGTAAAATATTATTAAAATTAGTGCAATTTTACTTTGGCCATTTGAGGGCCCACACATATATACATTATATGTGTGCACCGCAAATGGGGGTGTTTTGAAAGCACTTAGACATGTTGGTTTCAAAAAACCCAAGGATCCGAAAATAAAAAGATCTAACAAGTTTAGAAATGTATTGAATCAAAACAAAAGAGACCTCAATAACAAGTTTAGAAATGTATTGAATTTATATAAATGTTTTGAAAACCGGGCCAGCCGGACCGGCAATCGGTGGGTGAACCGGTTCGGTTAGGGATTCTGAGCCTTTTTGGGCGAAACGGCCACCGGTTTTTTAAATTGTTTTAATTTTTATATATATATTTATAAATGTTTACGTCCCATTTGCGGGGCACACATATAATGTATATATATGTATGCCCTCAAGGGGCCAAAGTAAAATTGCATTAATTTTAACGTTATTTTACTTATTTTGTGAAAATAACATTAAAAATGTTTGGATGATCAACTTTAAACGATAACTTTGAGCCGAGGACTCCTTTAGAGCAGCATCTCTATCTCAACTGGGGTAGGGTAAGGCAGACCCTACTGAAAAGTATGAATATACTGGGTAAGTTTGTTTGTTTGTTTTTTATATTTATAAAATCATTCGGTTCTTAAATCCGGTCGGACCTCTGACCGGTAAGGAGACTGATTTGAGGTCCGGTTCTAAAAACATTGCTTGATATGATAAAAATGATAATGATCAATAATTAAGTTCCACATATGAATGAAAATTTAAAAATTCTTGGTTAAAAGGGGAAGAAATAAATGAATCAGGATTAAAATCTTTAACGGAACATAAAGTTGTCGTAAAGTAATCCATGCACATATAAAGTTGTAAATATATTAGGATATAAACAAGTCTCTTATGTGAAAGAATGAATAAAAAACATACATTAAGAGATATAAAGCAAGATTGATGATGCAAGGAAATAAACAAAGGGCTTTTGGCTCAATTTAGATTTCCTCATAGGCAGGTAATTCAGGTCATCACGCATTTCACGCTCTGTTCTTTGGGTGAAAATGTAATCCCAGGTGATTGGGTGTTTACTATTAAAAAAGGATTTGCATAAATATCTAGAATTTATTACGGATGGATATATTTTGTAGTGATAAATGCAATAATTTTTTGATTTCTTGTCACTCTTGTAATACAAAGAGATAATTAATTGTGCATTGTGAATGATGTGACTTGCATGATAATGAAATTTACATGAAACCTATTGAAGAATCTAATCAACCAAAATCATCTATAGTAAGTTGTTGAAAACATTATGATTATTATTGTTGTATACTATACTTTAACAGTTTAACGGATTAATTGTATATAACTGGCACTCCTGATAAGTTTTGTAAAACAACCGAATACTTAAAAAGTAACCTAAAAATTTTTAAAGAAGCGATTGTTATGCAACAATAATCATACTTAAAATTGTACATGGTTTGTATCTCAATAGACCATGCAATGGCACAATATCAACTTTGTAATTAAATAATTGTAAATGATATCTTTATATATGGTATATAAATTGATGTTAATATAAAGATGTTTATGTGATAAACTCGGATGAATGCATGCACATTAATAATCCAAGTCAAAACACAAAATGTTTGTGAACTAGGGTTATACCCGCGCTTCGCGGTGGTAATCGGGCCAATTGATAATAAAGTTCTGACATAAATGTTTACCGTTGTAAAAATGAGCATTGGAAACATGAAAACGAATCTATAAACACCAAATAAAAAATCCGAAGATATTTAAAAAACATTTATACCCGCGCTTCGTGGCTTTAATCGGGCCAATTGATAAAAAATGCAAGACTTGAACCAGATTTTAAAAAAATATACCCGCGCTTCGCGGCGTTAATCGGCTAATTGATAATAAATGCAAGACTCGAACCATATTAAAAAAAATTATAGCCACGCTTCGCGGCGTTAATCGAGCCAATTGATAATAAAAGCAAGACTCCAATCAGATTAAAAATATATATATACCCACGCTTCACAGCGTTAATCGTTGCAATTGATAAGAAATACAAGACTCGAAACATATTTAAAAAAAAAAAGAATTACAACCGTAGCAACGTCGGATCCTTACAAAAAAAATACCACTGTTCGGATATCGTTACAAAAAAAACGGGATTACAAAAAAAGAAGGAAATAGCACTGTATCGTTATACATCCTAAAAATAAATCAAATCGTCTGCAAAAGTTTTGAAGGTTTGTTAATTAATTATTGTTATTATTATTATTTAATTATTTTATAATAATTGACTTTGGTAAAAAAAAAAAAAAGTAGTTGGGGGCCGACAATTTTGACTTTGGTAAAAAAAAAAAAAAGCACTGTAGACTTCACTTTGAAATGTATGTATTATAATGCCTATAAATACTTGACGTATTGATACCAAAACACTAGAAAATATAGTCTCTGAACATCTCTTAATAAATTTATGCATCGATGCATGTCGATCATTTTTAATGATTGTAATTTTATCGATCAATCAATTTACATCCTAAAATGTGAAAACATTAATATGGACCAAATTTATTGTCCATTATTCTAAAGATTTCTTTCATCATCTCTTAATAATGAAAAATAAAATATTGGTCCAAAAGTATCATAACTAAGTGCAAGTGTTTCTTTTGTTTTAACCATACACGTTTAAATAGTAACTCTTTTGTTTGGCCACAAAAGTTCAATCAAGTAATAGTAATTTTTTGTTTTTTTTGAGTAAACTCCTCTTTTGCTCTCTGTAGTTTGACAATAGTAACCATTTTGCTCCAAAACTTTCAAAATGATCATTATGCTCCCTGTGGTTTGACAGTTTAATCATTTTGCTCCAAAATTTTCCAATATATCTCCATTATACTCCATTTTTTTCGAAACCACAGGGAGCAAAAAGTTATAATTGTCAAACCACAGGGAGCAAAATGATTAAACTGTCAAACCACATGGAGCATAATGATCATTTTGAAAGCTTTGGAGCAAAATGGTTAATATTATCAAACCACAGGGAGCAAAAGAGAAGTTTACTCTTTTTTTATCGCAAAAGTTTAATGAGAACTTTTTTTTTATCTTGACCATAAAAGTTATAGTAAACTTTATATTTTTTATTTTCGTTACAAAAGTTTGACTATTCTAACAAAATAATACTACTTATGTTTCTTTTGTTTTGGAACAAATATTTAAATGGAAAACTTTTTATTTAAAGAGGAAGCTTTTGCTTCGTAAACTTTCGTTTTAGTCACTAAAATTGAAATAGCAACTCTTTATTTCTCTTTTTCATTACAAAAGTTTGACTATTATAACAAGGTAATGATTAAAATTTTTCACTTTGTTTTGGTTAGAAAGGTTTATACAGATGACTTTTAAGTTATGAATTATGAAACTTTTATTTGTTTCATTTTGGCCACATAAGTTTAAACATTAAACTTTTTGCTTTTATCTTTGCTATAAAAGTTGACTATTAGAATACTAAATTTTGTTTCTTTTGTTTTGGAAACAAAGTTTTATGAAAACTTTGTTTCTTTTATTTTGATCACAAAAGTTTAAATAGATTTTTTTTTCGTGACAAAAGTTTGGTTATTATAACAAGAAAATTATAAACTTCTGTTTCTTTTTGTTGACACAATGATTTAAATGATAAACTATTGATTTAAATTGGAAACTTTTTGCTTATTTTATTTTGTCATAAAATCCTGAATAAAAAATTTTGTGTATGTTTGTATTCGCTACAAAAGTTTGATTATATTTGAGATCATCCCGAAATTCTGAACACAACGTATAGGGAGAACCTAATATATTTTATTTATAAAAAATGTTGTGTATTTGTAATATATTTGTGTTTAATGTCATATTACATTATTGGAATATAACAATATCATATAGGCATGTTTAATGTTTAATAAATTCTATATAAATTCACATATCTCATTCTTTATTTACATTGATAGTTATAAATTTGTTTTGTTTTTTCAATAATTATAATTATCGTCCTTTTCGTTTGATGTTTGTGACATATTACATCCTTTTAATGGATAGGAATTAGCACGTTTAATGCCCGCATCAGTTTGGTTTTTTATCCCATTGCTAATCACCTAACATTTTTTCTTAAATTGGGAAACGATTTGCTTTCTGCTACATATTTTTAATAAAACTCATAGTTAAATTGATCAGATCAGCTAATTATAAATAAATGTTAATGAAAGGTACTCAAGAAGATTTTCAATGTGTATATTTTGAAACACGTATATACTTAATCATTAAATTAATATAATCAATTATTTTCTTATATATATATATATATAGGGGAAGGATATTTTGGAAACCCACTTGAGATGAAGAAACTTTGGAATCTTTGAAAAAAACAATGTAAACAAACCCAAAAAATTTTTATTTTTTTTTATAGTTTTGTAACAGCATTAGGGTCAATTTTATAAAAAAAATGAAAAAAGCGCCGAGCCATTTTTTTAAAAAAATTAATTTGTCGACGATGTAACAAAGACGTAACACAGCTGTAACACAGACGTAACACGATTTACACAGCTGTACAGCTGTGTTACGTCTTTGTTACATCGTCGACAAATTAATTTTTTTAAAAAAAATGGCTCGACGCTTTTTTCATTTTTTTTAATAAAATTGACCCTAATAATGTTACAAAACTATAAAAAAAATAAATTTTTTTTGGGTTTGTTTACATTGTTTTTTTCAAAGTTTCCAAAGTTTCTTCACCTCAAGTGGGTTTCCATTTTATACATGCCCTATATATATATATATATATGGGATTAATAAAATGAAAACCTTGTTTTAGTGAGAAAACCATGAAAACTCATGTAAAACGAACGTTTTTTTTTTTAAATTTTTTTTACAGGTTTGTAACATTATTTGACACATTTTTATAAAAAAAATCAAAAAAGCGCCGAAGAAATATTGTTAAAAAATATTTTATAAGTTTTTTTTACGTTGTAAAACATACGTAACACTGAGTCAGATCTGACGTAATTTTTGTACGTTTTTACGTATGTTTTACAAATTTCCTTTTTTTAGTTGTGTTACGTATGTTTTACACAGCGGTTTGCTGGGTTTTCACAATAAAAAGTGGTTTTCAAATTATCCATACCCTATATATATATATATATATATAGATCTATTTATTTATTTAGGATAGAAAGTGAGTTTGAGTTAAAAGAAAAAACGGAAATTAAAGAATAAGGATTATTTCTTATAATGAAAAATAAAAAACATATTAGTTAAATATTATTATGAATATAAACCATAAATAAAACTCATCGTTAACTTGATCAGATAAGCTATTTTTTGTTATAGTATTCTTTGTAGAAAAAACATGTGTGTTATGCGCTCATATAATGTATATATATATATATGTCGATTTTGGAGGGACAAAAGTAAAATTGCATTAATTTTAGAAATAACATTAAAAGCGTTGGGTTAGTTGGTTAATCAGGCATCATAAGCCGGTGCCTCTCTATTCCTACAATGTAGAGGAAATGATGTCTGCAGCTTACCCTCCTCATAGTCTCAGACTCTACATTAGCTCTGCTAATGATCGGATATACTGAGTACAATGATAAATTCTTTGTAGACAACTTAGTACTAATAGTTATCAAAAAATGTTAATGAAAGGCACTCAAGAAGATTTTCAATGTGTATATTTAAAAACATGTGTGTTACTCATACTTAATCATCAAATTAATATAATTAATAGTTTTCATTTATATATATAGGGGAAGGCTCCCCTAAAAAGTCTTTTTTGCTTAAGAAGGCTAAGAAAGCCTAGTTATCATGAAAATATACCATAAATAAAACTCAAAATTATATTTGCAGATTAGTTGTTTTTTGTTAGGGAAAATGTTATAAAAACATAATCAACTTTTGATTTTTGTTCTAATTAAATCACTGGAACTTTGTTTTGTTTCAATTAGGTAACTTAAGTTTGATTTATGTTCTAATACTAGATAAAAACTTGAATAACAGGTAATCTTGATTCGTTTAACCTTTATAAGTGAATTTTTAGATGATTTTATGACCCGTTTGAAAGTTTTAGACGTATTTTAGACTCATTTGGGCATTTTGTTTTTTTTCAAAATGGTATAGAAACGGGTCATAAAATAATCTAAAAAATCACTTATAAAGCCTAAACGAATCAAGATTACCTGTTATCCGGGTTTTTTTTATCTAGTATTAGAACATAAATCAAACTTAAGTTACATAACCAAAACAAAACAAAGTTTTAATGATTTAATTGAAACAAAATCAAAACTTGGTTATGTTTCTACAAAATTACCCCCTTTTGTTATTATATTCTTTGTAGAAAATTGAGTACTAATAGTTATAAACAAATGTTAATGAAAGGTACTCAAAAAGATTTTCAATGTGTATATTTATGAACACGTGTATTAGTACGTCATACTTAAAGAATAAATATTATTAACTAGTATGAAAAACAGGAAAAAAAAATTACTTCGATATTATTATGAAAATAGAGTAATAGACCATATCAAGGAATAAAAATATAAAACAACAACAATAAATATACCTAGTAAAATCCCACTTTAAGTGAGATATGAGGAGGGAATGATGAAGACACACATTACCCCTACTTATAAAAATATAGAGAGGTTTCTTCGTACGAGTACCACGGGTCAGATTTGAGGCCTTCAAATATATATAGAGAAGAGTTCCTAAAAAACCATCATTTTAAAGAAAAGTTAGAAAACTAATCACAATTATTACAAATTAATTTTGTTTTTCATTTTTTTAATTTTTATTTCCTTTTATTATAAGATAAGAAATGTACAAAAATAATAAAAAACATGTATTTTAGGTTATTTAATATATGTAACTTGTATGCTATACATGCATGTAACTTCATAATCTACATATTTTTTTCAATTTTTTTTAATTTTTAGATTTCTAATCTTATAATAAAAAATTATGAAAAAAAATCAAAAATTTTAATCGTTAGTATGAGTTTTCTTGGTTTTTTTCAAATAATATTTTTTCTCATAAACCTTCCTATATATATATTTTGCGTATACCTGGACATTAAATAGAGTGAAAGAGCACACATAAAACATACGCCTAGCTGGGTATAAAAGAACGCATACACATACTCGGATACTCCCCCCATCCCGCGATCATTCAGGCATGCAAAAAATCCTACCTTCTAAACCAAAAGACATTTATAAAGCAAAAAAAAAAAAAAACATATGATCTTATGGATATAAAATTTATGAAAAAAACAAAAACAAAAATTTATGAAATAATCAAGTACTCAGGATTCAGGAATGAAATAAAATTTTATGAAAAAAACAAAAAGTTGGTGCATGCGATGATGACATATGTCATATAATATTTCTATATATTATAATTAAGATTTTTATTTTGTTAATTGAGTAGCATTTTGCATCATCCATTTTGATGTAATTTTAGCCCGCATGAAAAATAAAAATAATCAAAATAAAAATAAAAAGAACGTAAAAAAGTAAAGTAATAATGGCTAGTTTTAATTTCTACTGTTATTAACATGTTATTTGATTTTGTTTTCGAAACTATCATTTTTAAAATTTTAATTTGCTTTCTTTAACATAAAATATTATTTAATTAGAATTCTTTTATGTATAAACATAAGTGGTCAGTAGCTATTAAAATTTTAGGGGCGCGTTATTTGGACACCCACTACGGATCAGTCAACACCTACCCTATCTATACGAGCCGTACAGGACTTTACGGGCCGTAAAGCCGTCAGAGAGTGTCAGAAAATGTCAGTGAGATGTCTGGCGGCTGAAAACGGAATACGAGCCGTAAAGGCCTATACGACTCGTTTTTAAACCTGAAAAGAAAATAAGTTTTGTTTTTCCACCCGATATACGTACGTGTTTAACTTATTTGAAACATTGTAATTGTTTAACTGTTTTAAATGGTTAAAACATATATTTTAATGGTTTCACATATTAATCGCTATACGTACGTTTTTAACGTTATATATTAAACATATGATATATATATTATTATATATACGTGTTATAAAATCCGCACGTTGTTTGAATTCCGGTATACGTACGCGTTTAACGTTAATTGTTATATCATATCGTCTAGTTATTTAATTTTTAAGTTATAAATAATATATGTTTATAATAGTGTATAATCGTACTTTGTTTTGAAATCCGGTATTTGTTAAATGCAACACGTACGGTACGTGTTTAAGTAACTTATAATATCGTTTAATTGTTCGAAAAAAAACGTAACCATTTTTAATCGTTTTGTTGTAAAATAATAAGTATTTTAACGTTATTATTTAATTATTTTGTCTATTTGTTTTGTTTGAAAAATATTTTAACATCGTGACGTTTAAATATAAATAACAATTTTTTTTAACATAATTAGTTATGATTTTCGTAAATTTAAATGTTTTGTTTGAAAATTATTTTAACGTAATCGTGTTTAATGATTTTAAAACAATAGTTATCAGAATATAAATAACGTTAAACGGTTTTAAGAAAAATTGTTAACTATCTATTATTCATTTCACAATCACGCACATTTTTTAATTATATAATAAAAGATAAAACAAACAATCACGCCATACACAACATATATACAAAATAAAAATACATACATCGAATGCTAAAGTAGTGTCCATACATCAAAATCCAAAAAGAAAAGACAAAATAAAAAAAAATAACTAAGCATGACCACCAGGATCCTGCGGATCCTGATGATGTCCCGGTCCTGGAAAGACGGGAATATCCATGCCAGCAGATGCCGCCATACGCTCCGTCATCTACCGCATCATCCCCTCCAAGCGATCAACGCGACCAGAAAGGTCGCGTACGCTTCCAACAAGGTCGCGTAAGATCGCCGCGTCAGCCGGATGCAGTCGTGGCTGACGAACAACGACATGATGTGCTGGTGGCGGTGGCGGTGGCGGTGGCTGGTATGCGTGATCCTGGTCTGCCGGGGGCTCCTGTACGTGCGGCTGTGCCCCCGGCTGCTGCTGTGGACCAGGGACTGGCGGCACCCACTCTGTGCGCCGATCCAGCGACCATCGCAGACCCACACGGGGTAAGTCGGCCGCTATACCCATTAGCATGACCGTGTTACGCCCCAGCAGTGTCGAGGCGTAAGTCACGGTCATGCTATCTCTAATATCGGCCGAAAAACGACCGATACGTCGAGCTATACGTGTGATAAAAGAGCCACACGTAATAGCTCCAGTAGCCTTACGGCTAATAAAGCCAGCAAAATAATCAGCTAGCAACCATGCAAGGTTGCAGCTGCGCCCAGTGATAAGGCAATATATGAAGAATAGGTCCTTCTGTGTGACCCACTCCTGGCTCAATCGGCGGCCGGTGATGGTGCAGGCGATGCACCGATGTAGGTATCGGTGCAGCAGATCACGAATGCTACTGGCACGAGCCTTGTTAACGAAAGGCTCGTCACCAATCACCGGCCACCAGTCTACGAGGACGGCCGCGTCCTCCTCTATCGCGGCATCTACGAATAGAGGTGTAGTAACCTCATCTCGGGTATAAAACCCAGTAGCAATCCCCCACTGAGTGAGGGACATCTGAACATCCTGTCCACATAAAGTGAACGAGATAGCAGGCAGCTGATCAAGAGCCTCCATGCCACCTGCCTGCGGTGGATGGAACTCGAATGTGGACAGGAACTCGAGAACAATCTCTCGATAAGCCGGGAGGCCGCCCATATCCATCATGCGTCGCCACGGACCCGACGCTCCGATAATCGCTGTGGCGCGCTCAGTCGCGCCAAGCGTGGCTAAAATACTCCAATCTATCGTCCGCGGCTCGACGATCTCCATACCAATGAAGCGTTTGAGGCGCGTGTGCGCCTCAGTGCCCGGTGGGAACTGCAGCAACATGTGGGGATCCGGGATCATATCCGGATCCTCCTCGGATGAACTAGAACTCGACGGCTCACGAGGTCGTCTACGCGGAGGCATAATCTGCAAAGTTAGACAAATAATAATAACAATAATAATCATAACAATAATAATAATAATAATAATAATAATAATAATAATAATACTAATAATAATAATACTAATAATAATAATAATAATAATAATAATATAATAATAATAATAATAATAATAATAATAATAATAATAATAATAATAATAATAATAATAATAATAATAATAATAATAATAATAATAATAATAATAATAATAATACTAATAATAATAATAATAATAATATTTATTATTAAAAAATAAATTTAAAAAAACAATTCAAGAACTATACGACCCGTAAAGCCCTTAACGGGCCGTATAGTTCTTCGAGAAAACCAGTTCATCTTCTCTGTTAGAACTTTACGGCTCGTAAAGACCTTAACGGGCCGTATAGTTCTTGAAATTTTGAAAAAAACTAAATCTGAAGCAACGAAACCCAATCCTACATCTAAATCACTAACTATTACTACAAAAACCTAAAAAACTACTTTACTATTAAAGATTTCTACGAAGAAAACTTCAAAAAGTTTAAAAACTTACGGTTTCGAGTTGTGATGGGTCCAAATCCGAGCTCTACAAGCGTGGTGACCGTGTATCCGAGTGTGGCGAGCTTAGATCGTCGTGAAGAGATGGCAACCGCAAGATGAATTTGATGCTATCAACATCTGAATTTTTGCCTTCTCACCAACCAACAGATCTAAAGCTACATGAGATACATTCCCTTTTAACAATTCAAATTGATCATCGTTGTGATGTGCCATACGAAATATTTTGCTTCTTTCAAAGCTTTCGTTTATAGCTTCTGCTTGCGATTTAACAATTTGAATGACATGCCCAACAATGTTGTCTAACGTGTTGTTTGTTGCATGGAGACTTTTCTTTAATAGAGAATGTTGACTTTCAACTCTGTTGGTGGTTCGTTGACCAAAATTCCGGTTTTTGTCTATCCACGCAGACACAAACATTTCCTTGTATTTTTGCAACCATGTTACTTGCAAATATCCGATAACCCCTAAAAAACAAACACATATTAATACGTTTCATATAACTCAAATACAATTAAAAATGAGAAATAGAACATTACTCTGATGAGATGTCCATAACCATTCATGTAGTCGGCTATAATTATACTCGTAGATATCGGAAGTTGCAGATTCAATCACAACCGACCACATATATCCAAACTTTTGCCAGTCTGATTGCGAAAAACTAGGCCTGCAGTGTTTGGATATGTTTTCAAAAATGTGCCACCTGCATAGTAATTGGGCAGCACTAGGAAATATTCTTCTACATGCGTTTATAAGAGCCAATTCTCTATCGGTTACAATAACGCGTGGTTCCATACACTGTTGAAGTGTATCTTTTAGGTTTTGTAACACCCAGACAAAATTCTCTTCACGTTCCTTACTTATAAACGCATGTGCAACACTAAATGTCTTGTGTGTTGATGTGACACCAACTATTTGAACAAATGGCATGTTGTATTTGTTCGTTTTATAAGTAGTGTCAATTAACAAGACATGAGGAAATACTCGCCAAATATTATAAGATGTCTGGTGGATAAAAAAAATCTGTTCCACGGGGCAACATGTTTTGGTTTGACAGTTGCTCAACTAGACGGGTTTCATTTTCATTTAATCTCATCGCATATGGATGACCGCCTAGTTGTTCAGCCGCTAGGTGGTTGTGTTCATTATTGACCACACGCAACTTTCAACCACCACAACTTCTCTCGTATCTACCAATCAGCTCAAATTCACACCCAGTCTTCTTCGAACCAGTACGTCTAACTTTTGGTTCACCGTGATACACGCCACCGCGATCGCATTTAAGCCACACTTTTATAACTACACCGGTTGCATTAGTTTTGCTTCGTCGTCTAACTAGCACATAACCATTTTCACGCCCTCTAGCAATCGCCCAATCAACAAGTTCATCAACACCGGCAAAAACCTGAAAAAAAAAATGTATAAGATTTTATAAACTAACAACCGTTAAACGAATAAGTTTGTTACCTGATCAGTTTCATAGACACACATATATTCATCACCGAAGTTGTTGCCTCCCATCGACATTGTTAAACCTTTACGAGTTTGAATTTGTTAAAGAACCCCAAAACCTAATTGTTTAGAAAATCAAATTGTTCCTGTCTGCGTTTTATTTTTTGATTCATGCATTGCATTATAACGTATGCCATGAAGATATATATCAAACGATTAATTTACGCATACATCTATTACGTTAAATCAAATAATTTGCGCTGCTCAAATTATTGGCGTTCAATACGGGCCGTAAAGGGCTTTACGGGCCGTATGTACTGCGTGTCAGCCTGCGTCAGCCCTATGATTTTACGTGTCAGCCTTTGTCAGAAATATTCGTTTCAATACGACCCGTAAAGGGCTTTACGAGCCGTATTGAGGGTGTCCGAGGATCCAGTCGGGTGTCTCCCTAACAGCCCCCTTAATTTTAATATAAGACAATTATTGTGAAAATGACAAATGTCTACTCGAAGAATAACTCATGTAAACATTAGTTAATTTTTTTTTATTAAAAGTAGAATATATATACAAGAGAAGGATATTTTGAAAACCTAGTTTAGATAAAGAAACTTTGAAAACCTTATGTGGACCATAGATCTTGATTTTTAATAGTGGTGATTAAAGGTATTAAAGTTGATTGGATTTTTTGGATTAAAAAAATTGAATGTGGTACAAAATAGTACAATAAGGATATAACTGGAAATGTGTGTTGTGTACTTGTTTGACTTTGATATTAAAAATAAAGAAGTAATAGTACAACTTTCCCCCATTTTTCCCTTTCTCTTTCATTCTCATCAGAATTTTGCCAAATGAATATAACTTTTCATCTTTTATTTATAGTATACAAATTGAGTCGTGTTACATTTAATTTACGTTTTTTGATTTCAGATAAAACAAAAGATTTTCATATTTAAATATTTCATTCTTTTTATTTTTCCACCTTTAATTTTCCCACATTTTTCCCACATTTGTTTTCCCACCTTTTTAAATTTCCCCTCTTTCATTTCTTATCAGAAATTTGTCACATTAATATAACTTTTCATCTTTTCTTTATAGTATACAAATTGCGTCGTGTTACATCTAATTTACGTTTTTTGATTTCAGCTAAAAAACAAAAGATTTTCATTTTTAAATATTTCATTCCTTTTATTTTTCCATCTTTTATTTTCCCACCTTTTATTTTCTCACATTTTCCCCCCCATTTGTTTTCCCAACTTTTTAAATTTTCTCCCCTTTCATTTCTTACCAGAAATTTCACATGAGTATAACTTTTCATCTTTTCTTTATAGTATACAAATTGCGTCGTGTTACATCTGATTTACATTTTTTGATTTCAGCTAAACAGCAAAAGATTTTCATCTTTAAATATTTCATTCTTTTGATTTTTCTACCTTTAATTTTTTCACCTTTAATTTTCCCACCTTATTTCCCCCCATTTGTTTTCCCATCTTTTTAAATTTCTCTCCTTTCATTTTTACCAGAATTTTGCCACATGAATATAACTTTTCATCTTTTATTTATAGTATACAAATTGCGTCGTGTTACATCTAATTTACGTTTTTTGATTTCAGCTAAAAAACAAAACATTTTCATCTTTAAATATTTGATACCTTTTATTTTTCCACCTTTTATTTTTCTCACCTTAAATTTTCTCACATTTTTTTCCCACCTTTTTTTCCCACCATTTGTTTTACCCAACTTTTTAAATATTTTCTCCTATTTGATTTCCTACCATAAATTTTGTCACATGAAACTTTTCGTCTTTTTTCCTTATAGTATATAACTGCTTTCTTGTTACATCAAATTTACATTTTTTAGTTTCGGCTAAAAAACAAAATATTTTAATTTTTAAATATTTCATACCATATATTTTCCCACCTTTTATTTCCCACAATTTGTTTTCTCCAAATTTTTAAATATTCCCCCTTTTTTCAAATGGATGTTGGCTTTATATAACTGTTGTATGTGTTACATCAATATGTTACATATGTTACATCAATGTGTTACATATATGTAAGATTGTGTTACTCCGGTTGAAATCCCAAACGCCGACGGTGTCGAAGCGCCACCAGGAACCCTGTCTTCACCACCGGCGGTTGGTGAAACGGTGGGAACTCCGGCATCCGGAGAGCTGAATCCGGATTGTTGAGAATCCACCAGATCTTTAGGCAAAAACACCATCTAGGAAGCGACAACGACCTGATTAATTTATCAATAAGTAGGTTGTTATACTCTATTAAAATGGTCTACGGTTTTTCTAGAGGAGGAAGGTGGAACCACAAACGTCGATGTAGAGGAGGACGATGATGGAAACTTGGTCGGCGATATAAATCCTAATCAAGGACGAAACGATGATATTTACAACACGTAAGTTGTTATGTTCTATTAACAATTTTTTTAATCGATACCTTTTGATTAAATTTGGGGTATTTTTGGCAAAAACGTTGATCTTTCATTTAGGGATGTGACGTCCAATGAGACTACTACCAGTGATATTGTCGGTAATTCGCGACTACAATGGAGAAACATATACTTTTAGCACAATCATTTTCAGAATTGATCATTTAATACATTTTTGTATTATGTTACATCAAAGCAATTATTTTAGTTATGTATTTTTTTATTTATATTATGTTACATCGAAGTTACATGATTCATTACGCAAATGGTGATTTTTGTTGGTATTGTATGAAAAAATTGTAACAAGTATTGTCAAAAACAATTAATTCTATGGTCATAAGATTTTAATTTATATTTATATTTTAAATTAGTGATAAACATACATGTTGCATTTAATGGTTGAGTAAGGTTATTGTACAAAACAATAATTTTGTAAAAATAGTGAGAAATGATCTGAACATTTGATGTGTTATCATCAATGGCTATTAAAGAACTAGTGGCATGATTGTAATTAATATGTTGTTTAAAATGAAAATAAGGGCATAAAAGGAATTTCCATATCTGCAGATATCATGCTATCCATTAAAGCAGGAGCAGTTACTATTTTTAAGGAATAAGTCGGTTTCATTTTCGCTATGTGTTAATATGTGTTATTAGTACATGAAGCGTATATCAGCACACACATAATACGTGCTATTAATACATGGAAGCATATATCAGCTCGAATACATAATATGTGATATTAATACATGATATATCAGCACATATTAGTACATATACATGTCAACATATAATAGCACTACAAATTACAAAATATGTGCTTTGGCGTTTAAAATTACAACATGTCATCACACAACAACACTAAAAATATGCTAATTAATTATCATATCATTCATACCAGCACATATCAACAAATTATTTAACGATTTATCAATTTAACAAATTATTAAAACTCCCTGTTCAAATCGTTCTACATAAAATAGCACACACTATCACATAACATCACATATTAACACTCATCCATCCATTTGTACATAATCATCCATCGAAATTTGCAAATGCAATTCAAAAACTCAATACCTGCGATTTTTTTTATTCGGTATTTGATGATTACGAATTCAATTGTTTTAAGATTAATAGTGAAATAATTTTAATTTTGGAATATGTTCAATCAGAGTTGATTAACAACTTCCCTATTTTAATGCAAGATTTAAAAATCATTTAAATACAAATGCCTATATTACCCTTTTCTATTAAATAATAAAAATGTCACATGTCAACACATTATTGGTTCATACCATTTTTACAAAAAACTCTATTTGTATGTGAACCTACTCCTTTAATGGTTATAAGCATTTATGTAACATATGTAAGTATGTGAAATTTAATACAATAAGTAGGTATGCAGCAAAGTGTTAGATATATGTAACAAATATATGATTTAGAATGTCTCTTTGAAATATCTATCTTTTAATATATTTTGTATAATGTTACGTCAAAGTTACATCATTGAAAATTATTTCAGCTACGTACATTTTATTTATATTATGTTACATCGAAATTACATGATGAAACGGCGGGAACTCCGTCGGTATATGTCGTGATGGGATGAATCGAGAGTGGTGGTTGTGTGGAGAGGGGGATTCCGACTAATTATGTAACGTGATTCAATTTTATTAATTTTATATACGTAGCCAATTGTTACATTGACGTTACATAAAAATTACATATATGTAATTTTAACATCTATGTAACACATATATACTCCAATAAAAAAAATCTGGTTATACTAACTTTACATATGTAATTTGCATGTAAACATAAGCTTAAAAATATTTGAGCAAAAAAAGAAAACAAAAAAAAGAATACAAATTATGAAATATTGACCAAAATATAAAATTTGTAACATAATACTCTAGTTACACTAACTTTACATATGTAACAATAACGTAACATAATGAAATGTTATAGAATGTAATATTAAAAATTTTAAAACAGTATAACAAGTCCGTGATATGTAAAATAAACGTAACTTGAGTGTTAGTTTCTATAATATTAGATTATAAGTATCTGATTGTATAAAATATTACTAACCATAAAAAATTTTTGTTTATACATAACATTGTTATGAAATTATATATAATTTTTTTTATTTAAATATAACGAAATACAAAATTCAGGTATTTATTATGAAATTATGCGTTTATAAAAAAGAATATTAATTGAGGAGGGAAAAATGATGTGAAAAATAAAAGAAGGAAAAAATGGGGGGAGGGGATATTTAAAAAATATTTTTTTTCAATGTAAATTTGAACACCGTAACTCAATACAAAAAAATGGTGGGAAAATAAAAGGTGGAAAAAATAAAAAAGTTGAAAATATTTACAAATTAAACTTTTTGTTATTAAGCTTTAAACACCGTAACATTGATGTAACACGACAAATGATGGGAAAAAAGGGGGGGGGGAAATAAAGTGTATGAAATATTTAAAAATTAAAATCTTTTGTTTTTGAGCTGAAATTAAAAAACGTAATTTTGATGTAACACGACAACAGTTGTATACTATAAGGAAAAGATGAAAAGTTTCATTTGGCAAAATTTATGTTGGGAAATCAAATGAGGGAAATATTTAAAAAGTTGGGGAAAACAAATGGGGGGGAAAAAGTGGGAAAAATAAAAAGGTATAAATATTTAAAAATTAAAATCTTTTGGTTTTGATCTGAAATCAAAAAACACAAGTTTGATGTTGCACGACAGCAGTTGTATACTATAAGGAAAAGACGTTTCATGTGGCAAAATTTTTGGTGGGAAATCAAAGGGGAAAAATATTTAAAAAGTTGTGGAAAAACAAATGGGAAAAAAAAAGGTGGAAAAATAAAAGGCTGAAAAATAAAAAGTGGAAAAATAAAAAAGTGGGAAAAATTAAAAATCGTAACTTTGATGTAACAAGCAATCGGTTGTATACAATAAGGAAAAAACAAAAAAAATTAATATAGCAAAATTTATGGTGGGAAATCAAAGGGATGAATATTTAAAAAGTTAAGGAAAACAAAATGGTAGGAAAAAAGTTGGGAAAATTAAAGGTGAGAAACTAAAATGTGGAAATAAAAGGTATTAAATATTAAAAAAATGAAAATCTTTAGTTTTTTAACTGAAATAAAATAACGTAAATTAGATGTAACACCGACGCAAGTTGTATTATGTAAATAAAAGACAAAAATATTTATGTGAGGAAAAATCTGGTGGTAAATTAATAAAATAAATATAGAAGGGGGGAAATTTAAAAACAAATTTATTTTGTTTATTATTTTAATTTGATGAGAGAGAAGGTGGTAAATTAATAAAATAGTGGGTGATAGTACAAATGAAGTAAAAGACTATAGTGCCCTTGTGTTTATTAACTTTAGTAAAAAAATGAAAAAAACGCTGATCCATTTTTTTTAAAAAAAAAATTAATTTGTCGACGATGTTAGAAAGACGTAACACAGTTATAACACAGACGTAACACGATGTACACAGCTGTAGAGCTTTGTTACATCTTTGTTACATTGTCGACAAATTAATTTTTTTTTAAAAAATGGCTCGGCGCTTTTTTCATTTTTTTTTATAAAATTGACCCTAATTATGTTACAAAACTATAAAAAAAATATTTTTTTTGGGGTTTATTTACATTGTTTTTTTCAAAGATTACAAAGTTTCTTTAACTCAAGTGGGTTTCCAAAATAACTTTCCCCTATATATATATATAATTAGGATCAAATATTAACAATCATAATATTGATAACACAAATAATTCTAACAAAATCAACCAATATTTTTGTGTTTTAATTACCTTTATTATACATGTATAAAACTTTTGAATTCTACGTGTATATGCTAATTCAATAGCGTGATCAAATTTGCATTGGTGCAAGTTTATGTCATTTTTAGTGACATTTAATAATTGTAAAAAAATTACACTAATGCAAATTCGCTTACACTAATTAATTAACACATATACATAAAAAAGTAATATACATGTATAATAAATGTAAAGAAAAAAACTCAAATGATCTTGTCAGAGTTATTGGTGTTACCATAATTAAGGTGAGTTAACAATGGAATCGTTACATATATTATATATATGTGTGTGTGGGTGGGTGTGCATTTGTTTTTTTGAATATCTATATATGTATGTATGTATAAAAATTTAGACAGAAGAATACAAGATTAAACTTGCCAAGTAATAATTTCGTGTAATAAACGGGCGAGTATTTGGTTTGTCGGGTCGCCAAAAAATGTCGCCGGGTTAGAAATTGAAATCAAAACGTGAAAAACGCACAACTCAAAACGTCATTTCAAATTTCATTTCTGCTTCAACACTCCCTCTCTCCCCCAAATTCAGAATCCGAAGGTAATCTCGTATTTCTTCGATCTTACATAGGTTTCCCTTTGTATGTATGCTTTGAAATTGGAAAACGATTTGGATTCTAAATCATCCCCATGTCTCCGTATCAATTTTTGCGCCGTATCATCAACGAACCCTAGTTTTATTTTTGTCTATTTCCAACTCCTCTGATCTTAGTTAGTTTTCTTGTTTTCTTATACCCCTAGCTCATGTGTCGTTTTTTAAATGGTGAATCTCTTTATGCGTTTCTGTGTTTCTAGGGTTTTGATTTATGTATTTGCGTTAAATCTGGCTATCTTAGTGGAATCTTGACATCTGTGTTTGGTTTAGATTCTTGTCTATTTGCATGTTTCAGGAGGCTAAATTTCAACTGCAAGTTGTGACTGTTGTTTAGGGTTTTTTAGCTTATTAAAATTGGTGGGTTTGGTAGTCTTGATTGATAAAATTTGTAATGTATGTACTGTACCTTTCAGGTGTTGATAAATTGATACTCCTGCTTCTCTTTGGGAAAATTTAAGTTCTTTAATATTCAGAAAGACTTGTGTGATTTCCATGGACCGCACTTTTGGGTCTGATCGTATACCTTCTGGTACTGTTAACAAATCTGCAGTTTTGACTGTTAAACCATTAAGATGCCTTGCCCCAATTTTTCCGTCTCCACCTGACCCGTCTGCACCACCTTCTTCTCAATATGCATCCATCCCTCCAGCGGGCCCGTTTCCACCTGGTGCTACACCATTTTTCCCCTTCTTTGCTACAAGTAATTTTCAAAGGACACCTCAGCAAAGGTCTTACCCGATCCCATCACCAGTTCCTTTGAATTCTTTTAAGACACCTGTTTCAGCAGGAAATGGTGACATAGGGACATCAAGAAGGAGCTACAAGAACCATACAGGGGCAGATGATGATGGAAATAGTCAAGGTGATAGTTATGATGATAGCTTTGAAAGAAACGTGGAAACTGGAAATGAAGTAAATGACAAAACACGGGTTATCCGTAAAAAAATCAGGAGGACTGGAATTCCTGTTTCCAATGAGGAAGTTGCAATCGACTCGCTAGTCAATAATATGTTGAAATCTTTCAAGCTTGTGGAAATGGCTACTTTCTATCAAGCTAACAGTGACAAAGATCTGGTTGATCGTGTACTCATTGTTTTCAATTTACTCAGGAGAAAAATCACACAACTTGATGATAGAAAAGAAGCTGTTCCTGGTTTAGCAAAACGCCCAGACTTAAGAGCAGGTACTCTTTGTATGACTAAAGGGGCCCGTGCTAATACCAAGAAAAGGATTGGATTGGTTCCAGGTGTTGAAATTGGTGATATTTTCTTTTTTCGCATGGAGTTATGTTTGGTGGGATTGCATGCTCCAAGTATGGCTGGAATAGATTATATGGGTGGTAAGATGTCTGGAGATGATGAACCTTTGGCTGTCAGTATTGTTTCTTCAGGTGGATATGAAGATGAGGGTGATGACGGTGATGTGTTAATTTACAGTGGTCAAGGTGGTGTTCAGAGGAGAGATAAACAACAAATGGATCAACAATTAGTAAGGGGTAATCTTGCTCTTGAAAGAAGCTTACACAAGGCTAATGAGGTAAGGGTTATTCGAGGTCTTAAGGATTTTGCAAGTCCAACTGGAAAAGTGTATGTCTATGATGGATTATACAAAATACACGAATCTTGGATTGAAAAAGGGAAATCTGGTTGCAATATTTTTAAATACAAAATGGTTAGAGTTCCTGGACAACCTGAAGCATTTACATTGTGGAAATCAATCCAGCAATGGAAAGATGGTGCTACTTCACGCTCTGGTGTTATTCTACCTGATCTTACTTCTGGAGCTGAAAGTTTACCCGTTTGTCTTGTAAACGACCTGGATGGTGAAAAGGGTCCTGCTTATTTTACTTACACATCCAGTCTTAAGTATACAAAGCCGTTTCCTTCAACCAGATCATCTGTTGAAAACTGCAATTGCTGTACTGGGGGATGCAAATCAGACACTAACTGTCCTTGTGTTCAAAGAAATGAAGGCCTGATCCCATATACCTCACTTGGTGTTCTTTTGAGTCATAACTCACTGATTCACGAGTGTGGTAATATGTGTATATGCCCTATTAATTGCAGGAATCGAGTTTCACAAGCGGGACTGAAAATGCGTTTAGAGGTGTTTAAAACTAAGGATAAAGGTTGGGGACTTAGATCTTGGGACCCAATTCGTTCAGGTTCTTTTATATGTGAATATGCTGGGGTTGTGATATCCGAAAATGGAATTGATCCTGATGATAATTATATTTTTGACGCGACCCGCACATTTGAGCCCTTGGAAAATGAACCTAGTGATGAACCTGTCAAATTTCCATTTCCTTTAATTATTAGTGCTAGAAATGAAGGAAATGTGGGACGGTTTATGAACCATAGTTGCTCGCCTAATGTGTATTGGCAGCCAGTTATTCGTGAAAACCAAGATGAATCATATTTACATGTTGCTTTTTTTGCCATCAAGCATATTCCTCCTATGCAGGAGTTAACATTCAACTATGGAATGGTAGCAGCTGACAAAGCAGGCTCGCGAAGGAAAAAGTGTGTGTGTGGATCATCGAAATGCAAAGGTGTTTTTTATTAGTGGTTTGCAAATGCTTGCAAGGATGGTTCATGTCAAATTGCACTTCCTGTAAGTTATCTATTTCATGTTTTATATTGATATATGTTTTTACAATCATTCTAGATGCATATCTTATATTATTTCGGTGCAGAAGGTAATATTGAACCTTTAATAAACTATAATGATTAAGTTATCTGTTTTTTTTTTCATTCCTCCATGTTTTTTGGATTTTTTTTCATTTGCTTACTATTTACTTGGAAGGAGCTTAATTAGTAGTTGTTAAGTTGTGTTAAATAACTATTGGTATTTTTGTGTTAGTTGGTATTAATTAGTGTCAAAATTTTTGTGCTCCGTCTGAAACTAAAAGAAATTTATTATAGCTCTTCCAAATAACATAATCAGTACATAAACAAAATTGAAGAGAAAAATTAATATTGTTATAAATGTACACGATGTGTCCGTTAGTTGTGACTAAAGATAACTATGATATGGGCTAAAATTTATTAAGAGGAAATGTGCATTGAGAGTCTACTCATTGACAAAAAAAATGTTTTTGAGACTTAGCCCTTTGGCCATACTCATAAATGTATTATTATGACTTTATGCATATTTTCTATGGTTTTGCAAGTGTGTCAGGCTGTCAGCTGTTGCAACTTTCAACAAAATCCTGCTGCAGTGTTGTGTAGAGTAAGAAAGTGATGGCATTTTTTGAACATTGCATTTGCAAGCTATGTGATTCATAGTCTGTTAGAGGTTCATGCATTTTAGGTTGTTCAGGATCCGGATTGTAGAGTAAGTTGTGTGATGGTCCAAGATCCATATCATAAAGGCTCAGAGATCTTTAAGTTGGTCAATGGTTTGGAGTCTGGTAATTAGTCCAAGTATGTTGGGTGAAGATGTCAAAATGGTGTTGAGCTTTGGACTTGGGGTGAGCTGTGGACATCCTTGCATCATCACTGTGAAAAAATAAAGAAAATTTCCAAGTTTAGTAGAACTTTTAGTTGATGAAATTGTTGTTAATTAGATGTTAGTCTGAGTAATCTTGTCATGTGGACCGAGTGACCGACCAGTTTTACAACCTTAAATCATTACTACATAAATAAAAAGAGTGTTAATCTTTCATTTTTTGGTTAACTGTCCCATTTATATTCGGGCACCTAAACCAAAACCGTAAATAAAAACCTATTTTCAGTTTTGATTTGTTTGTTTTTCTATCCCATTTCATCATATGCTTATTAGGTATTTGGCAGCTGCATCTGCTGATTCGAATTAGTTTCTTTTAAATGAGACATGCACCTTTGTAAATTTAAATCAAGCAAAAGTTGTTAAATTATGTGAATCTAACTACATGGTATTTGTTTATTTGCAGAAGCAAAAGAATTTGTAGTGTGTAGGTGAAACTTGGAATGAAGTTATTTGGTTAGAGACTATGGATGCAGCCCAAAATTCTGGTTAAGCATAGGAGAAGGTAATATATATTTAAGTTGTATTTAACCTGGCAATGCAGTATTAAGTACACTTCAACTTTTGTATGATGATTGGGTTTGTGTAGCCCTTGTTTCCTGTTATTAGGCGACTCTGTAGTGTTTTCTTGTTTATGATGTTATATGCATCTAGATGGTACTTTCGGAAATGAGGTTGTCACTTTTTGTTGTGGAAATCTTGAAAGATTTGTATCTCTTGAGTGTAATCTCTCCATCCTTTGGGATGAAGGTAAGTTTGTCCGCATCTTACTCTTCTTGGACCTTTCTCGTTGAGTGTTAATTTACTGGATATGTTTGTCTATCTGGACGGAACAAGTGTTCTTCTTGAGACCATTTGTATATTTCGGCTTAAACATAACATTTATTTTGTAAGTCGACACATTGAAGAGATAACATTGAACTAGCATGGGATGACATTAAACCATGCTTATTCAAAATGATTTGGGCCAATTGAGAACACCCTAGAGGTGACCAACGTACTTGGAACCGAGGAACCGAACCGGTCATACCTGAACCAGTGGGTACGGGGCGGTTTCGGGTTTTCAGAGAAACTGGAACCGGTTCCAACCTTACACCGGTCAAACCCAAACCGGAACTGGCAAAAAACCGGTTGGAACCGGTCAAAAACTTGAACCGGTTCTTGATTTTGTTTTTATATCATTTTAAGAAAATGAGGAATATGATAAATTTGTTAATATGATGATGATTCAACACGTCAGAAATATGGAAAGAAGAGGTTGAGTCCATATGGATCTGCCTTTGAAATGTGATTCCTTAGTTAATATTATAATTTCTAAAGTTGTCATTTGTATTTTCGGATGGAAAATATATAAAATATCCAGTTATCCACGAATATCGTTATACTACTACTACCCATCATTGATTGGAAACTTAAGGGCCGTTTTGTTCAAGGACATCATTGGAAATGAAATTGAAAATTCTATCTAAAATTGTGTTTGGTTGGGCAAATAAAGGTTCAGTCTTTTAATAGTTATTAAGATAGTATATTTTAATGATTTATAACATCTTCATATTTAATAGGTAATCTTAGTTTTGAATAATGAAGAGGCTACCTTTTTTTGAACGGCAGAGGGTCATATCGTGCTACCTTTAGTTGGCGGTTGGCATCTAAGATCGATTTTTTGATCGTCGACCGTACCCTCTGATGCTTGGGGACCCTGTGAAATAGGTAAACACTTGCCTCCTATTGCTTCAAAACTCGAGATTAAGTTTAAGATTCCTCCATTTACATGGTATTCATTGAAGTGTACCAGTGAGACATGAATCTTGGTTTTAAGAAAAAAGAGCCAAGCTTTAACCACTAGGTTAACTTTGCTGAATATGCTACCTCTTAGTATAATCTTTTAATCGCTCAAATTTAAGGTTACCTTTCGGGCTCTAACAAAATAAAAATAAACGTTTAATTTCTTAAACAAAATTACAAACCAAACACCTTACCAAATTTCAAAGATTCTTAAAACCATGTATGGTAAAATGGGTGGCTGATTGGGTAGCGGGTCCATTAGAGTGAGGGTGAAGATGTGTGAGGATTATGATGATTTTTAAGGAAAATTGGTTAGGATCCAAATGGATCGCTTTTAAATAACATAAATTTAGTTCATGTTAAAATGATTTGTAATTGAACAATATAAAAATCACGTAAAAAACGTTTTTTTATAAAATTTTTACAAGTTTTTAACGTCATTTAACACATTTTTATAAAAAAACAAAAAAAAACGACGAGTAGGTTTTTTAAAAAAATATTTTGCAAACTCATGTAAAACGTACGTAACACTTGAAAAAATTTCGTAAGATCTTAAGCAACTTTACTTGTGTTTTCATGAGTTTACAAAATATTTTTTTTAAAAAAAATTGTTCGACGATTTTTAGTTTTTTCTATAAAATTATGTCAAATAATGTTACAAATATGTAAAAAACAATAAAAAAAACGTTTTTTTTACATAAAACGAGTAACAAAGAATGTAATCAATTTTTTAAAAATTTATAAGTAATCTCATCGTGTCCAAAATGTGTCGACTTTGAGTTTGGTGGTCGGATAGGTAGAAAATCAATTTATTTTCACAACGATTGCTAGCTTCCCACACAAGCAAACCCTAACTTCCCAAATCCTTCTCGTTACAATCATCTGACGAATCACACATCAAACTATCGTCGTCGTCGTCGTCATAATCATAGATCGGTATAACTAGAACTAAGATCACAATTGACCAAAGGCCGTCTCGCGATTGAAGGGCGTTGGTCGACAAGATGAACGGCGGTCCATCTGGTTTCAGTATGTAGCATCTACTGATTTCTTTCAAAATCACCTCTTCTATCACTAATTTTGAGTCGATTGTTTATATTTTGTTCGTTGATTGATCAGATAATGCTCCGATCACTAGAACTTTTGTTATAGCGTGCTGTCTGTTTACGATCCTGTTTGGGATCCAAGGTCGTTCAAACAAGCTCGGATTCTCTTATCAGGTTCGGTATTCACTTTGTTCTGATTTGTATTTCATGCATGAAAACCTAACAGAGCTGGATTTTGACATTTGAATCGAAATTGTAAAACAAATTCCAACAACATTTATCAAGTTGGGGATGGGGAGTAGAGGTTGATCATTGACACATGAGAGTGGTGTGTATGAGGGGATTTGAGTAAATTCTAAACTTGAGTAATTAGGTTCTCAATGTCGATGAAGTTTGTGCCACTTGTTAATCTACAATCATTTTATATGACAGGATATCTGGAAGAAGCTTCAGTTATGGAAACTGATTGTTTCAGTTTTTGCATTTTCATCTACACCAGAGCTGATGTTTGGCGCTTATCTTCTTTACTATTTTCGTGTGTTTGAAAGACAAATAGGTTCTAACAAATATTCTGTGAGTATATTCTCAACACATTAACCTGCTTATTTCTTATTCCAACTGCATAAGTCATATGCCTCCTGTGTAATTGAACATGTCCATCATCATGTCAATTGCATCATGTGTATCAAAGACAATCAAGACATGGTTTCACTTTCATTAATGATTCTTGAAAGTATATCTTTAACTACATTCATTGTTTTTCTTTATTGAACCATGAAGACTTGAAGTTTCTTATTCTGTGCATTATGGTATATGGAATTTTGAATGAACATTTTAACCTCTGCAGGTATTCATCGTGTTCTCTATAGTTGTTTCTTCACTTTTACAGCTTTTTGCTCAAGCATTTCTTAATGGTATATTACTTGGCATTCTTATTTTGTTTTGCAGTTTGTTATATGATTACTATGCTTTCTTTAGTTATGTTCATTGAAATAGGTTCTGATCTCTCAGACCCTTGAAATTAATACCCTTAATTGAATATATATTTACTTAATTTATGCAGATCCAGCTTTGAGTATGCTCACATCTGGGCCCTATGGTCTTATATTCTCCTCGTTTGTACCATTCTTTTTTGACATTCCAGTTTCAACACGGTTTCGTGTATCTAGCCTCTCTTTCTCTGACAAATCTTTTATTTATCTAGCTGGTCTTCAGGTAAATAGATGTTTGTCTTAAAGCTTGCTACTGTAAAATTTAATCTGCTACCTGTTTGAAAATCTTAATTTGAACTTTTTTCTACCCATCATTTTCTTTTTCTGTTGTCACCAATCACTTATATATTTGTAAATGTTATGCAGCTTCTGTTGTCATCCTGGAAAAGATCTTTAATACCAGGCCTTTGTGGCATCCTAGCTGGTTCTCTATATCGCTCAAATGTGCTTCGCATTCGTAGGCTTAAGGTATATATTTTTTATATTTTCTTCTTGTCGTTGACTAGTTATGCTGTTTATGAACCCATAAATTTTTGGTTATTCTACGGAAAGTATAGAACATGTAGCCATTTTCTATCTTGACTTGTATACACAATAGGTGTCAAAATGGTTTGGTCAGGGAGATCAGGTATCAGGTCAAAGTGATTAAGTTTGTTTAGGTGTTGGAACAAGCAAGATTGAACCGAAATAATTCTTCATTATTTTTTCAAGTGTTTTTAAAATGTGTTTCAGATATGATTACAAAAGTTTACTATTTTAATAAAATACCGTATGAACAAAATAATGTGCGAGTTTTTTTTATTAGAAGTACTTGTTGGATGACATTTGAGTTGTTTTCTAACTCTGTTTCTTTATATATATATATAGGGACTTATTCCATTGAGAACCACTAAAGATGAAAGAACCAAAGGGACTAATTTTGAACCATATGTTTTTAGGTGTATAAAAGTAATTTTCCTTTAAAGTAGGGGAAGTTACTATTTTACCCTTTTAAATAACCACTATATGTACAAAACTTAAAGCATAATGTACAAGTGTATTATGCAGTTCTCAAGTTCCTAACATAAAATTGGTTCTTAATGGAATACCTCCCTATATATATATATATCATCATCATCATCATCATCATACTATGTATTTCCCATATTAGCAAAGCTAAGGAAAGGTCTGAGGAGAGTAAGATGTAGACAGCCTTACTTTTATCTCGTAGGAATAAAGAGGCTGCTTCCAATGAGACCCACCGGCTTATGATGTCTGATTAACCAACCAACCCAACACTTTTAATGTTATTTTCAGTTTTTCACAAAAATAAGTAAAATAACGTTAAAAGTAGTGCACGCTTTCGCTCCTTGAAGGCCGATACACATATTTTTTACCCACCCATTAGAGATAAAGCATACTGAACTGAATTTGCCACCTCTAGTAAACAAGCATGCTGTTGGTCTTTAATCTGGCACCCTTCAATCATCGATTTTTTTTCTTAAGCTAATCTACTTTCTAAAGTTTTAAAGTATTATCATGATTAAATGCAACTTAATAATCATGGTTCGCAATCAGTTTTCAAAATATTTTCAAATTAATCATAGTTTTGAATGATTATTATCCATTATTTGTTGAATTGTTTGAACCCATAGATTTATTGACAGATTTCCTTTTTTTTTGTGTCGATCCTTTATCTCTTGCTACAGCATTTACCATCAGTTTGTTATTCTTAAAAAACCTAATGATTATTTTATGAAGTATACTTACTATTATTGCTTTTTTTTTCCTATGTAATTTAGTTCCCAGAGTTCATATCCTCTTTCTTCTCAAGACTTTCTTTGCCATCAGTTGGTGGTACATCGCCTGCTTCACCACCTAGAAATGCATCCTTTGCCCCTCGTCAGATGGAGGTAAATAAAGTTTATTTGTTATCATCTTTACACCAATAAATCTTTTAAACACGTTAACTGTTTTAAACATGGTAACAGACAACAACGATGCAACATGTTAGTAGAATGTCAGGCTTCCTTTTTTAGGAATGTATAAAACCGATTTGATTTCTCATGTGAGAATTAGAATAAATAAACATCCATTCAAGAGGTGGCATAATGATAAGCGCTTGAGTTCCTCGGGCCTAAATCCGGCTTCCGCTGGTTTTTTGCCTTTAACCACCTGGAGGCCACATGTTTTGAGAGTAGGTTAACAGGGTATTAGCAGAGTCCTATGAGTTTTTTGTTTATATGCTCTCACATGACCAAAAACTTGTTCTAGTACAAGGAATTAGTAGGTGATGAATATGATGAATTTTGATTTATGTTCTATATAATTCAGGGTAATTACGGTGGTCCGGTGTCATCTGCCTCAGAACCGCCAGAAGATTCCATTGCAACACTAGTCTCAATGGGGTTTGACAGAAACTCAGCCCGACAAGCCCTTGTTCATGCCAGAAATGACATCAATGCTGCTACGAATATTCTTCTTGAGGCACAGGGTCATTAACTTACGCTACTTTTATCGAGCTTAATGATAGTTTGTTTGACAAACTGTTCATGGTATTTTCTCCGAAGCCTAATTTTGGTTTCTTTTTCTTTATGTTCTGTTTTGTTTTGTTTCATAGAGATGGATATATGTGTATACTTATGGAGGTAGAATCTTTTAGGGTTAATTATTGGAGTTTAGACCCTGTGGGTTGACCATACACAGACGTGGTTACAAAATCATCATGTGTGTAAATGGCTAAAGCAACTGCATATAAACCTTTACTTAAGAAAATATATATTAAACTGCCCTCTGGCCATGAAATAGATAAAAAGAAAAATAAAGTGTAGCAGAAAGAATGCAAATATCAAATGACTTTTTTTTTAGTAGATCCTCTCCCTATATCAAACACCATAATTATAAGGTTCGGACCGGGACCGAGCTTTGGGTTCATTCTTGTTGGAGAAGTGAGGAACAAAGAGGTCAGCATTGAACTTCGATGGTGAGTTCCATGGTGGTGTGGTGTTGGTTTTATCAAAACACGCACGCACACAGACATGGTGGGTAAATGAACTGAGTGAGGAGAGCGGCAGTGTTACGGCTTACGTTCAATTTTTTTTTTACTATTTTGAATATTTCATTCAGAATTTTCAGGATTAAGACGATTTATATGGATTTTAAAGCTAAAAAAAACCTCATTTAACTATTAAAATCTTCTCAAATGAGTAACAGGGATTAATTTATCATTAAATCAACACTACGAGTTCAAACGGACGCATCAAAAATCAAAATAGGAAGAACAATTCATAATATTGTGCCTAATAATGCCTCAAACAGAGGTTAGTGAATAAGCGAGATACGTGTTGAAAATTTGGCATTTTATAAAAGTTTAATAAGTAAAAATGTCTTAATTATTACAAATTAACAAATTTATGTATTATTAATTATTAAAGTTATAATAAAGAAAAAGTAAGAGAAATTATATAGGGTAGCAGTGAAACCAGTCATAATATATGAAAATGATTGTTGGCCAATAAAGAAGATTCAGTCAACAAAGCTAGAGACGACATAGATGAGAATGCTAAGATGGATATGTGGGCACATAAGGCTCGACCGAATAAGAAACGAAGTCATCAAGGAGAGATTAGGGGATAACGTGCATCTCAAACAAAATAAGAGAAGGAAGGTTGAGATTGTTCGGACATGAGAAGAGAAGGCCCTGATGGCACCTGTTCGAAGAGTAGAGAATCTCACTGTCGTGGGGAAGAGATGTAGGGGTCGACCCAGGTTGACATGAGATGAACAGATTCGTCAAGATTTGGTAGAATTGCACCTCTCCAAGGATATGATTCATGATAGTAGTTCACAGAGACGTAGGATAAAAGCGAGTGAACCCTAGTTTGGTAAGGAGCAATGTTGGTGGAATTAGTTCTTGGTAGACCCTTAGTCTTGGAGGGTATATGTATAACATAATGCTATGATGGTGTGTGTGTTACGTGCCTGTTTACATGGTTTGTACGGTACTATACTTTGGATCTGTGTGACTTTAGTTGCTTTGGCTACATTACTACTCCGATAAGTTGTTTTGTTCATGATATTCGGATTTAATGCGATGTTTTTATGCCTCTATATGTAAAAAAAAATATTCCAAGCCATGGTCTCCTACGGAGCAGCCTCTCTACCTCTTTGGGGTAGGGTAATGTTTGTTTTCATCACTCTCTCCAAACCTTACAAAAAGTGGGATTACACTGGGTAAGTGTTGTTGAAAGTTATAATAAAGATAGAAAAGTGCAATTTTTTCTTCAGAAAATTGTATCCATATATTATTTAATACATGTCCATCCATAATTTTTATTTGAATATTTTCAAAACGTACTACAACACTAAACAAATAATGTATAACTATATAAACATATAACATCAAACACATAACTACAAAACACTTTACACACAATACAAGCACAAGCGGATTACATACATATCAAACATACTAACATGACACGACATTTTCTAGAACTAAGGTCTTACCTGAAAACTATTATCACTAACTAATTTTCTAAACAATCTAGGAATCTCTCGTTTTTTATCCTACATCGCCAGAAACTCCTATATTTTATCATATCCTCCTAATTACAAGGAATCTAGAAATGAATATTTCTCTTAATTACTTGATGCATCTTTTATTTACAACTAATAACATGAATCTTTAATGAAACCATGTGTAATGATAGATAATGAAGCAGGCTGTATATTGATTGTGCATATAAAAGGGTTACATGTGTGGTCTATATATAACATATAGAGTTTGATAGGACACAAGAGATTGTTATTATTAAAGATAAATGCATAACTAATCTAATATATGCCCTATAAGCTAAGGACAGTGAATAATCAGAAGCTTGGATCATAAAAAGAAATCTAATATGTGCATATAACCCTCTTTATCATTTAACTTATTTTCTATATATGAGAGAAACAATTATTCAAAGCAACTCAGCAGTTGTGAATAAGCAACAGCCCTTCATCATCAAACCAAAAGCTGCAACATCTTATCTGTCAAATTAATCAAGTTTAATCATTCTAATCAATGATAAATTTTTCTAAATTTATCACCAGGTTCTTCTCAGATTTGTAAAAATTCCCATTCCATCAGTCACCATTGTTTCTGAGTAACAGTTTACCATATTAAAAAATAAATAAAAAAAGATGGCAGGTTCAAAACCAGATGGGGGTTTCAATCAAGGCTGCTTTCATCTAAATTAAAGCATAATTTACTGCGATTAAATCATTTTGATAATGAAAGTCATAAGTTGATTTCTATACAAGTTTCGACTAAAAGATATGATTACTTTCTTCATTTTCTGTGTATGTGAGTCTACTTAATACAAATTAACATTACCCATAACAGATTCTATGCATTACATGTGTTTGAACTTTGATATAATGTCTAAAGGAAAACAAAACAATAACATACTCTTGATGATTGATTAAAAACCATCACGAGAACTAAAATAAAAAATCAAGACCTATTGGGGGTTACAACAGATTGACAAGGGGGTCTTCTAGCTTTATTGGATTTTCAAGTGCAGTAATGTGTTTCTTAAACAGAGTTGCAGCTTCTTCTCTTTCTTCCATCTGCCCAGACTTATCAAGCACAATGGCCATCAAGTAGTATGCTTCTGCTGCCATCTCATGATACTGACAAGTAATTTAAAGAATAAAAATAAAAAAAATTAGTCTATATCAACACACATGCATGAGTGTGTGCGCACACCCCCTTTTGTTTTCTTTTATCTAGTTTTTAATTCATTGTTTGAAAAATATAACTTTGAATTTGGTCAGAAGTTCCTTTATTTGTCCTTATCAAGGGTATTAGAGTATTATGTTCTTATCTGTCATTATCATAGTCTAGAGGGTATCTATGTGTAAAATCTGAGGGTATATATTATTTACGTGTATATCTGACTCAGGCACATGTGAACAATCAATATACAATAACTCCTGGTTCAAATGAGGGCATTTTGGACATTTATCATTAGCTATATGTTGTTATCAAACTTGGTATCATACTTGCTCCATAGAACAAAAATCAACTAACCTCTAAAGCTTCAAGTCCTTCACAAGCTTGCCTTAATGAATTAAGAACTATATCAGGATCTTCAGAAACTGAAACATAAAAGCGTAAAAATTTATGGAAGAAAAAAAATCAGCCCTCAACCAACACGCCAAGAAGTTAAAATTTTGTAACATAAAGATATCAAACTCTGTATTTCTAAAAATAACTGTTAAATTACACCACCTGATATACTCAAGTCTGATAAGTAGCATTTAGCCTCTGCAATGTGGGCCCGAGATTGAAGCTCAAGACCGCCTTGACCAAGGATTATGGGGAAAGCACTGTGAATTAGGTTTAGAGCTCTTTTAGCATGCCTTGGCCCAAGCAACAACCACAATTCGGCTAGTGTCAGAGTGGCTGTAGCTCTCAAAAGATCTAAATTAAATGATTCACAAAAAGATAGGCTTGCCAAAGCATATGGAATTCCCAAAACACCATTTCCAGATCTCTGCAATAATAAATAAAATATATATACACACATATAAGCTATAACCATATGTTTAAAACTGTGTGTCTATCTATCGTTTGTTTTTGGAGCCAGGGGTTTCTCTGATGGCAGCCTCTTTTTTCTTAGAGACAAGGCAAGGTTTGTTTGCATCCACCCTCCCTATACCCTACACCAATAACTTTGCTGTGTGTGAGATTTTACAATGGTTGTTGTAAAATTCAACTAAAAACATATGTATTTCGGTTTACCTTATGTATTTCAGCAAGAAAAAGCAGAACAGTTGCATTTTCCACATGCATATTAAATTTGTAACACTTGCAGAAGAGAGAATGCGCAACCGAAGCTGCCTGCACAGTTGAAAAGGCTCAAGTGTTAATGTCTAACCAGTAACCACCACTATATATTTGGTTTTAAAATGCACGAGGCGCCTTGAGGTGAAAGGATCTTCGGATCCAAGTCGCGAGGTGAAGGCGCACACATCAAGTACGCGAGGCATTTATATATCTTTCTTTATCATTCTCATAAGCTTATATCATGTGCCCAATCTTTAAATATAAATACCCTCTATATATGATTAAATATATAACCTCTATATACAACTTAAACAGAAATAAATACAACCTCCTAATGCACAAAAACTGCCCATGTACAAAAGGCAACCTAAACAGCAATATATACAACCTCCTAATGCACAAAAACTGCCCATGTACAAAAGGCATGTGTGCCTCAAGCCGTTTTTACCTGTGTCCCTTGCGCGCATTTTGTACACCCCTCACCACAAGAAGTCAGAAACACACAGTCGTGCACCTCATGCTTTTTAGAACCAAAACTATATCTTAGAATATTTTCTAAATTAACCAAAAATTTCTAGAAACTCCGATCTAAAGTAAATTTGTTTGCCTTGATAACAGGTAACAGGTAACAACTCCATGTCTAACATTTTAAGTTACCGATACATCATCCACTACATCAGGTCTTTGTGGAATATACCCTTTTTCAAGTAGATTAGTACTATAACAAGTTAAATCTAATTTTGCATAGTGTGATAGTGCTATGATCTAATATTAAAATATTCAGTCTGGTTGGAAAATGAGAAATTAATGACCTGACTAAACTGGTTAGCAGCAAGCAACGTGCGAGCACGACGTAAACTGGCTTCAGTCTTAAGGTCCATGTCAACACCAGCTACAGAAGATGCTAAGACTCCCAGTTCATCACATGTTTGTTGAGCTAGTTTCAAATGCCCCCTGAGAGATTATTAAAACTTAAATATATTTTTCCAGGGCAAAGCCCTTTTATCAAAAAAAATAAAAAGAAACTAAAATAAATACATAATACATTGAGAAATAACTAAGTTTGATTGATTAGAAAATCATAACAATAACAGCGTAAGTATTATAACATTTGTAATCATATTTAAACGCTGATTATTCATAGAAAATTTAAGTTTTAAAGAATTTTAGGTCCATTAAAACTAGCCCAGCATGCATGAAAAATGCATGTTGACAAATACACACCTGTGTAAAGCCCACTCATGGAGTAGCTGTAGTTTAACTGGCAAGATTCCAGATTTTGAAACTGACAAAAACTTTGCTTCTGCTATCTTAAGGGCTGCAAAGGCTTCTGTTGATAGAGTATAATACTGGTATATTAGAAATATGAAAAAATAAATAAATAAAATTAGAAGAACTTAAGAGAAAGAAACATTACAAAGCTAAATGAAGCAGTGGAAAAATGATTAGGATCCTTTTAGCCAATTTCTAATTCAAGTCGACTTTATTTTTTTACAAATACCAAATTAGTTATGGAGTAAATATCAAAGTTTCAAATAACCATCCAAAGTCTTCAATATAAATGAACATAAGTTGATCAAAATCAATTTGATATAATATGTTCGAATTTAGTCTGACCTTTGTACCCTTTATACACAGCTAAATGTTGGATGAGTTTCCCATATGCCAAAGCAAGATCAGCTGAACTGTGCCAATCATAGAGGGTAACAAGTTTAGAATAGAATTCCATACTAAGGCATATATTAATATAACTTATCAAAAAAGAATAGATTGAATCAATTACAATCATGCTTTCTTACCTTGAAGAGTCAGCAAAACAGGTAGCATAAAGCAGAGCATTTAATCGAGCAAGAGAAGAACTAAGGAACAAAAAAAACGTTTAGAAACATCAAACATTGATCAAATGAGTTTTTTGGACAGTCTTTTTTTTTTCCGCAAATAATTATCTATCAATATGGTTGCAACTGATTGTTTCAACAATCTTAATTATTTAATAAAATCCTTTAGAAGACTAGACAGTTGTATGACCCATTTGATCCATTTCTATTTAAGCGAGTCATTTATTTTATGCATATGAAGCATTTGAGATAAACATGCCCTGATGGCCTGATTCTACCCATTAATAAACAAATGAGTCAAAATCGCCACACTTAGAAGAAATTTAGGAGTACCTTCCATATAGCTCCCAAGATGTTACATGGACTAAATAAGAAGAACCCACAAGTTGCAACACAGATCCTGGAACAGAACTAGATTGTAACCATGAATAAAATGTGTCACAATGGCTCTCAGATCCATTTTCTTGAGGAAAAATCAATGTAGTTGTTGGTTTTCTTTGATTTTTAAGCCATGAAGTACTCAAAGCACCATCAATTGTCACTATTGAGCTTTCGGTATCAAATTGGTGTATCAATTGAGAACATAATCTAAGATTCTTAGACACCAAAGAAAACAAAATATCAACAATAGTTTAATTCAAAATTCTACAAAGTTCAGTTTAACAATATAAGATCATTGTACCTTGCAAACATTAGTTGGACAAGTTCTGAGCTGAACAGAAGCTTTAGGACCAAAAGATAATAATGGTCTTTGAACATGCTACATTATTAATAAATACAATTAGAGCAATTTAAACCAACTTTTTTTTAGTTACGAGCAGGTTTGATCAGGTTATGCAGTATCTCAAACGGGGGTCAAAATGTGTAATTTAAAAATTAAAAGCTGTTAAATAATTGGGTCAAAAGACGCCCAAAGCATATTTTAGATGAATATAAACCTCTTTAATACTAATTCTATAGATTATTTGAAAAACAATAAAACTTCAGAAATTATATTGACACTCCAAATACTGATGCAAAAATAAAAACCATTACATAATTGTTTTAGGTCAACCCAACCTGATCTGTTTTAACCCACATCAGAAAACTACCCATTTAGACTTGAACCTGTATGACATGTTAGCCAAGCGGCCAAATTTTTTCATCTTTACTCTTATCTATTGCCTACCTTTAAATCAAATTTAGCCAGTGCAAGTTGATTGGAAGCCACAAGGCGCTTTAATTTTAAAGAATCTGCTCTTTTTAGAGATCTTCTAAGAAGCACATATAACTGTTGCTGAACAGACAATGATGTGGAAACATGTGAATCTGATGCTCCCATAATTCCAATTATGTTTGAGATACCAACTTCAGAAAGCAGGTTACAAATGGCTGTTAATGTGTAGGCAAGACAAGTATCATCACTGTGCTAAAAGTTGTAGACAAACAAAAAATAAATAAATACAAAATAAATATGCATGCAACAAATATAAAAGAACATCAGAAAAATATTTAGTTATTAAACAAAATGAATTTAGCATAGAAAGCGTACCAGCTGACAGACACGGACTGCTTCAGTCAAAACCTGAAACAAGAGGCAAAAGTTTATCAGATTACACCAAATTTAGAAGCAACCTGATTATCTTATTATTGTGATTGGAGTCATAATAATCAGTATAATTGTTTGTGATTCAAACAATGAGTAGCCAGATATTTAGAGGTCAGATAAAAATTACATATTTTGTTAATTAGCTAAACGGTAAATTATACTACAAAAGCAGGTTGTTCGTTACCAACATTTTCCTTGTTGATTATACTAGACAGGCAAATGGGCCAGACTGGTTGTAAAAATTGCGTACATTTTCATTGTTAATTATACTATAAAAAAACATACAATTACTGGAATGACATATGCTAATATTTTGAAATAAATTTGTTAATCGAATAATTTATGAAAAGAAATATAACTTCATAGTCAGTAAACATTAAGTAGTCATGTTTTTATAATTGAATGCAATAATGATATATAAAAAATGTCTGTTTTGGTCATTATAACTAACAACCTGAATTGATCAAGTATGCAAACTACTGCAAATTATTTAAAGCTTCAAACGTTAAAAAACAAATCCAACCATAATCTCTTGAAGCACCTTTGATTATAGTTAATTATCTTATTTAGATAACATGATATCACATGATCAATTTCACTACATAACCCATTAAAATAACAAAAGAATGTGAAAGTCTAATGCAGAAAGCATCATCATCATCATATACCTTTAGAGCTAGTTTAGGATGACCAAAATGAAAATGTGCCATTCCCAGAGTCAATAAAGCAATTTCATATCTTCCATTGTTCATGCAGTTTACTGTGGGGACAAAATCAGATCCCTCCATCCCTGCACTGCAATGTCAATAACCATACATTTGCTTAGTCCAAGTGGCAACAAATGAGAACTAAAAAGATCAAGTTTTTATCATGAAAAGTTAGAAGGGTAATGGTTTCAACTTATGAACGGTTCATCCTTATCAGGTCAAATCCAAAAAATTAGCTATAAGGAAAATGGGCAAGGTTGAAATTCTACCAAAGTATAAGGGCTATTTGGTAGGATCTGAATGTGTCTGAATGGGGTTATGTTTGTATCTGTCAGATTCAGATCGTTTGTTTCAAACATCTGAATGAAAAGAAAGTCTGAATGAGCATCTGAATGGTTCAGATTTGGGTATATGTTTGAATGGAAAAAAAGAAAGGGGTTGGCTCCTCTAGTCCTCTCCACCGCTCCTCCTCCGACAGCCTCCTCTTCTCTCTGACGACCTCCGACAAAGGCCTCTCCTCTCCGACGGCGTCTCTCCTCTGCATAGTCGTTCAAATATTCAACCAAACAATCTTAACTAGTTAGGCCCCTAAATTTAATATTTACATAAAGTCAGCAATACCATGTTTTGAGTTGTCTTTTTAAAAATACTAACTATATATGCAAAATGGACAATAATTATTTGAAGGTCGGCCCATACGTATGCATTTTTTGCCAACTTTAGCTGAAAGGCATCATGTTAGCAAACGGACAAAAATGAAGTCAAAGATGAGGAATAACACCTATAATCAAAATAGCGATGAAGATTCTCCAAGGCAGCTGGATAATCATCATGATAAAGGCTATTCAAATAGCGTAAAAAGTGAACCTATAGACATCAAAAAAATAATAATAATAATAATAATTAAAAACTGTCTTACAAAAAGCATATCTGAGCTTTAACTTAGAAAAATACATATTACAAAGTAACATACACGATGCAACTCTGGGGCTACTTTCTGAAGAAGCTTTAAAACAGATTCAAATGCACTCATAGGAAAAGAGCTTCCAAGCCTATGAAAAAAATTAATACATCAATATATTATAAATTTATGAACTATTAGATATCAGTAAAAAAATAAGTATGAAATGGCTTGCTTTTCAATCATGTTTGCTTGTTCTGACAAGTATCCTTGTATCTGCCAATTTGTACGTTGAAGGATCACATCAGACGATTCAACACTTGATGAGTGTGTTTGTGTTTGACTTCTATGATTGTGTTTGACTTTTTGACCCGATGAAACCGTGATATCTGCATTTACATTGTGTTTCTTGCATTAAGGTCATCAGTTTCTATTTATGCATTGGACAAAAAAAAAACTTGCCTTCAATTAAACTGAAGAGTGCTTTTGATGAATGATTATGAAAAGAAACCCTTTCAGTTGACCTTTTTCTTGATTCAAGTTCTTCTGTAATATTTTGGAGTACCAAATTCTCCAAATCCATGTTTTCATATTCTAATGGTGTCTCTAAATCATTACTGGCATCATCCAAATGTGACATTTCATATGGATGAAATGCTTCTTTAAAATATGTCTTTATATTTGTCAAAAGATGGCACACGCCCTACATGTAAAGAACCATCATAAACATATGTAAGAAATGTTTATTACAAAATTGATTTTATAAACAATTAAAATAAAAGAATACCTCAAAGGACAAAATATTGAAGGCAAGCGAGCAGCGTCGAAGATACATTCCAAGGTTACTATTTGGATCCAAGTTTATTTGATCATCATCAAGAATGCTAGTTTCGGGGCCCGCTAGGATGCCTATAGATCACACCATTACAAATACTCATGCATTAATTTTTAACAGGATTTAACAGTTTTTGTTTAGTTTATGTGTACATGGAGGTAACATAGTTATTGCAAGAAAAACAAAATTAAATGAAGAATATACAGATACATAACACCAAAAGTGCGAATATAAAATATTAACTACGTACTATATAACAATAGTCCACATATGCAGTGAAACGAACTAACGAAGGAAGAAACATAAATTAAAACACACATACTTACAGATTTAAATTATAGAGAAAAGAGTTGCTCACCTCGTAACTCAGTAAAAAAGGTAAAGAGGTCATCTGGTGATGATAATGAAGACAGCCTACCGGTTACATGATCACTCAACCAATTAACTGATATTCCACCAAATTCCTTTAAAAGCTTTAAGAATTCATCCAATGTTGGCTCCAAAATATCATCACATGACTTCAAGGCCGATAGAGGAATACAAATATTGAGAAAAACCAGTTAATCAAACGATGTAATCAAAATCATAGGGCTGATAAATTGATAATTCATGTTTGGTGTCACAATTAAAAAACGGAATATCAGAAGCAATTTGAAGTATGAACAAATTAAAGGCTCCTAATGAATTTCTCTGCAATCTACCACCAAATTTCTTTTTGGATGCAGCAGATTATATTGTGAATCTATTATGGTGTAAACAGAAGCATGTATTATTAGGAAATTGAAGATAACTCCAATATTGAGAAATCGAAACCAAGTAACATATATTTAAATTTATGTTACCAAATCAAAAGGCATAATATCATATTGAAAACAAAAATCCACAAGCCCCAAATCACATCAGTGCTTTGGCTTTCAGCTTTTTCCAACATACAATGAGTCACTTAAATATTTCCTACTTGTTAACAAAACAGATGCATCATTTATCTTTTGTTTTTAGTTAACTTTACATTTCCAATGATAGATTTCTTCACATAGATTTACAGGTGTTATAAGGTCATGTTTTCTATGGGAGATTGGGATGTTCATCTTGAAAGTGTCTTGAGCCTTTAACTACCTAATTTGGACGCCAAACAACCATGAAATCAGAAGAATCACTATTAAGCACACAATAAAAAACGATTAAATCCATCAACATTTGGTTACAACCTATAAAGATTCATCCAATTTCTGTGTCAAAATCGTACAATATTAAGAAAAATATTACCTTCGTAAGTGCGATCAAAAACAACCCAAGACGATTATGTTGCGAAATCGACGCAAACGGAAAGGGTACCGAAAGCTGACCGGAAGGAGCATAAACCTGAAGAAGAATGCAGATCGATACTTTGTGTGGTGTGATTACAAACCCACTTTGTGGCTTCACAATCCCAGCCATTTCTGCAACTGCGAAAACCCTTTTCCCCAAAGATGATGATTTAATCAGAAAACAGCATCAAGATAAAAATAATTATGAATTCGAGTTCCAATGATCATGAAGATGAACAGAAGATGAAACCGAGAAATCCAAAACGGCGAACGAATTGTTGTGACTTGTGATTGCTTCCGGTGCTGTTCGTCGGCGTTCGGTCACTTCAGGAGTGGACAGCTGCGTGCGAGGGAAACCTGCGTTCGGAAAGAAACGGTGTCGTTTCAGATTCGGGTATGATGGTTGAGACTTGAAACTTGAGATTGTACCGAATAGGTGAATACAGATTTCAAGTTTTAAAATTCCCAAATTCAGATGTTTGAAATTGTGATGAGTCGGGTCGATTTAGGCACATATAAGTTGTGAAACAAACTCACCATTGTGTTTACTTTACAAGGATTAGTTGCCTCTTTATCATAAAAAGTGTAAAAATTATTATTAAATATTAGATAACAACATCAAATAAATTTAAAATTTCATAGGAAAAACTTGTTAAAAGGTAATTTAGTTATAACCACTTCCCCCCAATATTTTTTAAACGTTCATAACTTTCACATACGATATTATTTTTTCAAAAAAATACATATCATAAAAACGGGTATTTTTTTTATCTTTAAAATGAGTATAATGTTGTTACAAAAAATTTACTTTTTTTCAGCTCATTGTATATAATGATTGTCATTGTGTCTTTTTATATTTTTGTGTATAATTATCTTTTTATGGTTTTCTTACGTATAATTGTGTTTTTTTGTAGGTAATTCATGATGTTGTCTTTTTAAAATATTAATGTGTTATTTATACTTATCATTGTGTCATTCTTGCTTAACATTATGTATTCTGCAACATTATTATGTCTTAAATTGGTTTGAAAAACACAATATTGAGCAGAAACACAAAAGATATGATAACCTGTATAAAAGACACAACGTCTATATAAAAGACACGATAACCTGTACAAAAGACACAATGTATATACAAAAGACACAATGATCTGTACAAAATTGTTCATACTCGTCATTATGTCCTTTTTACAGGTAATTATGTAGTTTTAAAGATCATTGTGTTATTTGTATTCGTTATCGTGTCATCTTTACTTGCCATTATGTATTATGCAACATTATTATGTCTTAAATTGTTCACGATAACATAACATTGATCTGAAACACAAAATACACAATGACCTGCACATAAGACACAATGACCTGTATAAAAGACACAATAAACTAAAAAAAAAAAATTACAGCAAAATTATACTAATTTTGAAGATAAAAAAAATCTCGTTTTTATTTTATATTTTTTTTCAAAAAATAATTTCATATGTAAAAGTTACGAGCGTTTAAAAAATATGGGAGAATTTGATAAAAAGTCAACAAAAATAGACATGACTAATATATATTTCAACAACTTGATTTAATCATAGTAATTGATTAATTATCTACTTACTAAAAATTTTCTTAGGTTTTTTAGGTTTATAGGTTTATTTAGTCTAACTTAACCCTATTTAACAAACAATTTAAATTATTTATCACCTAAAAGAAATATCAAAAACAAATGTTACTTAAAAACTAAAATAAATATTTATAATCTTATGATTTAAATGAGATAAACTTAACTTTCTTAAAGTAAAATGTATCTTTGTAATTTAAAATGTTACGTCATCCCTAACCTTTTTTTTATTAACATTTGTAAATTATAATCAATCTTGTAAAATTAATTTAGTTTTTTTTATTAGCCTTCCGTCAATCTTTTTCTATTTTCTTAACATTTTTGTTAAGCTCTTTAATCATTCATCTTTTTTCTCTATTTTATATTTTCATAACTTTTTCTTATTTGTGTTAAAATCCGTGTAATTAATTAAAATTTTCTTTTAGTGTTTAATATTTTTAATTTATTTTTTAAATTTTATATTGCTTAAATTTATTTCCTCCATTTTTTTCTTTCTCTATTTATTTCTTCGATATGACCTTGATAACTTTGCTATATTTTACAATTAGTTTCTTAACTTTGTAGAAAGCCGTTTTAACTCCTCTAAGTTTCTAAAGTTTAGAGTTTATCCTTACACTTAATGTTATAACTTTTAAGTTATACTTCTAAACTTTTAGGTTTCATCCCTAATACTTCTTTATCAGTTTTTAAAAATTTTAGGAATCACTCATAACATTTTTTGTGTCATCTCTAAATTTTATAAAACATTACTTTAACGTCTCTTAAGTTTTTAGAATTAGATTTTAACCCCTCTTAAGTTTTTAGGTTTTATCCCTAACACCTCTTTCTCAGTTTTCAAAACTTTTAGGCATCACTCGTAAACTTTTTGTGTCATCTATAAACTTTGTAAAATATCGCTTTAACCCTTATTACGTTTTTAGAATAAGATTTTATATCTACACTCAATATCAAAACTTTTATGTTTTCTTACCAAACTTTTAAGTTTAACCCCTAAAATTTATAAAATGTCCTTTTAACCCTCTTAAGTTTTAGATTTTAGGGGTATCTCTACACTGAATGTCAAAACTTTCAAGCTTTACACTTAAACTTTTTATGTTTCATCATTAAACTTTGTAGAATGCCTCTTTCACCTCCTCTAGGTTTAGAGTTTAAAATTCACTTAACTTGATAATTTCAAACACGCACACGTTAACACGACATGGTTTTACATGTTTTGTGTTTACTTTTACCATGTCTAAAAAGGTCGGCATGTTATGACTTAAAATAACATGTTTTTGTGTCTAAACAGATAAAAACCCATTGACATGTAACACATATTTATAATTTAAAATAAATATAAATAATATAATAATATAGAAACTTAAAGAGAGAAAAGAAACTTTTATTTAAATAAATACATAGGTTTAAGGATGTAAATGACTAAACGTATATGAACGAGTCTTTGTTCGTGTTTGTTCATCTAATTAATATTAAACTTGTTCACGAACACAAGCCGAACGAACAATCTTTTTTGTGTTCGTTCATTAAGCGGATTAAATTTGTTCACAAACATAAACAAACATATAATATTTAAAAAAAGATTATTTTTCAAACATATTTAACTTATATAAATATAAAGTTGAACACTTATATAAAATCATAAATATAACTATCTTAAAACAAAATACTAGTTATAAATACAATATCTTAAATGAAAAAAATGATGTTTCAAATTTATAATTCAAGTTAATATGTTTGTAACAAGATATAAAACTTCAAATAACCAAAAATCTTGTCTAAATCTTTAAGGTAACGCCTTAAAATAAAACACAAATTGGTAAGTGGTTCGGTTTTGATTAAAACCAAACAAACTGAATAACCGATTAAAAACCAAATAAACCGATTATAAATAAAAAACGGTTAAAAATGGAATAAATTGTTCCGAATAAATTTAATTTAACCATATATATTATTAATAAAATAATAAAATTTAAATACGGATTCGGTTTAACCGGTTAACCGAACAAACCGAATTCAAAAAAAATATTCGAAACAAATAACCAAATTGAAAATCAAAATTCAGAATTCAGAATTCGGATACGATTATGGATCGAACTGAATTCGGAGTTTAGATACAGTTAGGAATCGAACGAAACCGAATCGAAAACCGAATCCAGAATTAGGTTCGGTTACAAATATAGTTTCGATTTTAAACGGTATTCAATTTTTTTAAACACACTTACTTTAATATTTGAATTTTCAAGACGCTTTTTTTTTTCCTGTTTGTTGGATCACCTCAATTCTAAGGCCGCCCTTGCTCTTTCTCAATCTCTATAGTAATCCCCAAATCCAAATATTATCATCAATAATCAATTGGATGGAACTCTTTTTATAGTCACATACTATGTTAGTATCTGTGTATAACAAGAGTTAAATAAAACAATACAACAAATAGTTATCAATGAAAGTTTATAGAATATAAAATATGATTAAAATTTTGTATGATTTAATACTTTAAGTATAAAAATAATAATATTTTTTCTGTAAACACTTACTTTTTTATAGTTTGTTTTTTCTTTATTTATTTTGCTTTAAATAATTGCTTTTGAAAATTTTATAATTTATAATAATTTATTTAAAAAATTGTTTTATTTAATATTAATATATTATAATCTATTAATTTTTTTTATTTTAAAAATGTGGAAAAAGTTTATTTAATATCTATTATTATTATTATGATTATTATCATTATTATTTAATATGAGATGTATTTAGTAGGAAAGAGAGACGAGAAATCAAGGTTGATGTGCTATAAAAACATGTAATGTGTTCCTAAAAACCTTTTATTTATTTTAATAGATAGATTTAACCAACTTAAGTTGGAAAGGACTTTCCTTTCCTCTTGATTCTCATAAATCAAAAGTCAAAACATTTTACTAATAATACTTGATTTTGTTATTCAAAAATAATATGCATTTATATATATAATATTAGTTTTCGTTATTATCACATAATTACAATTAACATTATATGTTGATATAATTAATTATTCCATTTATAACTAAAGGTACAACATTTCATTTCGAGTTAATGTGTTTAGGCCAATTCAAACACATTACTTATATGTGTCATTGTGTAGTATGTTTTGTTTGTAACGTGGGTCATGTGTTATTTACTCACGCACCAAAGCTCAACATGAACTCTCTCATATTTGAACGTTAAAAGCAATGTTTTCATAATCGGACCGGACGTCGAACCGGTCTCCTTACTGGTCAGAAGTCGTACCGGTCGGACCGGATTTAAGAACCGGATGATTTTATATACATTTTATAAATATATATATATATATATAATAAAAAATAAATAAAAAAACGGTTCAACCACCGGTTCGACCGGCCGGTTCACCCAAAAATGGTCCAGAACCCCTAACCGGACCGGTCCGACCACCAGTTCCCGGTTCGATCGGCCGGTCCGGTCCGGTTTTCAAAACATTGGTTAAAAGGGCAACCCACTAAATATGGTCCGCGATGTAAGTCATAAAGTGTCGCGCCACGCTAAAGCGAAATGTATGAGAGCACTTGGTCCGAAACCGAATCGAACCAAACCTATATTTTCATGTACTTTTAATTATTTTTATGTATTTTTTTAACTTTTATACCTATATTCATTTTTTTAATTCTTTTGTATCCTAGATAATCATTTGATTAAATCATATTTTTAACATTCTAAATTAGACAAGAGAATGCTAACCAAACAACAAAAGAATATTTATGACAATGTGGGACTAGCCCATTTGGTAGGGGCTTTACCACTTAGGTCATGTGTACTCATCAAGCCTCATTACTCCACGTAGGCGCCATGTAGGCGCCACATAAACAACTAACACCATCACCCCTCATTACTCCACATTATTACCACAAGTGTTATTGTCACACCCCGAGCAGGCGGGGTTGGATCGGAGTCCCCGTCGGGCGGAAGGTTCTCGGCGCACAATATCGGGAGTGATAATCGGAATGATCAGATTGTTACATTGCACATGACATATAAATGAGAAACTTGCTAAAATAAAAATAGAATTACAAAGTTAAATTACATCAGTTAAGTTTATAATTTAACCATGTATATCTACTATCACATCATAAATCTTTTATCTTGTATCTGCACAAGATATACAAAATAACTGTATAATGATGCTTCAAAATATGCAGGTCCAAAAAACTAGGTCCTCTATTTAATAACCTAGTCCAAAGAAATAACTCTTCAGTTGACCTGTTCGTCACCTGAGAAGTCATGCAAAAATAAAGTCAACACATGGTTGGTGAGTTCATTAAGTTTTATAAAATGAATTTGAATAACCTTAATGACAACCTTAACCTCACCATTAACCACCGATATCATCCAGCTTAGTATGCTTATATATAGGGCATATGTAGGGTCGAACTTACCGCCCGCCCAGCCACCGTCCCACCACATACCAAACCACATGATATATTGTTCCTGGTGATAATTAAGCATTTCATTTCACTACCTTGATTCCATGACCTATGATTTATAGCATATGATTACCCTGAAAATGTTTACCTTGATCCCCCGAAGTGACAACCTTAACCTCATCAACAACCACCTATGCTATCCAATCAAGTATGCTTATATCTAGGGCATATGTAGGGGACAAGCCCCAACCACCGTCCCACCACATACCGGACTGCTTAACATATTGTTATTAATGATAATTAAGTGTTTCACTCCATTCACTTCTGATTTAGATTCTGATTTCCACAATTCGATCTACAATTGATCCTCTTGAGTTCATCATAGTTACATGATTTCCCAAAAGCAATTATAGAAATATAATGTTAAATATTTAATTAGACAACTAAATAAACATTTAAAATGCAACTAAGACATGATGATTGGGTCTTGTTTGACTCAATCAATTAGGCTTAGTTGTTGGTGGTTGTCCAGGTTGTAACCTCTCACACGTGACCCATATCAGGCATAACTCACAAGGAGCATACCAGAGCATGCCGGGATTTTAATGATGCCCATACAGCTTGACCCAATGGTCTACTGTACCTGAAGGGACTTTACGGATATCCTTTGATTCTTGATCTCTTTGATTCTCTTGATTTTTGATATTGATTTTCATTTGATAGTTCACGTTATTGCCCATATAGCTTGACTACAAGAGTCTACTATTCATGACGGGACTTTATGTGTGTTACACGTTATCTTGATTCCCTATACAACTGACATCCACCTTAACTTAAATATTAATGATTTCATTAGATTGTAATGATTTCATTATTTACATGATTCACACACATTTATGATTTCTGATTCCTTGAGTCTCTTGATTTGATCTTTAGAATTCCCATGATTTTTAACAATGATAATTGATTCTTGATTATGATTCTTTGTTTTCAGATCACACACCGAATTAAGATTCTTTGAACATGATCTTTAGCTTTAGTTCCTTTGATTTCACTTTGAATTTAGGTTCTTGAATTTGAGCTTGATGGACTAAGGGTTTGTTTGGAGTTTAGAATTAGAGTATTACTCAAAAGAGTAATTTAATTAAATTGATTATTTGATCTGCATAGTAATTACCTAGACAGGAGTCTAGGAGTATCAACAAGCATAAAAATATAACATATAATGAATAAAAGCATTTATGTAAACAATTTAAATAAAACAGTTTACGCATGCTTCTCAGCCCCGCGTTTTAAAACAAAAATGTTTAGAAAAGGGGCAATGAACTCACCTGTGCTGCTATGTAAATGATCTAACACAAAATGCGCGCTCGTTCTGGTAGCTTAGGTTTCTTCAGTTCCTGAGGTGTTTTATGAAGAGTTCAAATACAATAAAGACGCATATTAGTCGTAGTATCTAAGATTTGGTCTTGGTGTGTGTAACTAAGTGTCCTAAGCACTAGTGTGATTCTAAGACTTACTCTCCTAATCTAACTTAGGTACCCATTTAATAACCCAATCCCATGTTTAATTATAATTAATTACTTTTAATTTATTTTACAAAATTTGGGCGGAGTTTCCTTGTATCTAGTTTAAATCCAGACAACTATACTGTCTATTTTACAACAAATTCCCAAACAATTAAATCACAATAAACCTTTAATCAAAATATTTCAATTAACTTCCATTTCGATTCAATATTAAGTCAACACCAATTAATTAGGCTAGCAAATTTATAAATCGGTTTCTTTTATTAAAATGTCATCACTTTATTTAAACTAACATATAACATACGATGGGCTTTAGTTATGCCCATTGGGCCCACTTAGGCCCATTAATGTCTTTAACTTCCATTTGATCCCACTCCATTTCCATAGATGATTCAACATGGCCCATTAACTCATCCAAGTTAATTGTACTTGTTAAGATTTTATCTAAGTTAGTGTTAATGATTTAATTAGCACTCCATACTTTAATCCTTTGTTACCTACTTGACCTTATGCACATACACCTTCATGAGAACATTCCAATCCCATGCATGCATAACTAGGGTTTTCTTTTTATTCATGCATACTCACACATCCCATAGATGGTTTCCATGAGCTTACGACCCTAAACACCACCATATTTGTAAGATACTACATTTCCTACATCATATCTAGCGAACCTATTGCCAAATAGAAAAAGGTTCGGCCATGTAATAGGGAGGTTCGCCACATGCATGCATGAAGGAGATTCGGGAGTTGAGGGTTCGGCAGTGGCCACATCCCGACGAACCTTTAAGGTTCCGCCGAGAAATGCACAAGGTTCGTCTGCTATGAGTGGGTTCGTGAGTAGTCCTAGGTTCGTAGGGCTGCTTAAAGCTCGCTGAATCATAAGGTTCGTGATATGAGGGTTCGTCACAAGATGAAGGTCCGGCTGGACATGAGGGGTTCGGCCAAGCTCTTAGGTTCGGCCGTAGGTGAATGGTTCGTGGGTCCAGGTTCGTCGTCAGAGATTACAGGTTCGCAGCTCAGGACTTGCAGGGTTCAGCTAACAAATCCCTAGGTTCGTTGGTTGTAACCTGCCTTAGAAAGGTTCGCTCGGGTGAATAAGGGTTCGGCCGATCAAAACAAGCCACAAACCTGTATCATCTCTTCCTTTCCAGTGAACTCAACCTGTTACAATTCAGTTTCTAAGACGTCCTAAATGCTAAACATGGTTTATTTCGAGATTATCTAGTGCTCAAACTCGATTAGAACCATGATAATCATAGGGGTTCGTGAAGCATGCAAAAACCGAAAATAAAATCGATGCTTACCTCAAATTCGATGGGTAAAATGCTAGATCCTTTGTACTTCCAGAATCTACGTGAAGAAGGGGTCGTCTTGGAACCAATATTGCTTGAATCCAACAAGGAATGGTCACAAACTTTTAGAGAGAAGTTGAGAGAAAAATCCTTAGAGAGAGAGAAGTTAGGGCAAGAATGAGGGAAGGAGAGGGAAGGATGGTGGTTGGTTGTGTCATAAATGCCTCATTTAATCCACCCGGTAGTTTGGTCTCAGTCGGTTTCGCGTAAAATGCCGGATCGCGTAGTCTCACCACGAAACGACTCGATTTATAAAAATATAATTTATTTAATGATTCTAAGTTGTGATTCCTAATAAATTAACTAATATCTTCTATTTATTTTAAAAATTTACAATATTAATTTATATCGAAACGTACGGTCGTCGCGCGTATTCGTTAGAATCGTCACTCGTACGAACACGACGATAACTATACTTTTCAATATTGTTTTCTAATTATTGGACATTATTCAGAACGTTAAATCTTCAGATATATTCGCACAGATCGTCACTTATACGAATAACCCGTCAATTTAGCATTCTCATAACAACATCCTTTTGTTTTGTTCCGTAAAGCCTCGCATACGTTTATACATAATAAGTCCTAACAAATAATCACATGATGGTTCTATGTTGCCAGATAATTATCTGACTCAAGAACCCTTTTTCTGAACTTTGTTTCTGTTAATTGTTTATGAACTTGTTGTCTGGTAACACAAACTAATAATGACAACTGATATGAATATGAAATGTACTAGAATGTATGTAGTTTGTACCTGTTTACTGTTCATGGCACTGTTGAGATCACTGTTCCGGTGCTGGTTCCGGCATTGATGTTACAGTTATCATCACCCTTCATCGAGCCCCCATCACCCTTTTTTCACCCCTTTTCTTCCTCGTTTTCTTCCTCTTCACACCGTGAGAGCTGTCACGGATTTACCACCACAGGTTCTTCATGCCCCTATGTGTATTGGTGTTGTGAGGGGTGGGGGCGTGAAGGAGGGTGTCAAGCCCCTCTTCACGCCTCACTACACAGTCTTAGAATAGGTTGTCTTGGGTTCAATCCATAAAATGTAATTTAGTTTTTGGTAGTTTGGAAGTATAATATATTTGACGTTCAATAAAACAACAACAACAACAATAATAATAACGACCGGTAAACATATAAGTAGGTGGAAACCGAACAAAAAAAACTAAAAGAGTACATTGGGCAGTTAACCGAAACTTAATAGAAATTTGATAAAAAAAAACCCAAACCAAAAAAACACTTGGTTATTGGTTTTGTTGGAGCTAAAAAATCGAACTGACTACACCTCTAATTTTAATATGATTGAGCTCGGATAGCAATACCGATTCGATCCGATAGTGTTTCTCTACGTTTCAATCTATTGTTGTATTCTTTTGTGATGAGACCACTGAGTGCATGCGTGCAGTGTTTTAACCGGTTTAATTATCGTTAGTTACCTTTCGGTGTTTACCCATGAACACTCTTAAGCATATGCAATACATACACGTTCCCTTTTGGCCCTCATCTAATTGTACCTACACACATTCTCCTCTTTACCTCATTTTCATGCACGCCTACCCAGTCGAACAGACCCTTGGATTCGTAGGCCGACGTCGAAGGTTGTTTATTTTAGTTAGAGACATGTCACTGCTAATTAGGGATGACATAACATGTCACACAAAGGTTGTTTATTTTAGCTAGAGACATGTCACTGCTAATTAAGGATGACATAACATGTCACACAAAAGTTGTTTATTTTAGTTAGAGACATGTCACTGCTAATTAATTAGGGATGACATATCATGTTACATACTCGTTAACAACATCATACTTGTGTGATGTCTGATGGTTATTAATCCTTACTTTTTGTGATAATATTAGTTTGTTTTTGATTATCCGATAGATTTTGTTTTGAATTTTAAAAGTCCTTGTTTTTCGTAGTTATCCACGTTTTCAAGTCTTATAAATAGGGTAGATTTATTCTCATGTAATCAGTTCTTGGTTATCAATTAATAAGAAAAGAGTCGGAAGTCCTCCAATTCTCTGTGTGATTGTTTATGCCAATTGTGGATTGATTCCAACAATTGGTATAAGAGCGCCAGAAGTAACGATCCGTTGCTGAATCGAGGAAGAGGTAGAAGCAGATCGAAGATGGCAGAAGGAGGTTCCGGACCGCATCAGGTGGTTGTTCATAATCAAAGGGAGCCGAATACATCCTCACTTTAGTTCCAAAACTGAATGTATCAAGATCCAATTATAATACGTGAACCATCATGATGGAGGCAGTACTAGATGCTCAAGACCTTTGGGAAGCTGTCGATCCAGATAATGTTCGAGAAGTTGATGCAAAGAAGAACAAGATTGCTCGTGCTATGATCTATTAGTCCCTCCCCGAAAGCACGTTGGCTCAAGTTGCGAAAACGCGAAGTGCACGAGAGATTTGGGAAGCATTGCGCACAAGGTACCTGCGTGCCGAACAAGTTCAGCAGGCCAGATTGCAAACTCTCAAGCGCGAGTTCGATCAACTGAAGATGGGCTCACGAGAAAGTGTTGAGGAATTCGGTGGGAATATTTCCGAGATTATCAACAGGTTCAATAATCTCGGAGAAACACTTGACAACAAAACCATTGTCAAGAAACTGTTAGATGCAATGCCGAGCAGATTCATTGGGATCGTGGCCACAATAGAGCAAATCGTAGACCTCGCAACAATGTCTTTTGAAGATTGTTTGGCAAAGTTAAAAGCGTTTGAAGAAAGAATTAAACGTAATGAAGAATTGGTAGAAAAGGAGAACAAACTGATGTTCTCTAAGGAAGATGCGAATGACAAAAGAAAAGATCAAAATGATAAGAATGGTGGTCGAGGACAGGGCTGGAATAGTCGTGGACGCGATAGAGGCCCTGGACGTGGACGTGGCAGAGGCTACGGTCGAGGCCAAGGTCGGTACAACAACACCAACCTGAGTCACGACCAACAAAGTCAAGATAACCGAGCACGAGATAATGACAAGCCAAAAGATAAGAAATAAGTCACTTGCTTCAATTGTGGAACCCTTGGACATTATCGTTGGGAATGTCCAAAGCAATCACAAGGTGAAGCAAACTTTGCTGAAACAAGCCAAACCGCCACGTTGATGATGATGGAGGCAAACGAACCACAACTTCACCTTAATGAGGAAAAGGTGAATCCAAAGGTGTTTGCAAATGACCCACACGACGACACAATATGGTACCTGGACAACGGTGCCTCGAACCATATGTCAGGCCTCAAGTCAAGCTTTACCGAGATTGATAAAAGGATAACAGGCACGGTGAGATTTGGAGATGGTTAAAATGTATAGATCCAAGGAAAAGGATCAGTCGTGTTCAATTGCAAAAACGGGGAACAAAGGGTTATGACAGACGTGTACTACATTCCCGAACTAAGAAACAACATCATTAGTCTCGGCCAACTCACAGAAAATAGCTACAAAGTATGGATGGAAGATGACTTGTTGTGGCTGTATGACCAAGATGGTGATCTCCTCATGAAAGTACCACGTCAAGCTAACCGATTGTATAAGATTTCTTTGGAGGTGGGGTCACCTGTATGCCTACTCAACTCCATTGATGATCAAGATTGGTTGTTGCACGCAAGGTTGGGTCACTTAAACTTTAAGGCTATGAGTAAGATGAGCAACTACTACATGGCAAAAGGTATTCCTCGATTCTCAAATAAAGTCCAGGCTTGCGATGCATGTATTATCGGAAAGCAAAGTAGATTATCGTTCCCTAAACAAGCAGTGTTTCGTGCACAAACACCACTTGAATTAATCCACACCGACCTGTGTGGACCAATCTCACCTGCAACCATGGCTGGGAACCGATACTTCATGCTATTTGTTGATGATTTTTCAAGATTCATGTGGGTATACACCTTAAGGAATAAGAATGAAGCACCAGATATATTCAAGAAGTTTAAACAGGAAGTAGAACTTGAATGTTCAAGAAAGATCAAATGTGTAAGAAGTGATCGAGGAGGAGAATGATGGTTATCAGAGATAAAATTGAATGACAGAAAAACAAGTAAGTATAGTCGAAAGCTTGAATCTTTATTAAATGAAATAGCTGAATGATTACAAGAGATTTTCGACTAATTGAGAGAGTACATAAAACGAAGAAACATAAACTGATATTTATAATTAAAAAAAACAATTGTTTTCCTCTAAACCAGGTCTTCTCAACGTTCACTGCAACATTTATTCTCCTTGAACTTCGATCAACATTCTGACTCCTTGACTTTCGGTCAACATTTACCTAACATTTTCCCCCTTAATGTTGACTTCTTTCATCAACTCTTCAACTCCAATGAATTTCCTCATTTCAGCAAATTTGACTCGAGATAAAGCTTTTGTGAGTATGTCTGCTTTCTGCATTTCACCACTCACATGTTCAACATATACTTGATCTTGCTCCACGCATTCACAAATGAAATGATACTTTGTATCTATATGTTTACTTCTTCCATGAAAAATGGGATTTTTCATTAAGGCAATTGCAGACTCATTGTCAACCAAAAGCTGCACCTTTTGCGCCTTCACATCCAAGAAATCACTCACTAAATTTCTCAACCACAGCCCTTGACATGCTACTGCGGTTGCAGCCATAAATTCAGCTTCACAGGAGCTCAATGCCATTGTTCTTTGCTTCTGTGATGCCCAAGTTATCAAATTTCCTGAGTAATAAAATGCCAAACCTGTGGTGCTCCTCCGGTCTTCCACATCAGTACCATGGCTACTATCACTGTACCCAACTAATCTGCCATCACCACCCCTGCTGTATTTTAGACCATAGCCAATTGTACCTTTCACATACCTTAAAATTAGCTTTATAGCTGCCAAGTGACATTCTTTAGGATCTTGCATAAACTTGCTCACAACTCCAACAGAGTAGCTCAAATCTGGTCTAGTATTAATTAGATACCGAAGACTTCCAACAATTCTTCGGTAATTTGTAGCATTTACTGGCTTCCCATGCTCATCTTTGGTCAACTGCAACTTTGAATCCATTGGAAATTGTGTACTGTTACAATTTTCTAGATGCGCAGCTTCTAGAATTTTGTTTGCATATCCTTGTTGAGTGAGTAAAATTGCATCTTCCTTTTGAGTTACTTCAATTCCCAGGTAGTATGACAGCATACCCAGATCACTCATTTCAAATATACTCATCATCTTCTTTTTGAATTCTTGAATGCTTTTTTCACTTGACCCGGTGACTATGAGATCATCTACATACACACCCACAATAAGCATTAGATTAGGTTTATGTACCTTATAAACAGCCTGCTCCTGTGGGCATCTGGCAAATCCTAATTCCTTGAGCGTCTTATCCAATCGCATATTCCATGCTCTTGGAGCCTGTCTCAAGCCATAAAGTGCTTTGTTCAACCGATAAACTTTTTCTTCTTTTCCTTTGATTACAAAACCAATTGGTTGAGTTACATACACTTCTTCCTTGAGATCCCCATTTAAGAATGCCGACTTAACATCCAAGTGATGTACAAGCCACTTCTCGTTTACTGCTATCGCCAAGAGAAGCCTGATGGTTTCCATACGTGCAACCGGGGCGAAAGCTTCATCAAAATCAACACCTGGTTATTGAACATACCCTTTCGCGACCAAACGTGCCTTGTGTTTCGTTACATTTCCCCCTGCATCTTTCTTTAGCTTGAATACCCATTTTAACCCAATTGTCTTTTGTTTTGGTGGCAATTTAGTTAAAACCAAGGTATTATTTTTTTCAATTGCTGCTAATTCGCTCTCCATAGCCTTTCTCCATGCTTCCTTAGTCACAGCTTCTTCAAAGGAGACTGGTTCATCCCCAATTAACAGCAGCTCTTGATTTCGATCATACAAATTGCGAACTTCACCTTCAGTTAGCGAATTTGTTCCTTGATAGATGTCTTCAATTTTCCGAAACTCACGTATAGGAGAATGATCATGTGATGCATGATTTGAGTTCGATTGTGAAGAACTCACTTGGAATGGTGTACCCGTGGAATCAAAATTTACAGAATTTGGGGTTAGGGTTAAAGGAGTTACAAGGCTTACCTCCTCTTCTTCATGGGCCGGAACTTCAACACTTGGGCTCCCATCTTCATTAAAGACCCACATAGGTGGAGTGGACACTTCATCTGTATTGAACTCCTTCCAGGCCCATGGCTTTCTTTCGTCAAATTCAACATCTCTGGAAATCACAATCCTCTTCTGGTTAGGGCTAAATAACCTGTATGCCTTGCTTCCTTCCTCCATTCCAAGGTAAACCATTGCTTCACACCGATTACCGAGTTTTGTCTGATGTGTCACAACTTTCACAAAGGTTGTGCATCCAAACACCTTCAAGTGATGAAGTGTTGGCTTATGCCCTCTCCAAGCTTCAAATGGGGTTGAGTTCTTGAGTGCCTTTGTTCCTACTCGGTTGAGTAAGTATACTGAATGTCGAACAACTTCACCCCAAAAGGAATCTGGTACCTTCATCGTTTTCAATAGTGATCGTGTCATCCTAAGGATGGTTCTGTTGCGACGTTCCACAACACCATTTTGCTGTGGTGTATGGGGAGCCGAAAACTGCCGCCTAATTCCTTCTTCTTGACAGAACTCATTGAATTTCTGTGAATTAAATTCACCACCTCGATCGGTTCTTAGCATCTTTATTGCATAAGAAGTATCCTTTTCAACTTGTATCTTGAACTGCTTAAATTTTGTGAAAGCCTCGTCTTTTGATTTAAGCAAATAAACCCACATATATCTAGAGTAGTCATCGACTAATAACAGAAAATATCGATTACCTCCTTTCGTTTGTGGTGTGATCAGTCCACATAGATTGGCATGAATGAGTTTTAGTGGCTCATTTGCTCTCCATTCACTTTCTTTTGGAAAGCTTCGTCTTGTTTGTTTAGCTACCAAACAATCCTCACAAGTTTGTTTTGGACATGGCATTCTTGTAACATAACCTTTCCTGGCCATGTTTTCAAGTACAGTAAAATTTGCATGACCCATTCGGGCATGCCACAGCCAACTCTCCTCTTCTAGCTTCATGGTCAAACAAGCTGGCTTCCCAGGAATCAACAATTGTTTGTACAATCTGTTTGGAGACCTGTACACTTTCATTATCAACCTGCCTTTAACATCATGCACCTTTAAATAATCTTTTGTCATTCTCACATCATATCCATCTTCTGTCATTTGGCCTAGACTCATAATATTGTTGTGCAGTGCAGGTATATAATACACATTGGGTAATACAAACTGATCACCATTTTTAGAATCAAACAAGAGTGTACCTTTGCCTCTTATTTGGACTTTTGACCTGTCACACCCCCAAATTCCCACTCGTGGCTCATGTCCACGTGGGTGTGACGTGTCCAGAATCACAGCTCAAGGTCATATAGAACACCTCTATATGCATTTACAAATCCAAAGTTTGACACATACACTTATTAAATAGTTTGCAGCGGAAATTAAGTAGTATTGCAGCGGAATAAATAGGTCATAACATGCAGCGGAAAATGATTGTTTACACAGCGGAAATTGTAAGTAGTTTAATACAACAACGTTTTAAGTAAAATAAAGTCAAATTGTTTTCAAAAGACACGAAAACAAATGCATGTGGGGCCCTATGCTCATGTCCCCTCTGTGCTTTCCTGCTCCACGAGCCTGTCATGCTAGTTACCTAAGAATACAAGTTAGAAAAGTGTCAACACAATGGTTGGTGAGTTCACAGGTTTTGATATACATATAGTAAGAAAGTGTGTCATGCTGTTTATCAATGTTAGTACCGAGCCCTAGGCCCAAAGTGTCAGTGCGTCACTACCGAACTAGACTTGTTTGTCCTTGCCTCCGCTATGCCTCGTATGCATAGCAAGTTAGGTCAGAGTTTGCACGGGTTATGACATCCAGTCAACATAGTGCCCCGTGGGGTTAGTCATTCCCTAATGGATCCATCCAAATCTACCACGTTGTTTGTACATTAACGGTAAGACTTTGTGAGGGCTTAATACGAGTTCAACACTTAATGTTTGTCTAATAAACCAGCATACACAAAATGTTTGTACAGTAATAGATGTTTGACTCGATGTAACTAGTATTCTCCCCCTATTTAAAAGCGTTTGAAAAAGAGTAAAGAGGGGCCGTAAACTCACTTTAGTGATTCAAGTAGCAAGTAGCGTAAGCTCCTGGTGTAGTAGCACGTGTCGGTCACCGGCAACCTATATCGTATACCGTACGTGAGTTTGTGTAAGTGATCGTGCTAGTGTTTGTGTTAATGCTTGTGTTTGTGTCCGACAACCCTTGTGTGACACCCCGTAATTTCCAGGTCAGCTTTGATTTTATTTAAATGTTTATTTAAATACATTATGTACACGTGGCACTAGAATTAGATTAATTTAGTGTGACACGTGGCACGATAGTACGAACACTGACACATGACTAGACAATTCGTAGAATTATCGGCAAACAGCACACACGTGTCAAAACACACGAACGTTGGTGAACGTCTAGCACATTGTGTAGCACAACACTCGAAACCTCACAAAACACTCGCACATTGAACTTGGAAGTTCAAACAAGGCCAAACGATAGTTCGTAGACGTGAAAACGGCGACGAACGGATCAAACCAACGAAAATGGGCCTATTGGGCTCACCAGGGGATCTGTCGCGCTACGCGACGATCCAGAAGGACACTGTCGCGCTACGCGACAATGGGCGGGGGAAATTCGAACGCGGGACTCCCTCGCGCTACGCGAGAGATCTCTTATACTTGTCGCGCTACGCGAGGAGACCCAGTTCGCAGAAAATCTTTATAAACCCAAGAAAATCATATCCTACTCTACCTTAATCATTTTCTTCGGCCGAGCACGCCACCATTCGACCACATTCGTCTTCTACACCAGAATTCAACCATTTTCCACCATTGGAGACCCTATTGAAGCTCAAAGCTTGGAAGATTGAAGCTTGGTGACTCCCTAGACCACCACCCATCACCACCATCTTCTTATTCGTTGAGGAACCTGCTGTCCAGAAGCTCTTAGAAGCCTTCTAGCTCGATTTTATCATCATCTCAGCCTTCTTGGAGCCTTAGAAGGTAGTATTTACATTCCTCCATGGCTAGAATGTCCATTTCTCACCACCACACGCACATGCATGTGTTAAAACCCACATGCAAGCACCCATGGCTCACATGCACGAATTTATAATATGGGTTTGTTGATTTTAAGATGATTTATGATGATCTACCATGATTAGAATGCATTTGGTGATGATCTATGATGATGTGTATGTAAGGATTTCATGTTTTGTTCATAAAGTGTTGAATGATGGCCATGCATGCATGATCCATGATGGTAGGAATGATCTTGAGTATGTTGATATGCTTATTGATAATGTTAGAAGGATTACTCATGGTTGGATTTGTTTAAAATGATCTAAATGTTGATTTTTAGTAATCTTTCCATTATTAGTAACTTTTATTTGCAAAATGATTGTTGGAGAAGAATTCATGAACATGCAAGTATGTGGATTAGCTATTAGGATGATAATATGATGATTTGATTTGTTAGAATGTAGTTTTGGTGATGTATATGGTCATTTTGACATAGTTACTATATTTAGTAACTTTTATCAATGAAATATTGATAAATGATGATTTGGACTATATTGGTATGATTAGATGATGCTAGATTGGTTATTAAGATGATTGGTGATATGAAAATTGGTTTAGAAATGTTTCAATGGCTATTTCTATGCAAAACCACAAAGTTACTATATTTAGTAACTTTATTTTTACAAAAACCGATTTGTCAACGTGTTGAATGATTTGAGCATGCTAAATGACTTAATATGTTATAACATGATGTTTAGATGCTAAGTTAGATGGTTTCCGATGTCACGTATGCTAAGAATGGAAACTTTCCATTTTAGGAAACTTTTGTGCACCAACATGCTATAAACGACGTATATGAACTTGTATGATAATGTGCTATGTGCTAACATGACCCCGTAGGACCATTGAGCATGCTAGAACTCGAACACCGATATGCTTTGTGAACTTTCCGTAAATGGAAACTTACTATAAATAGTAAGTTGTCCATAGACGCGATTTGCGCGTTTTGCACACGACAAACACTTACACGATTGCTACACGAGTCACAAACCGTCACACGGTTCACCAACGGGTCGATGACTTGACACGGTCAACTTTGGTCAAACACGGTCAACTTTGGTCAAACACGGTCAACTTTGGTCAAACACGGTCAACTTTGGTCAAACACGGTCAACTTTGGTCAAACACGGTCAACTTTGGTCAAACACGGTCAACTTTGGTCAAACACGGTCAAACATGGTCAAACATGGACCAACATGGTCAAACATGGTCAAACACGGTCAATATGGACCAACACGAGCAAACACGGTCATTGTGAACCGACACGGACAAACATGAACAACCAAAGGTTGTTGGACACAAACACGGGCACTAACACGAACACTAGCACGGTCACTTACACGAACTCACATACGGTATACGATATAGGTTGCCGGTGACCGAGACGTGCTACTTGACGTTCAGGAGCTTACGCTTACATACATTCGTTTCACTAAGGTGAGTTTACGGCCCCTCTTTACTCTTTTCAAACGCTTTTAAATAGGGGGAGAATACTAGTTGCATCGAGTCAAACATTATTGCTATTACAAACATTTTTGTGTATGCTGGTTTATTGGACAAACATTAAGTGTTGAACTCGTTACAAGCCCTCACAAAGTCTTACCGTTAATGTACAAACAACGTGGTAGATTTGGATGGATCCATTAGGGAATGACTAACCCCACGGGGCACCATGTTGACTGAGTGTCATAACCCGTGCAAATTCTGACCTAACTTGCTATGTATACGAGGCATAGCGGAGGCAAGAGCAAACAAGTCTAGTTCGGTAGTGACGCACTGACACTTTGGGCCTAGGGCTCGGTACTAACATTGATAAACAGCATGACACACTTTTCATTACTATATGTATATCAAAACCTGTGAACTCACCAACCATTGTGTTGACACTTGTTTTTAAACTTGTATTCTCAGGTAACTAGCATGACAGGCTCGTGGAGCAGGAAAGCACATAGGGGACATGAGCATAGGGTCCCACATGCATTTGTTTTCGTGTCTTTTGAAAACAATTTGACTTTATTTTATTTAAAACGTTGTTGTATTGAACTACTTACAATTTCCGCTGTGTAAACAATCATTTTCCGCTGCATGTTATGACTTATTTATTCCGCTGCAATACTACTTTATTTCCGCTGCAAACTATTTTATCAAGTGTATGTGTCAAACTTGGATTTGTAAACGCATATAGAGGTGTTCTATATGACCTTGAGCTGTGATTCTGGACACGTCACATCCACGTGGACATACGCCATGAGTGGGAAATTGGGGGTGTGACACCTTGGTTGTTCATGTTTGTCCGTGTCTGTCCAAAACGACCGTGTTTGCTCGTGTTGGTCCACATTGACCGTGTTTGACCAAAGTTGACCGTGTTTGACCAAAGTTGACCGTGTTTGACCAAAGTTGACCATGTTTGACCAAGGTTGACCGTGTCAAGTCAACGACCCGTTGGTGAACCGTGTGACGGTTGTGAATCGTGTGACGGTTGTGAATCGTGTAGCAATCGTGTAAGTGTTTGTCGTGTGCGAAACGCGCAAATCGCGTCTATGGACAACTTACTATTTATAGTAAGTTTCCATTTTCGGAAAGTTCACAAAGCATAACGGTTTTAGAGTTCTAGCATGCTCATTAGTCCTACGTGATCATGTTAACACATAGCACATCATCATACGGATTCACATAAGTCGTTTATAACATGTTAGTGCACAAAAGTTTCCTAAAATGGAAAGTTTCCATTTATAGCATACGTGATATCGGAAACCATCTAACTTAGCATCTAATCAACATATCATGTCATAACAAGTCATCTAGCATGTTCAAATCACACAAAATGTTCTCGAGTCGGTTTTTGTAAAAATAAAGTTACTAAATATAGTAATTTTGTGGTTTTGCATAGAAATAACCATTTTAACATTCTAAACCAAATTTTCTCATCATCAATCATCATAAATACTAATCTAGCATCGTTTAAACATGTCAACATAATCAAATTCATCATCTATCAACATTTTATTAGTAAAAGTTACTAATTATAGTAACTATGTCAAAATGACCCTAAACATTATCAAAATCACATTTTAATTACTCAAATCATCATATTATCGTCCTAATATCAATTCCACATACATGCATGCTCACCATATCATCCATAACACTAGTTTGTAACTATAAAGTTTCTAAAAATTGCAAGTGTGCCAATTAATCACATTTTAACCATCAAGATCATGATCTAATCTTGCACAAACTCTTAAACATCATCAAGAATCATCCTAATGTAACTAAAATCATCTAAAATGCTTTAGATCATACATGCATGCATCAATATCATCACAAATCATCATTTTAAGCATAGAGGTTCATACCCATCACTTTAGATCATCACAAAACTCAATAATAACATCATAGATCATCATTAACAGTAGGTTTATCAACAAACCCAGATTCAATATCAAGAAAATTCGTGCATGCAAGTCCATGGGGCTTGCATGTGTGTTTATGAGCGTGCATGTGCGAAATATGGTGGTTTTAAGCCATAAGAGATGAATAGACTACCTCTAAAGCTCCTGGAACTTCGAGATGATGGTGATAACAACTTCTAAAGCTTCTGGACAGCAAGAACCTTCAGAAATCGCGAGATGGTGGTGGTTCTTAGAGCTTCCAAGTGAGAAATAAGCTTCGATCTTCCAATGTGGAGCTTCAAAGAGGTTAACAATGGTGGAAAATGGCTGAAACAGGAGGTTGAAGATGAAGTTGACCGAGTTGTAGCGTGAGTTATGGATTAAAATGATGAGGATAGGTATGATGATGATCTTGGGGGTTTAAAAAAGCTGTTTTGCGACTCTGACACCCCAGGCATATCGCCTGGCGTGGGGGGTATCTCCCGTCGTTACGCGCGGATGGCCAGGCATCCGAGACGCCTTTCGTGTCTCGCGCGCATCGCCTGAAATGGGCGCTTCGGGTCAGGCGTACCGCCTGGACCATGTGTAAGGCCCAATAAGCCAATTTTGTTGTTCTGGGCCCATTCTCGCCCGTTTCTCGACTGTAGAACATCATTCGAGCGTCGTTTGGACTCTAATAGTCAATTATTAGTCATAATTGACTTGTGAGGTGTTTCGTGCTTAAGTGTTGTGATGTTCACCAACGTTCGTGTGTTTTGACACGTGTGTGCTGCTTGTCGATAATTCCACGAATTATCTAATCATATGCCAGTGTTCGTACTGTCGTGCCACGTGTCACACTAAATTAATCTAATTCTAGTGCCACGTGTACATAATGCATTTAAATAAACATTTAAATAAAACCAAAGCTGACCTGGAAATTACGGGGTGTCACATGACCCATTTCCAAATCTGACTTGACCAGTAACTTTCTCTTCTAGCTCAGCAAATAAATCTTTACAGCCTGTCATATGATTACTTGCCCCATTATCCAAGTACCATATGTCCCTGTTACTTGTCTCCCATGTACTGTTGCAAGTGCACTTTTTCTTCATTTATTAGTACCATGGATTCACTCTCTTCCCCACAAACACTTAATAACAACGAGTGTTCATCTTCTTGTTGTTGAGTGAGGTTTATTTCTGGATCTTGTGTTTTCTTCTGCTTGCATTCAGAGGCATAATGCCCAAGTTGATTACATTCAAAACACTTGACCTGGCTTTTATCACAGGTTTTACGACCCCAAGCTCCATGCTCCTGAGTGGATCTGCCACCCCAGCGATCCCCTCTACCTCGGCTCATTCCTCTCCCTCTTGAACCATTTCTACCTCCTCTGTCATTATTCTTACCACGGCCACCCGTCGTGTTAGATCTGTGGGAGTTCTTTTGATTCGTTGTATTCTCAGTTTTTGAAAACAACAAACCATTTTATCCACCCGAACTTCCTTGTCTGAGTCTCAGCCTATCTTCATATGCTTTTAATCGTCCGATCGCCTCTTCAAACGGCATTGTTTCTACATCTGAATATTGCTCCATAGAAGCAACCATATGTATGTATCTATCAGTAACCGTATCAAACAACTTTCTTACTAACTCCTCATCTTTCAACGTAGCACCCACACTATTGAATTTCGAGATCATTCCAGATAACTTCCCTGCATATTCATCAATGGACTCACCGTCCTTCATCCGGAATGCTTCGAATTCGCTTTTGAGTGTGTGCAATCGGGCTTTTGAACCCGCTCAGCTCCGACAAATCTCGTTCTCAAGGACTCCCAAACTTCTTTGGCTGTCTTCTTCTTTGCAACCTGCAACAAAATATCCTCTGGTATTGCTTGAAAGATGAAAGCCCGAGCATTTTTGCTTTTCTTCTTGTCCACAACCACACCGGTTTGTGGCTCGATGGATTCCCATAACCCTTGGGCATCCAATATAGCTTCCATCTTGATTGACCAGGTAGTATAATTAGAACTAGTAAGAACCGGACACTGAAACGAGGAAGGGTTATCTTTTGGAGGGTTAGAGGTTGTAGCTACGGCTGACATTGTGTTGAATCTTAGGAATTTGGGCATACGACTGAACCAGAAACCAGGCTCTGATACCAAATGTTGGTTATCAGAGATAAAGTTGAATGACAGAAAAACAAGTAAGTATAGTCGAAAGCTTGAATCTTTATTAAATGAAATAGCTGAATGATTACAAGAGATTTTCGACTAATTGAGAGAGTACATAAAACGAAGAAACATAAACTGATATTTATAATAAAAAAACAACTGTAATCCTCTAAACCAGGTCTTCTCAACGTTCACTGCAACGTTTATTCTCCTTGAACTTCGATCAACATTCTGACTCCTTGACTTTCGGTCAACATTTACCTAACAGAGAATTCTTGAATTCATTATTTACGGAGTTTTGTGACCAAACAGGAATCAAGAGAATGTTCACGGCACCCTACTCATCGCAACAAAACGGTGTTGTAGAGCGTCGAAACCGTACGATAATGAATGCGACCCGGAGCATGATGAAGGCTATGATGATGCCACATAATCTATGGGGTGAAGGAGTTAGACACTCGGCGCTTGTGTTGAATCGAGCTCCAACAAAGGCCCTGGAAAACAAAACTCCTTATGAAGTCCGGAAGAAAAGGAAGCCAAACCTGGCACATCTAAGGGTATTCGGCTGCCTCGGGCACATGAAGATACCATCCACCCAGCTCGGGAAACTCGATACACGAAGTAAACTAGTCGTATACATCGGAACTGAACCAGGCACAAAAGCTTATCGATTGTTTGACCCCGAAAGAAAGAGACTGTGGGTAAGCCGGGATGTAATCTTTGAAGAGTCACGACCATATGACTGGAACAAACACCCCCCAGACAGTGAAACAAGAAACGGGCCAGAATGGTCGGAGTTCATCATCCATCACGAAGTTACAACCGGAGGGGAGACAAGTTCAAACTCAAACGAAACCAATTCTGATCCAAGTGAAAGTCAAACAAATGATGATGAACCAGCATTAGATCAACCGGGAAGCAACTCTGAAGATGAAGCCAAGTATTACGAACACTACCTTAATCAACAACAAGAAGACAGTGAACACACAATCCAACCAACCACCATAAAATCTTCAAGACCCATCATTATGCCTGCAAAGTATAACGATTATGTAATGATGCATGAAGAAATCAAACTCCAGCTAGAAGAAGAACCCACGAATTACACCAAAGCCAGCAAGCATAAGGTCTGGAATGATGCTATGAGATCAGAACTTGTGTCTATTGAAGAAAACAATACATGGGTGTTGTGCGACAGACCTCTTGATGCGAAAGTAATTGGATTAAAGTGGATATACAAAACGAAAAGTGATGCAACAGGAACCGTGACCAAATACAAAGCGAGGTTGGTAGCAAAAGGATACACTCAAGAACAAGGTATCGACTTTGAAGAAGTGTTCGCTCCGGTGGCACGAATAGAAACAGTCCGGCTGATACTCGCCATTGCAGCCAAGAATGGATGGGAAGTTCACCACTTGGACGTCAAGAAGGCGTTTCTAAATGGTGACCTGAAGGTGATAGTATACGTAAATCAGCCTGAAGGATTCACAATAAAAGGAAGCGAAAGCAAAGTATACCGATTGAACAAAGCCTTGTATGGGCTTAGGCAAGCACCCAGGGCTTGGAACGAAAAACTTGATCTCACCATGAAGAAAATTGGGTTCAAAAGGTGCGATAAAGAACATGCAGTTTATACCCGACAAGAAGAAGAAGGCTGGTTAACAATAATGGGCATATATGTGGACGATATCATAGTGACGGGTGAGAACAAAACTGAGGTGGCAAAGTTTAAAGAGCAAATGAAGTCAGAATTCAACATGAGTGACTTAGGATTACTATCCTATTACCTTGGCATAGAAGTGAACCAGAAGAAGGGAACAATCACACTCAAATAATCAAGCTACGCAAAGAAAATACTACAGATTGCTGGAATGAGTGATTGCAACTCATCTCGGTATCCAATGAAACCAAGACTACAAGTTTAAAAGGACGAAGAAGGAGAACGAGTAAATGCCACCTACTACAGACGGTTAATAGGATGCTTGAGATATCTACTTCACACACGGCCCGATCTTACTTATTCAATAAGCGTTGCAAGTCGCTTCATGCAAGAACCAAAGGTATCTCATCTGAACTTGGTCAAGCACATCCTAAGATACCTCAAGGGGACCGTCAACTGGGGACTTGAATATGGTTGTGAAGGTAATGACTCAATAACAGGATACATCGACAATAGTCATGGGACTGATCGCTCTGATGGGAGAAGCACAACCGGGATGGTGTTTTATTATGGTAATGCGTTGATATCGTGGAATTCTCAGAAACAAAAAACGATAGCATTATCATCCTGCGAGTCAGAATTTATGGCAGCCGCCACGACCGCTTGTCAAGCCATCTGGTTGAAGAATTTGCTGGGAGAATTGACTCGAAGCGAAGAGAAGACTGTGTTGTTACGTGTTGACAACAATTCAGCAATCGCTCTCATGAAGAATTCGGTTTTCCACATAAGAAGCAAGCACATCAATGTCCGGTTTCATTTCATTCGAGAGTGCATTGAACGGGAAGAAGTTCGAGTGGAACATGTAAATGGAGAACTGCAAAAGGCTGATCCTCTTACAAAATCGTTACCACGAGTAAAGTTTGAAGAAATGAGGAGCTTGCTTGGAATGATAGATCTTGGAGGCACAAGCAAGGATTAAGGAGGAGATTGATGGTTATTAATCCTTACTTTTAGTGATAATATTAGTTTGTTTTTGATTATCCGATATATTTTGTTTTGAATTTTAAAAGTTCTTGTTTTTCGTAGTTATCCACATTTTCGAGTCTTATAAATAGGGTAGATTTATTCTCATGTAATCAGTTCTTGGTTATCAATTAATAAGAAAAGAGTCGGAAGTCCTCCAATTCTCTGTGTGATTGTTTATGCCAATTGTGGATTGATTCCAACAATGTCTACATTACACATATATAGATAATAAATTCTTGTACTTGGTGATTGTTCTCGGTGTATTGGGTGCCTAGCATCTTGCTGGCCTTTGGTGTTTTAACGAAAGTTGCTGTTAAAAAAATAGTTGGTACGTGTAACCATTCATAAGACGATTTTAATTTCTTATACAAAGATATGATGTTGTCTTGACCATCCCTCGTGTCTTTTGTCTGATGTTGACCGACATCTATACTTGTTTTTATTAATAAATTAAATTTGGTGTTCATTAAATGGAGTTTGTTTTTTCCTTCAATAGAGGAAGCATTCCTTCATCTTTGCTTTCTAAAGTTTCAAAGATAATCGGAGTAACTTTATCAAACATAAATGAAGGAAGAGGTCAAGTCAACTTTTAAGCGTCTTTATCGTTAATTAATAACATTTAAAATATAAAAAAAAAAATTATATGTGTGGATTATTGTTAATTCAATCCTTTGAAGATATAATTTGAGAGTTTTTTTTACAAGTGTTAGTTAAAAGATTTAGGAGTAGCCAATGAGCTTGTAGTTCAACTAGCACTCCATGATTCTCACAAAGCTTAAGCTTTGTGAGTTCATGGGTTCAAATCATGACCAAAACGGTTAATAGGGGTTTTACCACATAGTGACTTTTCCCCTAAAAAGCAGGTGGATTTGCTTGATTCAGCGCTCGCCAATACCTTTGCTTTAGATTCCGATGAGTTGGTAGCGGACTGTGCTCGCAGCGCGTGGGTTATTGGGTCCAAGGATCCATTTGGGTTATAAATAAGCATACCGCTGAGTGCTCGTTAACTGTTTAAAAAAAAGATTCAGGAGTAGAGTAATTGGTCTTTTTTATCTTAATTTTTGTAATCACTAAACATAAAAATCTTAATTTAAACAAAATAAATGAGTTGACAATAGTTGTATTTTGACTTGAGTTTGGTAAAAAGTTGAGATATATAACACCTTAAAACAATGTTGTTGAACATCTACAAATATATTTGACGATAAAATTACTAAATATTATGCAAATAAAGAAATAAGTTATTTGTTTAGTTATAATTCATTTTAACCTGAATTAAATTAATGTTTTTTAAAAACAACCCATTTATATACAAACTAATTTTACTTAAAACTTATCATGACAAAGTTCATTGGACTCAAACATGTTCCAAGTCTTTACCCATTATTCAATTTTATCCAACCCACATTTTTTTTAAACGACCAACTAAGCAATTACCGGATACTTCATACGCGGCCCTCAATGACTAAAGGATGTCCGAGCTGGCTACTAATCTAGACGGACGGAGCTCCTAGCCCACCAGCCATCAATTCTAGGGAAAACCAGATCCAAACACCCGACCAAAGACACGACGGTGAAAGGATGGTAAAACCTGATGGGATCAAGATCAAACACAGGACCTGAGTCTCTAATCGCTTTACCAATACATGTTATCGATCCAACCAACCTATTTGGCTATTTTGCATGTATATATAGAATAAATATTACTTGAAATATAAAATCAACAAAATATAAGATGCTTCTTCTAAACGAAACAAACATCCGGCAGCACACAGATTCTGTGTAACATGATCGAATATTCCAAATAACCCTTAACAATCTATCAACACCACCACCATCATCATCATACATTTCAAAAATTTCCAAATCAGAAAGTACCAAATAACACAATCGTCTTCATATCTGCGGGTCCATCATACGAGAGAAGTCCTCAAAGCACACGAACCCGTCCCCATTTCTATCAACGTTCCTTATCATCTTCCTGCACTCTTCTAACGTGCACTTCACGTCTCCCAACGACTGCAGCACCGCAAACAGCTCGTCCGCCGTGATCCGTCCGTCACCGTCCGTGTCAAAGAACTCAAACACGTCTCTAAGCTCTTTATCACACGCCGGTGGTCCAAACGCCGAGCTCATAACACCAAACTCCTGGACGGTAATAATTCCGTCACCGTCTTTGTCCATTTCATCAAGCATCAAATTTAACTCGTCACCGCCTCCGATCCGGTTCAAAATCGCCTCGAGTTCTTCGCGCGTTATCCGTCCGTCACCGTCGCTATCTATGAACCGGAACGCTTGTAGTAACTCGAACTGCGCGTCCGTAGAAACCTCCGACCAGTCGTCGGAAGATACTTCTTTAGGTAAGACGCTCGTCGGAGTGGAAACACCGTTTGATTTGGATCTGTGATGGCTGATCTCTGGTGAGGCAGACGACGTCGTTATGGAGGAATTGAAGGAGGAAGGGTCGGATCTGGAAACGGAACGGCGTTTGGTTGACCGGAAAAGGTGTTTGGGGTGGAATTTAGCGGCGAGTTTCATGATTGAAATAGGTATTTGATTATTGTAGAGAGAGAAAGAGGGGGGTGGTGGAAGGAGGAAGGAAGGCGGGTGGTTAAATGGAGGAGTGAGAGTGAGCTTCCGGGAAGCTTCGTTGGAGACAATAACGAAGACTATTTATTGGGTATGTGTTTTGATTTTTGACAAGACGCCGTTGGTTGTTTGTTGTTTTGATAATAATTATAGTAATATTAATGACTTAGTTTTGGCAAATAACTAACTTACACGTGTCATCCTTTAGGCCAAGTGTTATGTATCACACTCCCTCACTTCACGTAGACGCCACGTAGGCGTTACATAATCAACATCATTACCTCCTTATCACTCTATATCATCTTTAGATATGTTATTCATCACTCCCCGTAACTTTCTTATCACTTCACGTCATCATCACCTTTATTAAATATTTTATTATTTGATTTTTATTTTTTTAATTAAAAATGAATTTAAAAAAGACATAATATAATTACAAAAAATATAAAATTACAAAATAAAACTAAAAAAATTACATAATAAAAAAAATACATAAAAAAATTATTCCATATTATATTTCTTCATAATCCGCTCCTTCGTCTACTCGGCTATTTCACGAGCGCGACCGGTTAAGTAATCGGTTGGAGTCCACAACAATTTCATATCATTGTATTGTTTTGCTCCTGTATTTTTGTAACGAGTCAGAGATGGTCTCCAATGTGTCTTTATAATCGGTTGAAGACGAGGCTTGTGGTCGTTTACCCTTGTTGTTTCGATCGGGCGGACGTTGAAGAGAGGTTGTGGGGACATGTCCATTTCGACTTCCTCATCCGACTCGTTTAAGTTAACGAAACATCGACCGGTTGAGTCGGATTGAGTGGTCGTGTACTTTCCGGACGATGACGTCTTCGTCCGTTTCGAAGTTTGTAACTTCAGGACGGGATGCCATTTGGTTGATTTTCTAATAACTTCCCACGCCGCGATATGAGAAAATGACTCGTTTTCTCGTGCATAGGTCATCAACGCCTCGTTCATGACCGATTTGTCGTTCTCACCACTTTTATGGTTGTTGTGGTGTTGAACCCATACGCCGTTAAATTTCGCGACTTTACGTTGTAAGTCGCGCCATTTGTTGGAAATCATGTCGTTCGTTCGGTAGGATCCACGACCCATTGCCGAAAACAACTGGGCTCTCACGCGTCTCCAAAATTCCGAGCTCATTTGGTTGTTACCAACGAACGAGCTTCGGGAATGTCAATGTAGGCACGAGCTAGTGCCACCTCCTTAGATTCCGACCATCGATTAATGCTCGGTTTTGTTGTTTTTTCTGGCACTTCCTTTCGTCGGTGCCTGCGACGCGATGTAGCCGGTTGGGCGTCGGGTTGTGTTTTCGGAACCACGTCAACATCAGGTTCCAGTTGATTCTCATAAACGTTGTCACAGACGGGTGAGTTTTGGTTGAAAAAAGGTGGTTGTGGGCACCAATTTGAGAAGGTTAGAAATTGGTTAGGGTTGTTTGGATTGTTTGGATCGAGTTGAGGTCGGTAACAATTCATAAACGAGTTAAAGTATGGGTTGTTTGGATCTATGGTAGTGTAGAAGTTTTTGAAGATTTGAAAGATTTTTGAAGATTTTTTGAGAGATTTGGAATATTTTTGGAAAATTTTTGAAGATTTTTGAGTGGGTTGAACGAGTTTATTTAAGGTTTAATTTATTTTTTATTTTTTTTGGTTTTAAACGGTAACAGTACCATTATTTTATTTTTTATATGTTCCCTCCCCAACAGTCATCACCCCGTGAAGAGGCTCACGCATCTGCCTTTCATGCCACCCTCACGCCCCTGTGTAATGGGGGTGGGGCGTGACCCAGGGGCATCACGCCTGAATCACGGTGTATAACACATGACCTTATGAATTATTATTATTAGACTGTGTGTTATAAGACATGAAGAGGAGCTTGACCACTCTTCATCACGTTTCTCACCACCATTACACATTGGGGCGTGACCAAGCAATGGTGAGTAATGAAAGGGTGGTGATGTTAGTTGTTTATGACGTGAGAGGAAGAAAGTGAAAAAAGAGAAGGTGAGTAATGAAAGGGTGGTGATGTTAGTTGTTTATGTGACATATACGTAACATTTACGTAAAGTGATAAGTGCTTGATGAGTACACGTAGCCTTATTATTTTTTGCGTGTTTTCAGAACCATGCTGAAGTGCTGAAAATCAATTGACTGTGGTACGTGATTTACTGCCTTATGGAGTTAATGGTTGGGTACTTGGGTTGGTATAGCTAATCTTGTAAAGCTATAAATATTATAAAACTAATATATTTAATGTACTATAAAATTAAGAAATCTAATTTGATCGTTTGATTCACCGGTTTAACCTTTTATTTACGAGATTTTATCTTAAGTGGTTCATACAGGTAAAACATATCATTCAAGTGGCTGGTCTGATCGGCCGGTCCAACCAGTAGTTGAAAATATTGTTAATTCATAAGCATATATCATTCTTTTACTAATAGTGACATTCACAGTTGGGTTTAAAAAGTAAAACTACCTTAAGCCAGTTATTAGTTTAGTTTTACGATCAATTTTAATTTTCATCCATTTAGTTTCAAAAATTTCAAGCGTAGCAAACCATTTGGTTTACGTTTCAATAATCAATACAGGACCATACCTTACATTTTTTTTAAGTTTATATCGGTTATATTTAATAATTTATATGTTATAATTATGCCTGGCAAAATGAACGGGTTGGATAACGGGTCAAAACGGGTTCAGGTCAGGATGTGTGCGGATCAGAACGAGTTTTAAGCAAAATCAGTTTGGGTCTAAATGGATTGTTATTAAAAAACATCAATTTAGTTTAACATAAGATACGTTATAACTTATAATAGATGGACTTTCTTGCGTAGTGATTTGGTCTTCATACAAAATCATGGTTTTAGAGTTGCCAAAATATTGAAATCACACGCCAAACATGTGGAAACCATGAGCACACAAGAAGATGAAAGAACACACATCACACATGAAAACAAACACCAAGCTAAACACCACCATCACCGCCAGATCAAGACCTAAATCAAAATGGTATTTGTCAACATTTAACCAAGATGCAAATAAATACCAATACACAACCTAACCCAATTTTGAATTTAATAATATGAACCCACAAAATAAAACCAAAAAGAAACTCAATTAAGTGTGAGCTTAAATTAAAAGCCATAAGAAATGAAAATTTGTATAACAAAAGTTGTAGGTTATAAATGAAATTAATTTAGGTTAAAAAGAAAACATTGAAACATGAAGCATGTGCCAAGGCGAGAAGTTGGGAGACAATTACATTACATGATGTCAAATATTGCATTAATCATCTGGAAAATTTACCAGCATATTTTTTTTCAATCAATACATTTTTGGCAGGACATGAGTCTATTAAATCAACTAGAAGTGTAAACGAGTCAAGCTAAGTAAGCCCAAACTTGAAGCTTGAGTTAAATCAATATGGTTTTTTCAGGACTTGAAAGTTTAAGCTTGACTCGTAAGAAAATTTTCATGATCAAGCTTGACTCATTTATTATTTAATTATAGAATCTATTTATTTTTACTATTAATTAATGTGTGCATGCGTGCACAAACACATATATATTTATAACTACATTTTTTATATATAAGATAATATAAGTGATTTTTTATATTTATCATAATTTTATATGCACAAATAATTATTTAAATAAATATACCTTAATTAAATTAAATAATAAATTATATAAATATAAAACTTGTTTAGGTTTGTGAGCGAGCTTGATATGTGAAGCTTGAACTCAATAACTGAAAGAGTCATGTTTCAAGTTCGGGTTTGTCTCGTTTAAACTTGACTTGTTCAAGTATTTTACTGATCTGATCTTGAGCGGTTCATGAATTTATTTGATTCGATGTTTAAGAAAACAACATCATTAACTTTAATGCTTTGTAAGTTATAAGGAACCTTCATCCAATTTGAAAAGGCGAAAAACTAGGTATTTGCTCACATTTTTAAAAGTCGTTCATCTGGGCAACAAAAGTCAGAGTGTGATCGATCTTTTAGTGAAAACTAACGTCATATGTTCAAATTTATTCTACATCATCATCGTATTTGGTATATCATATCATTAGCAAAAGTAAGGTACGGTCTGAAACATGGTCGCTTCAAGCCTTTTGGTGGCCCAAAGCAAGTATAAAAATAAGGATCCTCTTTTGAGTGTAAATAAAAACTCTCTCCAAATTTGAGACACATAAAGTATAAACTATCATGAAAAAAAATTACAAAAAATATAAATCGCAAACAAAATGTGTCAATTAATTACTAGTCTGGCAATCTTGACACAAAACAAGATAAATTAGTTGATTTAGGTAAACAATTATTGTATTTTCGGTTGAAATGGTTAACACCATAACATAAAACGAGTTGAGATGAGTAACATCTTAGCACAATATAGGTCAATATGAGTAACCTAAAAACTATGTTAATAAAAAAAATTTTAAGCTAGTAAAAATTATCTATAATAAGTTTGATGAGAAAACAACTAAAAATTACTAAAATAGACTATTTTAAGTTGAAATAAAATGAAACTTTTTAAAAATGATTCATTTAGAACAAAAGTAACTTTTTGCTTCAAATTCATCTTAGTTCACACTCATTCCAACCCGAACTCATTCCGACTTGTTATCCAACCCGACCCAGGCCAACTATTTTGCAAGTCTTATTAATTACAAATATTAAAGCAAACAAAAATTTATTATAATTAGAATCTGCTACATCTAAAAAGTCGATTTATTTCGAAAATTTGAGGCCATTGAATTTTTGGGCCCTAAGATATGGTTTTTTTTTTTAAATTATTGTGAGCCGGCCTTGGTCTGAAAAAGGTTAAAATGTAAACAATCTTACTCTACAATGTAGAAATAGAGAGACTGCTTTTAATGAGACATCTGACTTATGTTGCCTGATTAATCAACCAACTTAATGCTTTTAATGATATTTTTACAAAAAAATAAGTAAAATAATATTAAAATTCACGCAAATTTACTTTTGTCACTCAACAGTATTATGAAATACATATGACTAATATTTATAACCCGTTTACATAAACCTCTTAGCCCATTTAGAAGGAAATGTTCCCGAAAATGATTAAATCTAAGCAAAGTTTAGTTTTATCACTTCTACTTTATGAACCAGTTCAAAGTGGAGAGACATTGATTCAATGTTAGTTGTCACTTTGAACTCGTGAATCCTAGTTAACCTGGGTTACTCACAATGCTGTTGCAACTTCTAAACCCTTCAGTACTACCGCTACCACTACCACCTCTACTACCACTACCACCTCCTACTACCACCACCTCCTACCACCACCACCACCACCACCACTACCACCTCTACTACCACCACCACCTCCTCCTACTACCACTACCACTACCACCTCGACCACCTCCTACTACCACCTCGACCACCTCCTACTACCACCTCCTACCACCGTCACCTCTCACTACTACCACTACTACTACTATAAATCTAATCATAGAAATCGAGAAACACCAACTATCAATCCAATTGAAGAACATACCATAAACAAACTGATGCCATATATAATCAAAATCATATAAGATAAAAGATTTAAGTAAAACGAATTAATCAATAAAGTTTACATTGCTACAAATAATTTTTTCAAAAGTTTTTACAATAATATAATCTTCTCAAAATTCTTCACATTCTCAGCTTCATTTTTGTTCATCCAATTTTAATAATATATTATAACATTAATAAAAAAAATTAATAATATATAATTAATAAACATTACAAATTAGATTAATAATAAATGATTAATAAACGTAACAAAAAAGATTAATAATAAACTTTCGTGTTAATCAGGTTGACCAATTTGAATTTTAAATACCAATTATAAACTATTTAACACCTTTCCGATTTGGTATTAACATTTAATAGGGTTGCCCTTTACTTGGGTTTCGAATAAACATAAACCCCTACCTACATTGAAATCTCTCTCAAAAAAAAAAAAAATAATAAATTAAATGAATTTCAACAATAAAATATAGAAAGTAACCAAAGTCATTGCAACTTAGCAATATCTTGGTGATGAGATAAGGCTCGGCATGTGTGAAGCTTCTTTCTTTTTCCGTTCGTAGCGTTAATTTTTTGGCCGAAATACTATTTTTAGTTAAAAATAGGGGTTTTGCCCCCCATCTCTTCAAAAAATAAACATATATTATGTGTTTAAAAAATTTTTGCCCCCCTCTCAAGTCGACCAAGCTCCACCGCCACTGAGGCTCAGAAACCAAATGGTCCTGGGTTCGAATCCCACAATGGAGTTTTCTCAAAGTATTGAGTTTTCTCTAGAACTGATGACTTGATATTGTATATGATCGGGTGATACTACTGGCAGCATATATGATCCGATGCCGGTGGTACTGCTGGTAACATGATGATACTCTAGTAATCCGTCAGTTATCCAAAACCTATTGAACGTAATGTAAACCATCAAAGCCCACAACTTCGGTTGAATAACAAAATGGACGAGGGTAATTCTTGCATATGCGCTCCACGAAGCAACTTTAATTTAGGCTAACACGTTTCAAGATAATCCTATTACTGTTTTTTTAATTTATGTTTTTAACGTTAAATCCATCATGTTACTATTCTTTTAACTATTTTAAAGTAAACCAACTCTTTGTTGTATTAATTTTAACTCATGATCTTATTCAGGTATAACATCTTATTTTTTATATTAGATTTTTATTTTTTTATACTAGATTTTTATTTTTTTGTACTATAATCTTTTTTCTTCTATATTTTTTTGTACTGTATTTTTGTGCTTTTTGTACTGTATTTTTGTGCTTTTTTACTGAATTTTTGTGCTTTTTGTACTTTATTTTTGTTTTTGCAATATATATTTATTTTTTTGCATTGAATTTTTATTTTTTTGTACTAGATTTTTGATTTTTGTACTGGATTTTGTTTTTTATACTAGATTTTTGTTTTTATACCGAATAACAATTACAAGGATGCCCTGCTGAAAAACATAATTATGTTACAAAATTGACTATTTTTTTAAGAACGATTTTCTTCGGGTTGTGCTAAATATACCCCAATTTGTATTTTTTTTACTTGTCGTACCCCTCCTTAAGCTTTTTAAATATATACAAATAAACCTTATGTTTTTAGTTGTTAACTAAAAAGATCCATAAGCCTTTAAAAAAACGTGAGAGACTGTTCTTGCAAATGTTCCAAACTTCATCTTCTTCCCCACTATACTCTACCCGTAATCAACCATAGATACATGGATACCCACCTTCGACCCGATCGTTTTATAGCTCGTGTTAACAGATTTCAATCAAGATTTGAAATTAAAACAACTACAAACATCACGGAATCGTTATCATTATCAATCCATCGTTTAAAAATCAAATCAATACGTAATCTAAGCCTAAATAATCATAGTCGAACAAAAACGTAAACTCTATTAAAACGAGTATAAAACTCAAAATTAATTGAATCCAAATATTCCTTTAACCTTTGCGAAATTCTCTGTGTAAACCAAAGCTATTCACAAGCTCAAACAAATAAAGAAAAAGGCTTGTAAGAGCTCGGCGGTTCGACTTCGGTTCATCAAGCAACGAACACGAATTAGTTAATTAGCTAAGCCGCTAAGGTAGGTGTTTCATACACCATTACACTCGTCTTTTTTTTCGATGAATGAAAGCCCTATGTTTATGACAATGATCGGGCCTCAGTGCACTCGAATTCGAACAAAGAGGAACTAGGGTTCATACGATTAAATCTGATTTTGGATGGATTTTTTTCGATGAATGAAAGCCCTATGTTTGTGACAATGATCGACAATGATCGTGCCTCAGTGCAATCGAATTCGAAGAAAGAGGAACTAGGGTTCATACAATTAAATCTGATTTTGGATGAATTTATGCTTTATATTTCGTAGAGGGGGGTAATGCAAGTAAGAAGGGAGTACGTTTAGTAGAATTTAAGGCGAAAATAATGTTTGAAGCATTTTAGTTGTGCTATAAAGTTGAAGGGTTGATTTTGACAAATATATATTTAATATTTTGGAGGGAGTATGACAAGTCAGAATTGGGGTACAATTAGCCTGACCCTTTCCCTATGTAACACGTATGTTGTTTTAACCGGGTTTACCGGGCAGAGGTAATACATACACCTCCCAGATGTGCGAAAACCTCATGGAATAGGTTAACCCTTGCCCCTATTGGGATGGAACCTGGGATAAACTCAAAGCTGACATTCCACCTGATGCCTTTCAAATATTGTCCTTAGATGGATTCGAACCCCTGATTTCTAGTATGGAATGTAAGAGCCCTAACCATTGGGTTGAGCTTTCAGGACACAAAATTGACTATTTAATACCAAAATATAAAGATTCGACAAAAGAGGGAACACAACACTTCAACTAAGTAAATGCTTCTTGACAAGCAGAGGGTATTTTAGTGTGAGTTTTCTCTTAAATGATGTGGTCAAGTATATCGAAGTCAAACAACCATTATTATTGTAATATGCTGATCAAAATATCACAAGTCTAGAATCTTGGTCGGTTATTCTGATGAGTGTGGCACCACGTTTGCTTGCTTAAAAGCATAGGACCAGGATGCACTAGCTTTATGATGTTGACGAAGGTTGAATTCTGAGGCTTAAAATTAAAGAATATGAATAATACAACAAAACAATAGTTGACCACAATATCATATCTGATCGATAAGGAAAAAGTATTTAAATTAAAGACGAGTAATGAAGAAATCATGAGCGGTGAAGAAATGATTCTATTTCTTTTAAGTCTTACAACATGTTCAAAGTCCATGTTAATCAAATTAAAATATATACACATGCTAAATTAAAAATTACATGATGAAAAAGTATAAATTAATACTTTAAGATAAGATAAAGATGAAAAATTATGTATTTATTAAGTACTAGGTTAGAAACTCATATATTACATGGGTTGAATAAATCTAAAACAACTTTTTTTACGAAGATTTGTATGTTTGATAACAATATCTGTTAAAATAATAATTGATGGATGCTTAAAAATAATAAATTACAAATAATAAAAATTTAAGAATTATAAAATTATATTTTAAGATAAGATATAATTGAAATTTTCTTATAACAAAATTTATATATTTGATATTTGAATTGTATAATTTAATTATTTAAAATCATTAATTTTGAATTCAATATAAAAGTTAATTAGTATTTAAAGAGATACGAGGGAAAAAATTTTCTAAAGGTTATGAGAAGGTTACAAGTGTCACTCTTGCTATTTTTTTTATTAGAATAGAGATTATATATTTATGAATTATTATACGTATTCAGTGGATAATCCTAAAATTTTCGTCATTTTAGAAAAAAAACAAATAGATGAAAACAATTAAAACAGGTCGGTTAAAAAAATCAAAACGAGTTAATTAAACCAACTCATAATGAGTTTGTATAAAGGGATGCATATTATGGTTAAAAAACGTTATATAGTCTATAATCACCTTTGGAAAGCTTGAACTGCTAGTTAGTTATATTCAAACCAAAACATTTTCCATCTTTATTTATGAAGAATTTAACGTGAAATAACATGTGGTTCAAATGATTTCAAAACATAAATTATAAACATGGTTTAACAATAGTAACAAAATAAAGAACAATCAGAAATTTTAATTTAATTAGAGGCCTATTAATAAAACGCAAGAAGACTCTAATTTTTTTTTGAATGAGAGCCTTGCTACCCCTCCACTCATTGTAAATCTGCCCATGACCAAATAGTTCATGAGAAAACTCATCAAAATAATATGTAAATATTATATTTAAATTCTTTAATTAAAAAATGTATATTATTAATGTAATATTTTGTAAATATATTTTACATTTTTTGTTTTTAGATCTTTATTTTAAAAACAACAAAGAATCTACGAAAGTTAAAAGACATAAATAAGTCGAAGAGATGACAAAATATTGCATCAAAATGTTCCTGCCGAACTAATCAAAGCAACTCTTTCTAAGTTGTCTTTAAACGTTGTATTCTACTGTTTGAAGTTATGATAGGCATCATATGTAATGCCAAGTATTTGACAAACCCACTTAAGGCAAACCCACTTAAGGCATTTCCTTGAATATCCAGTGAGGGGTTGAATCTAGGCTTTAATTCTGGGTTTGATCTCAAGAATTTGCAAAAGTATAAGTTACATAGCAAAATCAAATATCTCATCACAAACTCTATACAATTTTTCATAAAAACATAAAATTATACAAAATCCTGTCAAATATGTTACAAAAATATTAGACAAAATTACTTACAAAATCTTTCTCACCGACAACCAATCGTTTGAATTATATATATATATATATATTAAAAGGCAACTTTAAAAAGTTTTAGTGGCCAAAATCGAAAAAACAAAACTTTATATTACATAAAAGTTTTAGTGGCCAAGATCGAAAAAACAAAACTTTAAAAGTTTTAGTGGCTAAAATAAAAAAATAACAAAACTTTATATTATATAAAAGTTTTAGTGACCAAAATCAAAAAAACAAAACTTTACTATTAAGTTTTAGTGGCCAAAATCGAAAAAACAAAACTTTATATTATATAAAAGTTTAGTGGCCAAAATATAAAAAACAAAACTATATATTATATAAAAGTTTTAATGGCAAAAATAACAAAACTTTAAAAGTTTTAGTGGCCAAAATAGAAAAAACAAAACTTTATATTATATAAAAGTTTTAGTGACCAAAATCGGAAAAACAAAACTGTACTAATATAAAAGTTTTAGTTATCAAAATCGAAAAAACAAAACTTTAAAAGTTTTAGTGGCCAAAATCAAAAAAACAAAACTTTATATTATATAAAAGTTTTAGTGACCAAAATCGAAAAAACAAAACTTTACTATTAAGTTTTAGTGGCAAAAATCGAAAAAACAAAACTTTATATTATATAAAAGTTTTAGTGGTCAAAATCGAAAAAACAAAACTTTAAAAAGTTTTAGTGGCCAAAATCGAAAAAACAAAACTTTAAAAAGTTTTAGTGGCCAAAATTGAAAAAACAAAACTTTATATTATATAAAAGTTTTAGTGGCAAAAATCAAAAAAACAAAACTTTAAAAGTTTTTGTAGCCAAAATTGAAAAACAAAACTTTATATTATATAAAAGTTTTAGTGACCAAAATCGAAAAGCAAAACTTTACTGTTCCTTTTCAATGACTTTTGATATATACTAGGTTTACTCCTCCCGCGCGTTGCGACAGGTTTGCACAGTACACTCTCGATAATGAGTATTATATATCATTTGCAGAAACATAAGTTACATAGGAAAAACAAATCTTTCATCACGAAGCAAATCCTAACATTCAAGGAAGTGGTGTAGTGGTTAAAGTGGAGGAGAGACAGCCTAGAGATTTCAAGTTCAATCCCCACTTAAAGCAATTTTCTTGGTATGCCACCGACCCGGTTGCTTACGGTTGTACTTTACCTAGTTCCTCTCTGTTAGTCGGGTATTGAGAGGAGTCGGGGGTTTACCACACAAGTGGGTTCTCATAGTTATCAAAAAAAGCTAGACCTAAACCAAAAGAAACCTAAATCTCTAAGTAAATCTCTCAAATTTAATAAACTAAAATCTTTAAGTAAATATTTCAAATTTAATACACTCATTACTGCATATTACTATTCATTTTACTATGCATTATATATATATATTAAAGAGGTAGGTTCATATACAAAATGAGATTTTTGTAAAAATGGTAGGAACCAATCATGTGTTGACAATTGTTTTAATATTTAATTATAATACAAGGGTATTGTAGTCAATTTATACAATAATGCATATTTAATAATCCTTTAATTAAAGAAAGATTGCTAGGCATTTACACATGATTTTATTATTCCAAAAATTCATTTATTGATATCGATGATAAACCTTAACCTCAAACAAAAAAGAAAAAAATTTTGGGTTTCGGTTCTAACATGATATTATTTGGGTTAAAGAATATGCTGATATGGGCTAGTTTGATGTGCTCATATGTGCTGATATGAATGATTGTTAATTATTTGGGTCATTTTTAGTGCTATTGTGTGCTGTCATGTTTTAATTTAAAAAGTTAAATGACATATTTTGTAGTGATTAGGTGTGCTAATATGATATTATATGCTACAATATGGTTAATAATATGCGGACATTGTAAATATAAGTTGTGTTAGTAAAATATGCTAGCAAGTGTTGTTTACGCAGAACGATGTGAATAAGGAGTTTTAAATATATTATTATTCAATAAATTATGTTACTTATTTGTGCTGTTATGGGATCTAATTTTTTAAATTAATAAATTGTTAAAGAAAGTGATGATATGTATTGGTATGAATTATATGACAATTAGTTGGGTCAACAAATTAATTAGAGTAACCGAATCCTCTTGATTTCAATGAATCCGTGTTATCAGCAAATTAAAAAATGCTAATCCCTAATTTACCCTTTTGTTGACTGTAAACAACATTTTAATTAACATTTTTGCCATTGGTGATTATTAACCCTTGATCATAGCATATCCATGGCCCAGATTGTTTCTCACGTTTTTTACAAAATTAACACTTTGTATAATAACTCCACTCTTGTATTAAATTTACTATTAAATATAATATACATATATTTACTATTCCTTTCATCATGCATTTTAATATATATATAAGGGGCAATTTCATATATCACCCTATAAATTTCATTTATTAATATATAATATGAGCACATAAGATACATTTAATAGTTTTGGTATTTATCATCTTCTTTCATATATATTGATCACGTGACTAAAATAAAATTCAAAAACCAAATGACGTATAACTTAATGATACCCCATTAACTTCTTGAATAATAGGTCTTTGGTTCGAGTCTGAAGCAAAAAAAAATGCTCTAGAAATCTAGAATGAGCTAGGAGGTTTTTCTAGTTGGATTTGCTTTCAAACTGTGATGTCTTTGCCCATTTAAATAGTGGTACTTGCGTTATTTGTTTAAACAAAAAATTCACAAAATCAAATTGGAAATCAGAACTAGCAATCAAGAAAAAGGGACGTTGAATTCCTATTTTTATTTTTATTTTCTTTTAACTGTGAGAATCTACTTACAAGTTAAACCCCCCGTCCCCCAATACCCAACTAACCAAGAGGGCCGCAAGCAACCAAGTCGGCGATCTGGAAAATCGCCCTAGGTGATAATTGAACTTGAAACCTATAGCTTATCTCTATTTTAATTTAACCGCCACACCACTCTCTTGGAGATTGAATGGATTCCTATTTTGGTTTTGTACAAAAACGAAAAAAGGAGATCAAGATGAATTAGAATAAAATATTTCATGTCTTGAAACTTCCAATTAAAGAAACAACCATGTTTTTTTTGAAAGGGGCTTGGGGAGTTACTTGGATTAACCCGATTGGGTTTCGGCTTAGTCGAGTCGGGTTAGTCGGATTTTTTAAATAGAAAATCTAATCTGCAGCTCAACCTTATCAAGGTTCAGGTTAGTCGGATTTTTTAAAAAAAAATCTGACTTGCAACTTGACCCGATTACAGTTTAGGTTCGTCAGTTTGGGTTATTCGGGTTTGTAGGATCGAGTTAGTTGGATTCCCATATCCACACCATGTATGAACTTCAGATTCAACAATCAAAACCATACGTGCAAATTCTGTACATCTGCAGCCATCACAATTAGCAACAACAATTTACAACATGATAACATGGCAATTTGCAAAAGCTAACAAATCCATAACTCTGATAATAGTTTGGGTTAGACGAGTCAATCTGATTAACATATTTTTACCTTATTTTACCCGATCCTAATAAGGTTAATCGGGTTTAAGTCGGGTCAAGTTAATCATGTCTATGTATTTTCGACACCAAGGGGTTGCCCAATCAAGAAATGGAGATCCATAAGGGCTTATCAAATTGCTTATCAGAGAACTTTTTTGTTTGTATATTGCATCAAATTAAACTTCTTATTAGTAGTATCAATTAGATTAAAGTGAGAAATTAGTCACAAATGGAAAAATAAGTTGTTTTTTTTTTAATTAAATGAGAAAGAGTATATTTAGAATAAAAGAAATACAAAACAACGGGAATTTGATTGTTAGAAAAGGAGTACGACTAGATATTTTGTTAGCAAATGAAGATCATTTGTAACAAAAACAAACTTTGATCATCATTAGGAAAAAGCGGGCTTGATTATCATTAGTCATGAGACTGATTATTAACAGTGAAACGATATTAATTATCAACAATAAAGTAGGATTGATTGAGATCAACAATGGAGAAGTTGGTTTGATTGTCAATATTAGCAAAAGATGAGATTGCCTATCATTAGCGAGGTAGGTTCGACTTTCAATAGTGAGAAACTAGGCTATATACCCGTGTATTACATGGGTTTTGTGAATAAAAATTATTTGATTTTACAATTCTTCATTATTATATTCTTTTTTATTAATAATTACATTAAAAATAATAATAATAGGGCTTTGGGCCTTTCCTGCTCAGCTTAGGTGGAAGAGTTCGATCCTGGCTCAGGATGAACGCTGGCGGCATGAGATTCTTTAACCAGAAAGAATTCGGTTCATATGTAGAATACCTATCCAGAATTTTTCGCAACTCAATCTTTGATGATTTATACCTTTTCTATATTAAAAAACTTTAAATACAAAAGTTTATAAAAAATGTTTTTAATGCACACACATATGTAACATTAAACATAGATTATATTTATTATCAAGCATTAATTTTGTATATTTATGTAAACAATGTATATTGTTAATAAACATTAAATGTGAGTTTTTATATTAAAAAACAACATTCTTTTAGAATAACATGAAAATGTCATGTGACATTTATTAGAATCAATTATTAGCAACGAAGATGTTTTATCATGACAAGTGACCACAGAAACCATGCTTCTTTTCTTGTAATTTGGTACCAAGTACAATACGTATGTTTGTTTTTCAGTAAATAGTCACAAATTAAATTAGAATTGATTAGTATTTGAGGGTAGAAAACAAAGAGTAAAAGGAAGACACTATTATGGTGTTCATGATTCGGTTTCAAACAAAGAGTAAAAGGAAGACACTATTAGTTTGGTTTTGTGGTAGTTTTTTTTTCCAAAACAATCGTTTGATTTCAAAATTTTGAAGCCGTAGTGCACGGTTTGATTTATGGTTTTCACTAGAAACCCGGTCATTAATAATCGGACCGGACATTGTGATACACACATATGTATAGATAGATAAGTTTGATGAAACAAAAAATAGATTTAGGCTTACAATGTAAGTAGTAATTTTCAAATCGTAAAATGATTCAATTTTTATTTTTTACGGGTCAAAAAGCCTTAACCTTAAAATCTGAAATGCTCAAATTGTAAACCAAATCAGAACCAAATTGTTGATATTGGTTTCCTTTTTATTTTTGACGGTTCGGTTTTTGTTATCATTACTAAAAAAACCGTTATTAACGTTAGTTTGTGGTTTCACTTGAAAATCATAAAAATCGGACCATGGACACCCCTAGACACTGTGAAAAAAAAATATTCGGTGTTTAATTTCACACTCACGAAATTCGTAATATTCAATTTCAGGAATTCTGCCATTCTGGACCTTCTGGTTAGCATTCCGTATTTATATAGATGGGCCGACAGAATGTACTTTCTCAAAAAAATGGGCCTAGCCCTAATTTTTTCATAGATATCTTGGTAAGATAACTAAGTTGTTATGCTTATTTGAAAATCCATTGTTTTAAATCATTTTACAAATGGGATTTTGAAATTAATTATTTAGAGAAAAATAAAGTTTAAAAAAGAATTTTAAACCAAAAGCATACAACAACACGTACCCAGTTTAATATCAATTCGTGGGGTCTGAGGGAGATGAATACAAACATTACCCCTACTTCAATGTGTTAGATATGCTATTTCGTGGGAGACCTCTGCTTAAAAAAATTTCAAGTTTTTTTGTTTTTCTTATATATATATATAAGATTGAGATCAAATAATAATCCACTCTTAAATCAATAACCCAGATAACTTTGCCAAGATGAAGCCAAATCTTGGATTTTTTTAACATCATTGTAACACATTTAGAACACTATGTTCTTTTATGAGTTTGCGAAAATTCATCTTCGTTTGAGAGTTTACATCGTTGTATGTTTTGGGCCTAAAACAGTTACAGTGTTGTAAATCAAAAACTGACAACGATGATATCTCTTAAACGGTGATGAATTTTCACAAACTCATAAAAGAACATAGTGCTCTAAATGTGTTACAATGATGTTAAAAAAAATCCAAGATTTGGCTTCATCTTGGCAAAGTTATCCGGGTTATTGATTTAAGAGTGAGTTATTATTTGAACATTTCCCTATATATAATATGTTATTTATTTATTTTTTTCCAATATCAAGAAGAGACGCAAAAATCAACATAACACGAACACACAAACTTATGGAAATAAAAACATGCAGAGGACAAACATAAAACATAAGCAAGCATAGTCAATTTAAACCAAAAGCATATATAATTTCATTCCTCCCTGGTATGACAGTTTTGGGACGTATGGGCCTAATGAGCAATTTATGATTTTTTTACATGGTCCAGACTATAGAGGTGTATTTGCCAATGAAAACCAATGGCTAGCTGTTTTAACACTCAAAAATGGGCATCATAGATCACCTGGCGTAAATGGGCTAATATTTGACTTGATAATGGAAACTTAGATCAACTTAACCCCATTTTGGCCCTAGCCATAACTTGGTATACGTTGTTATTGCTTGGTATCCCACCAAACCAGCTGACTCCCTGCAGGTCTTGCCTCGTCCATCACAATATAAATATTATTTCTAAAACTGAAATTATGGCTGACCTGGGCAGTAACGAAGATCTGTACCAGGTGTTTTGAACAGCTCTGATCATGATACTAACGGTATTAAACAGAATAGTGACAAACCTAACCTATATTTTTAAGTTCTTGGAGTGCTAATAGATTTGCTGACATAATTAAAAAGAAAAATGAAACGGAGCAAACTCGATCTACTAGAATTTATCCCTCCTACTCGGGCACTTGTTCTCCTTTCAGTTGTCGGTTTTGGATCTCGGGTTGTGGTTAATTTAAAAGAAATGAACCAAGGTTCGTTGGTTGAGTGTTTCAGGTAGCTCAGGAGTGCTTACATTTGCGGAGATTGGACTACCATCCTGATACGCTGTCACAATGTGTCTACTAATTATCCTTGACAAACCGATTTAGGTAATATATTCATGTACATGTTTGCTTTAGATTGTTAGTTTTTTTTTTTTTGTTTTTGATATGTCTTGCTACTGAATCACTGTAATGGTTTCTTGTCTTGATTTGATCAAGACTTCCACTTTGCTTTGAGGTTTGATAAAAGTGTTTTGAAAGCTAAACTATAGGAGAAATATGAGCATAAGAATACAAGAAAAATATTCATACAAATTCCATGTATGTATTAATTACTCAATCACATATATTACAAGATAAATGTCTCCTTCAAGTTATAACATTCTAATGATCATATGATTAATACAAAACAATAATCTGTTATAAACCAATGAACAACAACAACCATTGAATATATGTCTCGCAAAATGAGCGGGTTAAGTTGGGTTGGGTTGGGTAACGAGTTACAATGGGTGCGAGTTAAGATGTGTTTTAAGGAAAATCAGTTTGGGTCCAAATGAGTCGATCGCTTATAAAAAACATCAATTTAGTTCAAGTTAAAATAAGTTGTAATAGTTTATTTAAATAATTTTTAATGATTTCATCATCAAATATATAATTAATCATTTTTACTTGCTTGAATATATTGTATTCACATAGTTTTTAAGCTACCAATCTTGACACGCATTGTGTTAAAAGAGTGTTATTCATCTCCACTCATTCTATGCTATAATATTAACCATCTTAACCCAAAATACAATAATTCTTACCAATATCTTTCCATTTATCTTGATATAAGTCAAGATTGTCATGTCCAATTGAATGCATACAACTAGTATGAAACTCTCGTTAGACCGCCGATATCTTGTTAAAACTATTTATATGAAGTAAATAAAGATGTGCACATTAACTTCGTATCAAATCCAGATATGAGGGGGGGTCTGAGGGGGTCAGGGGTTTTCCCAGTAGGGTTTCCTTCTGGGGTAATTGTGGTGGCTCATGGGAGGTACATGTAACTAGACTTGGTTACATGAGCTGGAAACAGTGGGGTCACACGATTGATAACTTCGCCGTTCAAAAAAAAATCAAATCCATATATGAACACAATTAATATGAACACAATCCATATATTTCATACATATATGCTTTACAATTTGATTGCAAGCTAGTCAATCAACAGTTGATGATCGAACTTAACACTCAGTATCCGGCCTGTGATCATACCTTTGGTTGACCACAAATTAACCAGACAGACAGACACACAGGAATTGAAACACTACGTACGTTGTTACAGACATCAAATCCCATATTATTACCTAATTAACACCATCTGTACATCTTTGGCTTTCCAAAGACATACAAATTCTTTATATATACGTTCGTACGTACATTGATTATATCACTTCTTGATGATCATCATCACATGACCGCGTGACGGTTGAACTCCGATGAAGGCACGGTGGCAGTCCTCCGATGAGTGGCGGAAGACGGTGATGAGGATGTCGCGAACCCATGATCCGCCCGCAGAACACGAAAGTTAGATGCTTGAAACCGGCCGGAGTCACCGGTCGGAAGCCTGGCATAGGATGCTGATGGGGAGTCGTTGAAACCCGACCCGAATAAGCTTGGTCCGCCGGCGTTCTTTTGTTGCATGATGGCTCGGTAAACAAAGGGAATTAAGCCTTCCATTTTAGAGAGAGAGAGGGTTAGAGAGAGATGGTTTGGTTGAGGATCAAGTAGCTAGGGTTTGTTTATAGGGTTGAGTGTGATGACGTGTCGTAATCTTATTGGGTAGCTTGTATCTTAGCTTATGCCAGGTGGCATGCCGGAGATGACTTCGCCGGAGAAGCCTGACACGCATAGTCGGAAAACGATGTCTGGGGTTTGCTGAAAGCAATGGTGTAGCTAACCTCCACCCACAGCATATTTGATCACATCTTACCAAATCTTAGATATTAAATATTGATCCGTTTTTATTTTTATTTTTTTTATTATTTTTATATTTGTGTTGACATCATATTATATCATCATCATTGGTACCAATTAATAATAAAATTATAGTAGCTAGCTCATCGTAAACACCTTGGCTTGCTGACCAAGTCGAATAAAATTATAAAATTGTGTTTGATTATTGTATGATGAATGTTTTGGAATTTTTTATTAATTTTAAAAAGTTGAATGTTTCTATATGGAAAAATAAAAAATAAAAGGTAGAGATTATCTACTAAAGTTTTGTACACAAATCATTGGTGACTTGAAGAACAAACTTACTTAGTATATTCTCACTTTTAAGTAGTATGTAAAGAAATAATGAAAACAAACTTTATCCTAATGGAATAGAAAACTGCTTCAAAAGAGTTTCCAGCTCTAGGTTATCGTTTGAAGTTGATTATTTCAACACTTTTTACGATATTTTCACCAAATGATTAAAATAACTTAATATTAAAATTACTGTAATTTTACTTGTTTGTTGAAGGCTAAAAAATATATAAATTATATGCGTGCATTCCAAATTAAATGAGACGTAAATTTTTTTAGATAAATATATACATCATATGACTTGATTATATTTATATATTTTTCTCATATTTTAAAAAGTCAAGAATTTAAGCACTACCTTACTTACCACTCCGATGGTCTAACCTTAGTAATTATCATATATACATTGCGTGGCAGCTGAAGATAAGTCAATAAAAAATGATTTTATTTTTGGATACAAGTGAGCTGAATCATCTTTTTTTATATAAAGATTATCTATATAAGACAAAAACTAGCAAGGTGCTAAAATAGTAAAATACAATAGAACACAATGTTTAAAAACAAAACTTACATCTTGAATTCTAATATAAAATTTCATATTTTTCTTTTACTATTTATCCATGAGTATGACATTAATTAGTTTATAAATAATGTCTTTCAAAACGCAACAATGAAACAAAGAGCATAACCAATTAGTTATCGTTAACAAAAAACATTTGATGTAAAGAAAAAAAATTAGAAAATAAATAAAATAAATTGTATGTTCACCAAAAAAAACTCAAAAATCCTCTTCCTTTTGCCTTAAAAGCCACGTGTACTCATCAAACCCCCATCACTTCACGTAGACGCCACATAAACAACCAACACCATCAACCCTCATCACTACACATCATCATTACATGTGTTATCATCACACCTCTATCACCCCTCCTTTTTCACTTTCTTCTTCTTCACGCCATGACCTGCATCACGTATGACGTATGTGCCCACCACGCCCTCAGTTGCATGCCCCTATATAGTGGTGGAAGGCGTCATGGGAGCATGACCCCCTCCCCTCACGCCTGCATCAGATCAAGTATGATCGCCTCTCCTTCTCCATCTATCTCTACATTCTCCAACATCACCGTGGTCATCTTTGACACTCACCTTGGCGAACCCCATTTGAGAACCAGTTATGCAAGATTTTCGTATTCCTTTACAACTTCTTCTCGAGAGCTATGCTCTTGCAATTGGTTTGTTGTGATTACGACTTGGATACATCATAGTCCAAGCGATAATAATAGTGTCTTGTAGTCGGAAGGCGACTCACGTTTTCTAGATAATAGAAAAAATGATAGAAAAATGTCACTAAAAGACTCAACTGAGACAAAAATGAACCACTTTGCTTCAATAAATTTCATGTTGTTTACAGGAAAAGAAAAGACAACGAGCATTTAGTTTGTTGATTAGAATATTCAATGTATATCAACCATTAAATGGTTTGTAGCCTAATGGTAGCTTCTTGAATTTTTTATTAGAAGCCTTGGGTTCGAATATGGGCGGACGGATATTAGCTAAGGCAAGGTCAGGTGGTTACCAATTGTGAGTTTCCTTCTAAGGTGGGCTCAGGCGTTGAAATCCTGTATTGAACGTCGTCGTACAAATCCCGTCTTGATGTTGTCGTACCAAGCCATTCAAAGAAAATGTTGTATCATCTCATTAATGTCATAAGAGGTTATACGCAATCAAAATACTTATCAACTTTAACATTTGTTGTCTATAAAACTTCGTCTTCTACACCAACAGAGACATTCCTTTTTCTAACACCATTTTCTTAATTTAGTCATCCGATCGAGAAGCTTCCAGAACACCTTGACTGTCACCATGAATGGCTTTAAAAACTTTTGACCACATCTATAGCATTTAGGTGATTTACAAATCTCCATCTCTATTTCTTTAACAAAACTAGATTGGAGCCCCTCAAACTGCTGATATACCCAACCCCTTTATCTTTACCAAGGTCCAATTTTTTTTATTCGAACGGCTTGGTAAGACGACACTTAAGACGAGATTTCAAGTGTCAAATTAGTTGAAATTAACTCAGCTATAAAATACTAAATCTATTTAATTTGAATTTCGTATTAGTTTTCTTGTCAGCCAAGTTGAATTCGTTCCCTTTAGAAATAGTTACATATTTATTAAGCGGTCAAGAAATTGCTTCAATTAAACAAAATACCGCTCCAAATTAAAAGAAAGATTTTGTATAAAATTGGAAATAAAATTATTTCTGTAAGTTTATATACATATATTAGAGAAATAGTAATTGCTATAATAGTAATTTAATGTTATAAGCACTTTTAACACATTACATATTTACAAATTAATTAGAGAAAAATTAAAAACATAGTTGTTGACCGATCAACATTCGTTTTAATCGATATTACAAGTTTCCCACCTCGATCTTCTATGCATACAAATCAAAATTGTCAATTCTATATTTAAATCAAGTTGCTTCGAAACTTCTTCACTGTTTTTGGCCACTTGTGGCATTTGGTCAATTTTTTGAAATTTAAAATATTGAGTGGGACACACTAATGGACATTTATATATCTGTTTAATCCTAAATAAGTTAATTGGTTGTTGTCACATGCTTTATTTAACAAACATTGAAAATTGCACTCGATCAACAGCTAATGTTATTGCTTTTTATGTTTAACTAGTATTTTGAGCCGCCGCATCATGCGGCGGCGTCATAACGGTTAGTAATTAAATTTATACTATCGACTAAAAACATATAGGGATAGACTTTTAAGTGACGTCTTACAAAATTTATGGATGGAACATAAAATTATAAGAGTTAATCATAAAAGTTTTAATATTAAGTGTATAAATAAACTTTTAACTCTACAAACTTAAGGAGGGTCAAATCGACACTCTACGAAGTATAGGGATAGAGCATAAAAGTTTAGAAGTTAAACATAAAAGTTTTGATATTGAGTGCAAAGGTAAACTTTAAATTCTAAAAGGTAGTTGTTATAAATGTGTTCGATTGGACTAATGAGTATTCGATTTTGATAGTATACTCCTAAGGAATATGAATTACAAACACAAATTGTTAATTTATAAAACTAAACCATAAAAAAGTTACGTTTCTCAATTACTATTATCATTCTCTGTTTAGAAATATTTAATTATTATTATTATTTAATTATTAGTATCATTTAAATATTTTTATTAGGTAAATAATTTGTGAATTAATTACAAATAAAATATGTGAATATTAAAAATATGTGAATAAAGTATGAGGGAGCTTTAAAAATAAGAGTTCAAAGTTCAGGGTCAAAAGTCTAACTTTTGATTTAATTCAACTTTGAGACCCCCTTTGTTGCGGCCTGCGATCGTAATATCGTTGCAACCTTTTGAAGCGCTTTGATCAACAGTCGTATTTTGAAGCGGTTCATTTAGAAAGGAAAGCACTCCAGAAGTAGACACGGATGTAAGAAAAATTTATTTTTAGTTAAGTAACAAAAGAAGTAAATTAGAAATTTGAGAAAGTTAAAGTAATATTTACAAAGTTTTTTTGAAATTTAAGGAGTTTTAACTCTGAAATCATATGATGAAGATTTAAAGTCTAAAGATCAGTTGCAACTGAAAAAAAAGTGAAAAAAGAGAGATTATTAAAAATAGTTGGGAAAAAGATAGGAGAATATGAAGAAAAAGGTTAAAGATAAAAAGATTAGGTTAAAAAATGATGAATTAATTAAAATATTTAATATAAAAATATAAAGAAGATAAAGGAAAAAAAAAAGAAAAAAATCCAACGTCGGCTGGCCACCGACGTTGGTTTTTTTTAATATATATAGGTAATTTATGCACCCTAAAAAAATAATGAAATTACTCTCATCCTTATCACCATCTAATTGAAAGAACAAAAATTTACAAGTACTTAATTAATTACAAACAATAATATTTTATATACTTCTAAAGCAAATGTTTAGCTTGTTTCTAATTATTTATATTTCAAAGACATGCCAACCAAAGGGCATTTATCCCAAAGCTAGGGTATTAAGATGATGTTAAAGTACTCTATCTAAAATAGGTTAACGGTTCAAGTACGTTATATAGTAAAAAAAGTTACGAAAAATTTTATTCAAAAAAAAAAACATGCAAAGTGCAGAAGTTGTATCTTATACTTATACTTGTACACACTTTTTTTTATGTATGTGAATATGTAAAGTGTTAAAGGTAAATAAATTGGTGTATTTTATATTTATACACACTTGTGAATGCTTGAATAGGTTCCGGTTAATGATATGGGTCATAAAAGGTTCCGGTTCTGGTATGGTTCAAACCGTTGCACAAGCCTTCACAAGTTGGAAAACCTTTTTTACATACAGAAAAATATACAAATATCTTACTATATTTAGACTAAATTACTGATATGATTCTTGTGGTTTGTTAATATTTTTCTCTTTATGTGAGGGTAATTTGGTCAAGTATGTGAATGTAATTTGATGACATAAGAATTACATGTGCTATAAATGTCTAAAGTTTGAGATCATATGGTAATTTATGAAACATACAGACCAAGAGTGAAATATTAAAAAACCACAAAAATCGTATCAGTAAGTTACTCTACTATTTATTATCATAGACTCATAGTACAAAAAAGTAAAAGTTTTTAGACTCTATATATGCTATAAATGTGTTCCCCTCAGAAAACGGAACATTTTCTATCACTAGCCATACTTAGCGGATGCAAAATTATATGATAGGACCCAATTTTTCTGACTCAGCAGCGAATATCTAATATCACATAGGGTGGCTAGCTATCCGTTTAACAAACAAAACACCAGACAAATCTTATAAAGAAAGCAATTGAACTGAAGAAGCAAACTACATTTTTTATTCTTTTACTCTTGCATGATTCACATTCACATATCTCAAGTAGGCGTGCATAACTAATTAATTTATGGATGAATGTGTTGATGGCAAGGTTGTAATTATGTGATAAATAAATTGACATTCAACCAAATATCAATATATCATTTAGAAGAGACAAGCAACCTAAGTTTTTATAATATATATATATATATTAACAAGTAACACGTTATAAATCATCATATACACATGGATTTCTATCGAATAATTTTATCATTATTGTTCTGGTCATAAGTCTCGATATATTAGTTTTCGGTTGAAAAATTTTATAGATATTGAGCCCGGCCCCTTCGGTTTTTCTTCATAAAATTCCTTGGGCCCTCTTTGATTTTAAAAAATAATAAAGTTGAACTATTATTGTAAGTTTTAACATTAGCTTTAAGGGTTTACAGTGTCGGTTGTTATATTATTATTAGCCGATATTGAGTTTAAAGCTTAGTTTTGGCCTTCAAAAATAAAATGTGCCTTAACTATTCAACATTACCTATTTCAAGAATCATTTTTGCAAAGTAAATTGCTGAGAAGCTTGATTCGGAGTGTGTAATCAACGAGTTCAAATAGGTTAAAGGTAGTCACGCTGAATTGTAATTTTTTTTTCCGAGTACTCACCTTTTCGTCTTAAACATTTTATGTCTTGTTTAATACGAACCATATAATTTTTTGAGCGGAACAAATATTTGATATTCCAAACTTTAAATTGTTTGACCCGACCCGAATTATCATATGTCGACTCAATTTTTTAGCCTGAAACATAACGATAAGGAAAAAAATTTTTGCCCCATGACTTTCGGCCCTCTCGAACATATTTGTCAAGCTCCGCCACTGGTCATACGACATAACCTAACAACCATTTAATCATAACCAATGTGATCCCTTATAATCATGATCTCTTGTGTGCTACAAATGTATTTATTTGTTTATTTCAAGTAAAAGGCATAGTTGGAAAAATATATAAAAGTGAAAATATTACAAATTCAAGAGGGTATTACCTGTATATACCAAAAAAAATAAAAGAAATACTTTGAGCTCCAAAAAAATTAAAGCACGAGGCCTGAAGATACCGTCTCGTCTATACAAAAAAAGAAGGGTTATCATAAAGTATGTTACACCCACGCGGGGCATTTATTTCGGCAACATAAATAAACAACACACTTTCTATCATGGATGGATCTTTTGAAGGGCCGAGGGTGCCCGGCACCCCTGTTTTTCGAGTCAGAATGATCAATTCAGTAGTATTTCGTCAAAAATTTCCGTTTTTACTCAGAAGGGTCGATTTAGTAACATTTCGTTGGCAAATTTTATAGGTATTGAGTTCGGCCTACTCCATATTCTTTCTAAAATCCTTGGAGTTTTAACAATGAATAAAAAATATTCAATACAATCCAACACGATGATGAGCAAAAGATGATGCATGAAACTCTTTATCTTACGTATAACAACATAAAGAACTATATAAAGATCCCACGGTATCAATCACCTGTAGCAGGCACTACCGCACTAATTAAATTGTATCCATACACCCTTAAATAAAGCCAAACATTTACCTATACATCTAATATTGAGCATCTTATAAAGAATCCAACCAAGCCTATTGTTGGGCCTTAACCAAGGCAGTATTGACTTTTAGGCCCTTTAGATGTCATATAGCACATCATACTATCATAGATAGGGGGGGAAAAGCCATTTGTTAAACCGGACCGACTAAACCCAATTAAAACCTGTCCCAACCCACAAGCCTAGAAACCCAATTAAACATACTAGTTCCTACTTCCTGCGGGACGCAAAAAACTCGGAACCGAAACCGACAATCCAAACCGAAGCTGGAACTGGTGGGTACAGGCGGTTCCGGCCTTTCGGGCTCTCATATGAATCGTGACTTGAACCAAAACCCGAAAAACCGGAACCGGTTTCACCTTTACCTGGCCAAAACCAAAACCGGGACCTGCCAAAAACAGGTCAGAACTGGTCAAAAACTGAAATTGGAACCGGCTCATGACTTTGTAGGCCGGAACCGATTAAAAAAAAATGGTTTGCCCATCTCTACTAGTTCCTAGTAATATAACACGTCTCTTTTATGGTGTGCGCATATTATATATTTTTGTCGGCTCTCGAGTAACAAAAGTAAATTTCACTAATTTTGACGTTATTTTACATAATTTTTGTGAAAATAACGTTAAAAGTGTTGGGTTTGCCGGTTAATCAGATATCATGAGTTAGTGGTCTCATTGAAACAGTCTCTCTATGCTTACGGGGTAGATGTAAAATTGTTTACATCTTACCCTCCTTAGTAGGGATGAGATTTTTGCATCAAATACTTGTATCGTATCGGTAACGATACTTTATTTTGTCATATTTTCGTAGTGGTATTAACCGGTACCAACACAGGTAAAATTGCAAAAATTCCCGAATCTGTAACGGTACCGGAATATACATAGTTTTTGTTTTGAATTTGATTATTTACCAATCTACTGTAGTTTAAAAAATATTTATCATAATACATTTAAACCTAATTATTATTTTAATTATTAAATATAAATACTATAGAAATTCAAAGGACGATGCAATCGTATTTTTCCGTTTGCAGTTCTTAGTTTTGTAAACTTGATTTTTCTTATGATATGTTCCTATAATCCATTCATACGTTTAGACCCTTTTTTATTTTTCTTATAATTATATATCATATTATTTACTTGAAGGCTAATATTCTTTATTTTCGTCACAACAAAAATGTTTAAAAAACGGTATAAAACCAGTAAAGTACCGATACTTGTACCCACTTTTCTGGAATCTCGGTATTGAAGCGAATGGTTAGTGACCAATAGCGCCCTAGTTGATGGCATTCCTCTTTGCGGCTAGCACTCAAGGAACTACAGGGCACTCCATACAGAGCAAACAAGTCTTACGGATGAGATGCCCTCGCAAGGACCTCAATTCTCATTAGGAGGTCGAACCAAGGACCTATTGCTAATAATGAAATATATCGAGTATAATAATAATATATCCCGTGTAACAACCGGTTTTAATAATTGAACGAATTTTAAATAATCGTTAAAATAACGATTTTGATTGTTGAAATTTGAAAATGTGTGAGAAATCATGAACGTGGGAGAAAACCGTGCGCGAAACAGAGTTACGGATTGTCCGGAATCGCGAAACGAAGAAACGACTCTTCGCGGTACGCGAAGGTGGTTTTGAGGGTCCTTCGCGGTACGCGAAGAGCCCAAAATATCTGAAAACTCCGGATTTCTTTGCGGTACGCGAAGCATTCTTTTGCCCCTCTTCGCGGTACGCGACGGGTAGGGCGGTTTGACAGATTCCTATTCTTATCAGCTTTGCACCAGAGTTTATTTATTTTTAACATCTCGACCTCAAACACACGCAGGGACGAATATAGCAACTTTTGTTGCTAGATCAGTGTTTTGAAGCCATCCAGATGTCCGGATCGAGCTAGGGTTCGATTCTACAAATCCTGATCGTCGTTTTCATCCGACAACTTCGTTCAAAAGGGTAATGATTCGATCTATCCTACTAGTTTGATGTTCTGTGGATTAAATTTAGTTTTGAATGTAATACTATGATTATGGGTATTGATTATTGCCTAGTTGATGACTAGGGGTTGTTAGAAACGAAGAATTTGATATTTTGACGGTTAAATCTTCGTTTTGAAGCCGGGATAATGTCCGGTTGTTATGAAACCCATATCATGGAGTGATAACTAGTAGGATGGGTAGGATATGATTTTAAATGAAATATGGATTATGATCCATGGGTTAAATGATGATTTTGATGAATTGGTGTTAAAAATTATTAACAGTTATGATTATAAATGAATTTTGATTAAGAGAAGTGATTGGGATCATAACTAAAATAATAAACATCAATTATTTGATGAAATGCCTAAGGAAGGCATGGGATATGATTAATTGACTAAAACTTACTAAATATAGTAAGATAAAGTCAATTATGTGATAAGTTGACTTTGAGAAAGTCAAACCAGTCAAGTGAGTTGAACTTGATGGTATGTATTATATGTATTGAATATAGTTGTATATGTGTGAATATGCAACTAGGTGTTGGTGGTGAAAGTCAAGTGACAATTCACAGAAGTGGAAAAGAGGTTGTAGGAAGTGAACAACCGCTTGAACCAGGTAAGTTACCCAACTTACTGTAACATTACATATAAGAAGTAGAATGAGTCTACTTGTGTGCCTGATATGTGATTGAAACTAATGGATGAGAAATCCTTTAGTTTGTGTTGTGGTGTTTCTATGAGAAACGTGTATGCAATATATTTGCATTGGAATAACCGGATGAACCGGGGATTAATCAATATGATTTTGGTGTTTATATAAATGATTGTGGTTATTATTGTTGCATGATTCACAGTGTGTGTGAACATGTGGTGATCTACGAATGCGTAGATGTTGAATTGGTAATGTGCATGTTTGGATTCACAAGGTGTGTGAACATAAAACTTGCAATTCCAATGTAATTGATTCACAAGGTGTGTGAACAAATGTTGAATTGGTAATGTGCATGTTTGGATTCACAAGGTGTGTGAACATAAAAACTTGCAATTCCAATGTAATTGATTCACAAGGTGTGTGAACAAATGGTGGATTGGAAATGTGCATGCTGATTCACAAGGTGTGTGAACATAAGACATGTAATTCCAATGTAATAGATTCACAAGGTGTGTGAACATGCCGTTATCATGATTATGGTTATCGTTGCTGCATGATTCACAAGGTGTGTGAACATGCCGTTATCGTTATTGTGGTTATTGTTGCTGCATGATTCACAGGGTGTGTGAACATGCCGTTATCGTTATTGTGGTTATTGTTGATATATGACTCCACAATGGTGGATAGCCAGAGGTGCTGGCAATTGTCTAGATGGAAGTACCGGTGGGTGAACATCTTAGACTTAATATTTATGACTCCACAATGGTGGATAGCCAGAGGTGCTGGCAATTGTCTTAGATGGAAGGACCGGTGGGTGAACATCTTAAGACTTGAATTATTTATAATACCACAAATGTGTGGTTAGTCAGAGATGCTGACAAGTAACTATGGTGGAAGTACAGGAATGTGAACACCATAGTGTAAATTTGATTAAACTATTGTGAGCAATAGTTGATGATTGGTAATATGATATTATTACCTGGTGAGAGATTTTTAATATACGTATGATACCACAAATGTGTGGATAACCGGTTAATCCGGAAACTAAATTGTTGAAACCACAGGTGTGGGTAATTGGTTGAGCCAATATATTTATATATATATGGTGTTTAATTTAGCCAGAGGTGCTGGTGATAGAGTTGGATTAGATAATATAATCATATTTGTGAAAATGTCCCATTAAGGGAAATAACTGCACAATGTGTGATGTGTGCAATTTGATGTTGAAATATGATATATATAATCTAGACGTGATAAACATCCATATGATATGTATGTGGATATGTTTGAATGAATTGTGGGAAATTGGGAGGGGTTACTTACTTAGTTCTAACGAACTAATTGTGACCTTATATGTGATGTTACAGGTTAAAGATAGATATGCATCGGGCGATCAGATCGGGCACGTTGTGAAGCAGAACCAAACGTTATGTAAAGTATGTGGTAGTATTAAACTTAAACACACCAGTTTTTATTAATCATAAACGTAAATGATTTGAAATTAAGTGTGTTTAAATTATGAAATGTTAATTTCACGCTTCCGAACATGATTTTCAATAAAGTTTAATTTGGGACCTAAAAATGGGACACGTGTAATCGTGTGTTAAGTTTGGGTGTTACAGAGTTGGTATCAGAGCAATGGTTTGAGTGAATCAAGTGCGTCATGAACACTTGATCTCAAACTTTTATGCTCTTGATATGAAAACATAACGTTTGATTCGAAGACCCGATCATGATGCCGAATGTATGAGGTTAGCATATCTATGTCCTGTAATATAATTGTTAAATGTAATGTGAATCATTACATGTTAAATATGATTTGATTGATTATGTGAAACCGAAATCAATGTCTTGAGTATGTAATGAAGGAAGTAAGGAATTGGGCATATAATGAATGAACTAGTACGTCTGGCCAACTTACTAGTGCAAACATGATATGAACAAGCTCTTATAGGAATCATTTCATACTTAGGCTATTGAAATTAGGTAAGGTGTTATGAGCTTTATGTATCTATTACTTGTGGGTAATAGTGTTACCAATTCAAGAGAAATGAATTGGAGAGTTAATGTGAAAAGACCTACATGAGTGTAGGCAATAACACTTGATGTGTTGGGGAAATTAATTCATTTGAATATGGAAAATGTTTTGGTGTGTATACACAAATTAAAAATGTATAACTTGACCCGTTGAGGGTAAAATGGGGAAAAAGACACGTAATTGTGTTTATGTGTTTATACATGTTTAAGTTTGAAATGTAATGATTTAAACATGTTAATAATTTATATAATGTGCATATAATTTATATGCGGGATATATAGAGTTGTAAGTATACAATGTGTATACATATTGCGAATGTTATGATATGATTTCATAACTAGTGTTAGTGTCATTACATGTTAATAGTAATTGACACATTGAATTGGAAACTATTTATAATAGTGTTAAAGCAAATTTAAGACCATGATGTATGGCATTTTGTGTGTTTAACATGTAAGACCATCGGTGGATGGCATTGGATTTAACATGTAAGACCATCGGTGGATGGCATTGGATTTATCATATAAGACCACTTGTGAGTGGCGTTGAATTTGTTTGTAAGACTACTTGTGAGTGGCCTTGTGTTAGATGTGTAAAACCATCTTGGAATGACATTGAGTTGTCATGTAATTCCTCCTTAGTGAGGCATTGGGGAAAAACCCACATGTGTGTGGATTGGTCAATATGTGAGTATGTGTTGAACGATGTTAACTTTTAAAAAAGTCAAAGTTATGATTAATGTGAATAGGTGAGTTACCTACTCATTAATATGCAACCATAAGACATATTAGTGCTTATGTGTTATGTAATTATATTGGTTGTTACTACTTGCAATTGACTTGTAGTAATTGTAATAAACGAATGGTAAATTGACCATGTGTGTCATGAAATGTTGGGGATATGAAACCACATGGTGGTGGTATTTAACTACTTAATAGATGTCTTGTAGTATTGAATGAATGTTATGTGCTAATTGCGTAAGTTGAAAAGTGTTATTAAATAATAATTTATAGTTGACACTATAAATTGATGATAATCCACATTGTGTGGAAGTATATGAATATGAAACCACATGGGGTGGTATTCGAATTGTTGAAATTGATTAATGTAATGATAAATGGCATAACTAATGAACGTGTCGTTATATGTTTAAAATAAATGACACAGATAATGGGTGACGTTTCACATTCGTGTGAAACTAATGTAAGACCACTGGTGCGTGGCATTAATATTAACATGTAAGTCCATAATGAAATGGCGTTGGTGTTTGTCATGTAAGTCCACATTTTTGTGGCGTTGGGGGTAATTCATGTATATGTACATGATAATGAGTTACTCGTTTTGTTGAATTTGTAGTTATAGAACTGGGTGAGTCCACACTACAATTGTTTGTGCAATTAGCATATATGTTATTGGTTGTTTTAAGTGAAGCGGATGTAAAGGTGATGGTTGGTGTCGTTATTGTAGTTGAATAATTTACGAGGTGTGTGAACATTCAACTAGTAATAATGATTGAGTTGATTTACAAGAGTGTAAACAACCATCATAATATGGATGTTATGATCTACAAAAGATGATCTAATAGAGTGTAGACATCAAATTTCAAGAGTCAAATTGTTTAAGTTGACTTTTGGGAAATATGATGCACAATTGGAGTTTTGTGTGCACATAGGTGCTGTGTTAAGTGATAAGGGTTGTACATGAATGATAGATGAGAATGTCTATCTAGGCAGACGAATAACGCGAATGATAAGTCATTCGGTTGTGGTGGTGTGTTAAATACATTATACATGAGGTTTGACTTTAAAAAAAAAAAGTCAGAGTTATACCTATTTGTAAAGAAATATGATATTTATTATATGTAGAAATACACTTGAGTGTATGATTTGGTTTGGATGAAGAAAGTCAAAACAAATAATCAATTGTAAATTGATTATGTAAAATCATGTATAATGATCATGTTTATCTAAGGATAAATGTTCAATTATGATTGAAATATATGTTAGAGAAGTGGTGTCTAGGCATGGTGTGCCAGTGACGATTAATTTGGATCGAGACACTTGATTTACTTCTCATTTCTGGAAAAATTTCCAGGGAGAATTAGGATTGTTGATAGGCACGGCGTATCATCCTCAGATTGATGGTCAAAGTGAAAGGACCATTTAAACGTTGGAGGATTTGTTACGAGCGTGTATAATTAATTTTGGGGGTAGTTGGGATGATTAATTACCTTTAGTAGTGTTCTCATACAATAACGTTTATCATTCCAGTATTGGAATGCCTCCATATGAAATGTTGTATGGGAGGAATTGTTGTACTCTTGTGTTGAGGAGAAGTTGGGAAATGAGAACTGGCAAGTAAAAAGGTAGTTAAAGCAAGGAATGAACGAATAGATTAGATTTTAGTTCATTTGAAGGCGGCACAAGACCGTCAGAATTCCTATGTTGATAAGCATAGGATGATTATTGAGTTCCAGGTGGGAGATTTTGTATTGTTAAAGATCTCTCCTTAGAAAGATATTATATGTTTTAGAAAGCAAGGGAAGATAAGTCGCGTTTCATTGGACCATTCAAGATTATAGCTCGAATCGGCGAGATTGCTTATCGTCTTGAGCTACCGGAGGAATTGAATGGCATACATGACACTTTTCATGTGTCATATCTGAGAAAATGTTTGGCGGATGAATCGGCTTATGTGCCACTAGAAGACTTGGAAATTGATGACAAGTTGAACTATGTGGAAAGTCGGTAGCTATACTAGACCGAAAGGTCAAACATTTGAGAAACAAGTCCTTGAACCAGGTAAAGGTTCAATGGAAATACAGAAGGGAATCTGATGCCACGCGGAAGTCAGAAGACGAGTGGAAGAAATTTTATCATTTCTTTTAAGGTATAAGCGGTTTCGGGGACGAAACCTCTGTAAGGAGGGGAGATTTGTAACAACCGGTTTTAATAATTGAACGAATTTTAAATAATCGTTAAAATAACGATTTTGATTGTTGAAATTTGAAAATATGTGAGAAATCATGAACGTGGGAGAAAACCGTGCGCGAAACAGAGTTACGGATTGTCCGGAATCGCGAAACGAAGAAACGACTCTTCGCGGTACGCGAAGGTGGTTTTGAGGGTCCTTCGCGGTACGCGAAGAGCCCAAAATATCTGAAAACTCCGGATTTCTTTGCGGTACGCGAAGCATTCTTTTGCCCCTCTTCGCGGTACGCGACGGGTAGGGCGGTTTGACAGATTCCTATTCTTATCAGCTTTGCACCAGAGTTTATTTATTTTTAACATCTCGACCTCAAACACACGCAGGGACGAATATAGCAACTTTTGTTGCTAGATCAGTGTTTTGAAGCCATCCAGATGTCCGGATCGAGCTAGGGTTCGATTCTACAAATCCTGATCGTCGTTTTCATCCGACAACTTCGTTCAAAAGGGTAATGATTCGATCTATCCTACTAGTTTGATGTTCTGTGGATTAAATTTAGTTTTGAATGTAATACTATGATTATGGGTATTGATTATTGCCTAGTTGATGACTAGGGGTTGTTAGAAACGAAGAATTTGATATTTTGACGGTTAAATCTTCGTTTTGAAGCCGGGATAATGTCCGGTTGTTATGAAACCCATATCATGGAGTGATAACTAGTAGGATGGGTAGGATATGATTTTAAATGAAATATGGATTATGATCCATGGGTTAAATGATGATTTTGATGAATTGGTGTTAAAAATTATTAACAGTTATGATTATAAATGAATTTTGATTAAGAGAAGTGATTGGGATCATAACTAAAATAATAAACATCAATTATTTGATGAAATGCCTAAGGAAGGCATGGGATATGATTAATTGACTAAAACTTACTAAATATAGTAAGATAAAGTCAATTATGTGATAAGTTGACTTTGAGAAAGTCAAACCAGTCAAGTGAGTTGAACTTGATGGTATGTATTATATGTATTGAATATAGTTGTATATGTGTGAATATGCAACTAGGTGTTGGTGGTGAAAGTCAAGTGACAATTCACAGAAGTGGAAAAGAGGTTGTAGGAAGTGAACAACCGCTTGAACCAGGTAAGTTACCCAACTTACTGTAACATTACATATAAGAAGTAGAATGAGTCTACTTGTGTGCCTGATATGTGATTGAAACTAATGGATGAGAAATCCTTTAGTTTGTGTTGTGGTGTTTCTATGAGAAACGTGTATGCAATATATTTGCATTGGAATAACCGGATGAACCGGGGATTAATCAATATGATTTTGGTGTTTATATAAATGATTGTGGTTATTATTGTTGCATGATTCACAGTGTGTGTGAACATGTGGTGATCTACGAATGCGTAGATGTTGAATTGGTAATGTGCATGTTTGGATTCACAAGGTGTGTGAACATAAAACTTGCAATTCCAATGTAATTGATTCACAAGGTGTGTGAACAAATGTTGAATTGGTAATGTGCATGTTTGGATTCACAAGGTGTGTGAACATAAAAACTTGCAATTCCAATGTAATTGATTCACAAGGTGTGTGAACAAATGGTGGATTGGAAATGTGCATGCTGATTCACAAGGTGTGTGAACATAAGACATGTAATTCCAATGTAATAGATTCACAAGGTGTGTGAACATGCCGTTATCATGATTATGGTTATCGTTGCTGCATGATTCACAAGGTGTGTGAACATGCCGTTATCGTTATTGTGGTTATTGTTGCTGCATGATTCACAGGGTGTGTGAACATGCCGTTATCGTTATTGTGGTTATTGTTGATATATGACTCCACAATGGTGGATAGCCAGAGGTGCTGGCAATTGTCTAGATGGAAGTACCGGTGGGTGAACATCTTAGACTTAATATTTATGACTCCACAATGGTGGATAGCCAGAGGTGCTGGCAATTGTCTTAGATGGAAGGACCGGTGGGTGAACATCTTAAGACTTGAATTATTTATAATACCACAAATGTGTGGTTAGTCAGAGATGCTGACAAGTAACTATGGTGGAAGTACAGGAATGTGAACACCATAGTGTAAATTTGATTAAACTATTGTGAGCAATAGTTGATGATTGGTAATATGATATTATTACCTGGTGAGAGATTTTTAATATACGTATGATACCACAAATGTGTGGATAACCGGTTAATCCGGAAACTAAATTGTTGAAACCACAGGTGTGGGTAATTGGTTGAGCCAATATATTTATATATATATGGTGTTTAATTTAGCCAGAGGTGCTGGTGATAGAGTTGGATTAGATAATATAATCATATTTGTGAAAATGTCCCATTAAGGGAAATAACTGCACAATGTGTGATGTGTGCAATTTGATGTTGAAATATGATATATATAATCTAGACGTGATAAACATCCATATGATATGTATGTGGATATGTTTGAATGAATTGTGGGAAATTGGGAGGGGTTACTTACTTAGTTCTAACGAACTAATTGTGACCTTATATGTGATGTTACAGGTTAAAGATAGATATGCATCGGGCGATCAGATCGGGCACGTTGTGAAGCAGAACCAAACGTTATGTAAAGTATGTGGTAGTATTAAACTTAAACACACCAGTTTTTATTAATCATAAACGTAAATGATTTGAAATTAAGTGTGTTTAAATTATGAAATGTTAATTTCACGCTTCCGAACATGATTTTCAATAAAGTTTAATTTGGGACCTAAAAATGGGACACGTGTAATCGTGTGTTAAGTTTGGGTGTTACAGAGTTGGTATCAGAGCAATGGTTTGAGTGAATCAAGTGCGTCATGAACACTTGATCTCAAACTTTTATGCTCTTGATATGAAAACATAACGTTTGATTCGAAGACCCGATCATGATGCCGAATGTATGAGGTTAGCATATCTATGTCCTGTAATATAATTGTTAAATGTAATGTGAATCATTACATGTTAAATATGATTTGATTGATTATGTGAAACCGAAATCAATGTCTTGAGTATGTAATGAAGGAAGTAAGGAATTGGGCATATAATGAATGAACTAGTACGTCTGGCCAACTTACTAGTGCAAACATGATATGAACAAGCTCTTATAGGAATCATTTCATACTTAGGCTATTGAAATTAGGTAAGGTGTTATGAGCTTTATGTATCTATTACTTGTGGGTAATAGTGTTACCAATTCAAGAGAAATGAATTGGAGAGTTAATGTGAAAAGACCTACATGAGTGTAGGCAATAAAACTTGATGTGTTGGGGAAATTAATTCATTTGAATATGGAAAATGTTTTGGTGTGTATACACAAATTAAAAATGTATAACTTGACCCGTTGAGGGTAAAATGGGGGAAAAAGACACGTAATTGTGTTTATGTGTTTATACATGTTTAAGTTTGAAATGTAATGATTTAAACATGTTAATAATTTATATAATGTGCATATAATTTATATGCGGGATATATAGAGTTGTAAGTATACAATGTGTATACATATTGCGAATGTTATGATATGATTTCATAACTAGTGTTAGTGTCATTACATGTTAATAGTAATTGACACATTGAATTGGAAACTATTTATAATAGTGTTAAAGCAAATTTAAGACCATGATGTATGGCATTTTGTGTGTTTAACATGTAAGACCATCGGTGGATGGCATTGGATTTAACATGTAAGACCATCGGTGGATGGCATTGGATTTATCATATAAGACCACTTGTGAGTGGCGTTGAATTTGTTTGTAAGACTACTTGTGAGTGGCCTTGTGTTAGATGTGTAAAACCATCTTGGAATGACATTGAGTTGTCATGTAATTCCTCCTTAGTGAGGCATTGGGAAAAACCCACATGTGTGTGGATTGGTCAATATGTGAGTATGTGTTGAACGATGTTAACTTTTAAAAAAAGTCAAAGTTATGATTAATGTGAATAGGTGAGTTACCTACTCATTAATATGCAACCATAAGACATATTAGTGCTTATGTGTTATGTAATTATATTGGTTGTTACTACTTGCAATTGACTTGTAGTAATTGTAATAAACGAATGGTAAATTGACCATGTGTGTCATGAAATGTTGGGGATATGAAACCACATGGTGGTGGTATTTAACTACTTAATAGATGTCTTGTAGTATTGAATGAATGTTATGTGCTAATTGCGTAAGTTGAAAAGTGTTATTAAATAATAATTTATAGTTGACACTATAAATTGATGATAATCCACATTGTGTGGAAGTATATGAATATGAAACCACATGGGGTGGTATTCGAATTGTTGAAATTGATTAATGTAATGATAAATGGCATAACTAATGAACGTGTCGTTATATGTTTAAAATAAATGACACAGATAATGGGTGACGTTTCACATTCGTGTGAAACTAATGTAAGACCACTGGTGCGTGGCATTAATATTAACATGTAAGTCCATAATGAAATGGCGTTGGTGTTTGTCATGTAAGTCCACATTTTTGTGGCGTTGGGGGTAATTCATGTATATGTACATGATAATGAGTTACTCGTTTTGTTGAATTTGTAGTTATAGAACTGGGTGAGTCCACACTACAATTGTTTGTGCAATTAGCATATATGTTATTGGTTGTTTTAAGTGAAGCGGATGTAAAAGGTGATGGTTGGTGTCGTTATTGTAGTTGAATAATTTACGAGGTGTGTGAACATTCAACTAGTAATAATGATTGAGTTGATTTACAAGAGTGTAAACAACCATCATAATATGGATGTTATGATCTACAAAAGATGATCTAATAGAGTGTAGACATCAAATTTCAAGAGTCAAATTGTTTAAGTTGACTTTTGGGAAATATGATGCACAATTGGAGTTTTGTGTGCACATAGGTGCTGTGTTAAGTGATAAGGGTTGTACATGAATGATAGATGAGAATGTCTATCTAGGCAGACGAATAACGCGAATGATAAGTCATTCGGTTGTGGTGGTGTGTTAAATACATTATACATGAGGTTTGACTTTAAAAAAAAAAAGTCAGAGTTATACCTATTTGTAAAGAAATATGATATTTATTATATGTAGAAATACACTTGAGTGTATGATTTGGTTTGGATGAAGAAAGTCAAAACAAATAATCAATTGTAAATTGATTATGTAAAATCATGTATAATGATCATGTTTATCTAAGGATAAATGTTCAATTATGATTGAAATATATGTTAGAGAAGTGGTGTCTAGGCATGGTGTGCCAGTGACGATTAATTTGGATCGAGACACTTGATTTACTTCTCATTTCTGGAAAAATTTCCAGGGAGAATTAGGATTGTTGATAGGCACGGCGTATCATCCTCAGATTGATGGTCAAAGTGAAAGGACCATTTAAACGTTGGAGGATTTGTTACGAGCGTGTATAATTAATTTTGGGGGTAGTTGGGATGATTAATTACCTTTAGTAGTGTTCTCATACAATAACGTTTATCATTCCAGTATTGGAATGCCTCCATATGAAATGTTGTATGGGAGGAATTGTTGTACTCTTGTGTTGAGGAGAAGTTGGGAAATGAGAACTGGCAAGTAAAAAGGTAGTTAAAGCAAGGAATGAACGAATAGATTAGATTTTAGTTCATTTGAAGGCGGCACAAGACCGTCAGAATTCCTATGTTGATAAGCATAGGATGATTATTGAGTTCCAGGTGGGAGATTTTGTATTGTTAAAGATCTCTCCTTAGAAAGATATTATATGTTTTAGAAAGCAAGGGAAGATAAGTCGCGTTTCATTGGACCATTCAAGATTATAGCTCGAATCGGCGAGATTGCTTATCGTCTTGAGCTACCGGAGGAATTGAATGGCATACATGACACTTTTCATGTGTCATATCTGAGAAAATGTTTGGCGGATGAATCGGCTTATGTGCCACTAGAAGACTTGGAAATTGATGACAAGTTGAACTATGTGGAAAGTCGGTAGCTATACTAGACCGAAAGGTCAAACATTTGAGAAACAAGTCCTTGAACCAGGTAAAGGTTCAATGGAAATACAGAAGGGAATCTGATGCCACGCGGAAGTCAGAAGACGAGTGGAAGAAATTTTATCATTTCTTTTAAGGTATAAGCGGTTTCGGGGACGAAACCTCTGTAAGGAGGGGAGATTTGTAACAACCGGTTTTAATAATTGAACGAATTTTAAATAATCGTTAAAATAACGATTTTGATTGTTGAAATTTGAAAATATGTGAGAAATCATGAACGTGGGAGAAAACCGTGCGCGAAACAGAGTTACGGATTGTCCGGAATCGCGAAACGAAGAAACGACTCTTCGCGGTACGCGAAGGTGGTTTTGAGGGTCCTTCGCGGTACGCGAAGAGCCCAAAATATCTGAAAACTCCGGATTTCTTTGCGGTACGCGAAGCATTCTTTTGCCCCTCTTCGCGGTACGCGACGGGTAGGGCGGTTTGACAGATTCCTATTCTTATCAGCTTTGCACCAGAGTTTATTTATTTTTAACATCTCGACCTCAAACACACGCAGGGACGAATATAGCAACTTTTGTTGCTAGATCAGTGTTTTGAAGCCATCCAGATGTCCGGATCGAGCTAGGGTTCGATTCTACAAATCCTGATCGTCGTTTTCATCCGACAACTTCGTTCAAAAGGGTAATGATTCGATCTATCCTACTAGTTTGATGTTCTGTGGATTAAATTTAGTTTTGAATGTAATACTATGATTATGGGTATTGATTATTGCCTAGTTGATGACTAGGGGTTGTTAGAAACGAAGAATTTGATATTTTGACGGTTAAATCTTCGTTTTGAAGCCGGGATAATGTCCGGTTGTTATGAAACCCATATCATGGAGTGATAACTAGTAGGATGGGTAGGATATGATTTTAAATGAAATATGGATTATGATCCATGGGTTAAATGATGATTTTGATGAATTGGTGTTAAAAATTATTAACAGTTATGATTATAAATGAATTTTGATTAAGAGAAGTGATTGGGATCATAACTAAAATAATAAACATCAATTATTTGATGAAATGCCTAAGGAAGGCATGGGATATGATTAATTGACTAAAACTTACTAAATATAGTAAGATAAAGTCAATTATGTGATAAGTTGACTTTGAGAAAGTCAAACCAGTCAAGTGAGTTGAACTTGATGGTATGTATTATATGTATTGAATATAGTTGTATATGTGTGAATATGCAACTAGGTGTTGGTGGTGAAAGTCAAGTGACAATTCACAGAAGTGGAAAAGAGGTTGTAGGAAGTGAACAACCGCTTGAACCAGGTAAGTTACCCAACTTACTGTAACATTACATATAAGAAGTAGAATGAGTCTACTTGTGTGCCTGATATGTGATTGAAACTAATGGATGAGAAATCCTTTAGTTTGTGTTGTGGTGTTTCTATGAGAAACGTGTATGCAATATATTTGCATTGGAATAACCGGATGAACCGGGGATTAATCAATATGATTTTGGTGTTTATATAAATGATTGTGGTTATTATTGTTGCATGATTCACAGTGTGTGTGAACATGTGGTGATCTACGAATGCGTAGATGTTGAATTGGTAATGTGCATGTTTGGATTCACAAGGTGTGTGAACATAAAACTTGCAATTCCAATGTAATTGATTCACAAGGTGTGTGAACAAATGTTGAATTGGTAATGTGCATGTTTGGATTCACAAGGTGTGTGAACATAAAAACTTGCAATTCCAATGTAATTGATTCACAAGGTGTGTGAACAAATGGTGGATTGGAAATGTGCATGCTGATTCACAAGGTGTGTGAACATAAGACATGTAATTCCAATGTAATAGATTCACAAGGTGTGTGAACATGCCGTTATCATGATTATGGTTATCGTTGCTGCATGATTCACAAGGTGTGTGAACATGCCGTTATCGTTATTGTGGTTATTGTTGCTGCATGATTCACAGGGTGTGTGAACATGCCGTTATCGTTATTGTGGTTATTGTTGATATATGACTCCACAATGGTGGATAGCCAGAGGTGCTGGCAATTGTCTAGATGGAAGTACCGGTGGGTGAACATCTTAGACTTAATATTTATGACTCCACAATGGTGGATAGCCAGAGGTGCTGGCAATTGTCTTAGATGGAAGGACCGGTGGGTGAACATCTTAAGACTTGAATTATTTATAATACCACAAATGTGTGGTTAGTCAGAGATGCTGACAAGTAACTATGGTGGAAGTACAGGAATGTGAACACCATAGTGTAAATTTGATTAAACTATTGTGAGCAATAGTTGATGATTGGTAATATGATATTATTACCTGGTGAGAGATTTTTAATATACGTATGATACCACAAATGTGTGGATAACCGGTTAATCCGGAAACTAAATTGTTGAAACCACAGGTGTGGGTAATTGGTTGAGCCAATATATTTATATATATGGTGTTTAATTTAGCCAGAGGTGCTGGTGATAGAGTTGGATTAGATAATATAATCATATTTGTGAAAATGTCCCATTAAGGGAAATAACTGCACAATGTGTGATGTGTGCAATTTGATGTTGAAATATGATATATATAATCTAGACGTGATAAACATCCATATGATATGTATGTGGATATGTTTGAATGAATTGTGGGAAATTGGGAGGGGTTACTTACTTAGTTCTAACGAACTAATTGTGACCTTATATGTGATGTTACAGGTTAAAGATAGATATGCATCGGGCGATCAGATCGGGCACGTTGTGAAGCAGACCAAACGTTATGTAAAGTATGTGGTAGTATTAAACTTAAACACACCAGTTTTTATTAATCATAAACGTAAATGATTTGAAATTAAGTGTGTTTAAATTATGAAATGTTAATTTCACGCTTCCGAACATGATTTTCAATAAAGTTTAATTTGGGACCTAAAAATGGGACACGTGTAATCGTGTGTTAAGTTTGGGTGTTACAGAGTTGGTATCAGAGCAATGGTTTGAGTGAATCAAGTGCGTCATGAACACTTGATCTCAAACTTTTATGCTCTTGATATGAAAACATAACGTTTGATTCGAAGACCCGATCATGATGCCGAATGTATGAGTTAGCATATCTATGTCCTGTAATATAATTGTTAAATGTAATGTGAATCATTACATGTTAAATATGATTTGATTGATTATGTGAAACCGAAATCAATGTCTTGAGTATGTAATGAAGGAAGTAAGGAATTGGGCATATAATGAATGAACTAGTACGTCTGGCCAACTTACTAGTGCAAACATGATATGAACAAGCTCTTATAGGAATCATTTCATACTTAGGCTATTGAAATTAGGTAAGGTGTTATGAGCTTTATGTATCTATTACTTGTGGGTAATAGTGTTACCAATTCAAGAGAATGAATTGGAGAGTTAATGTGAAAAGACCTACATGAGTGTAGGCAATAACACTTGATGTGTTGGGGAAATTAATTCATTTGAATATGGAAAATGTTTTGGTGTGTATACACAAATTAAAAATGTATAACTTGACCCGTTGAGGGTAAAATGGGGAAAAAGACACGTAATTGTGTTTATGTGTTTATACATGTTTAAGTTTGAAATGTAATGATTTAAACATGTTAATAATTTATATAATGTGCATATAATTTATATGCGGGATATATAGAGTTGTAAGTATACAATGTGTATACATATTGCGAATGTTATGATATGATTTCATAACTAGTGTAGTGTCATTACATGTTAATAGTAATTGACACATTGAATTGGAAACTATTTATAATAGTGTTAAAGCAAATTTAAGACCATGATGTATGGCATTTTGTGTGTTTAACATGTAAGACCATCGGTGGATGGCATTGGATTTAACATGTAAGACCATCGGTGGATGGCATTGGATTATCATATAAGACCACTTGTGAGTGGCGTTGAATTTGTTTGTAAGACTACTTGTGAGTGGCCTTGTGTTAGATGTGTAAAACCATCTTGAATGACATTGAGTTGTCATGTAATTCCTCCTTAGTGAGGCATTGGGGAAAAACCCACATGTGTGTGGATTGGTCAATATGTGAGTATGTGTTGAACGATGTTAACTTTTAAAAAAAGTCAAAGTTATGATTAATGTGAATAGGTGAGTTACCTACTCATTAATATGCAACCATAAGACATATTAGTGCTTATGTGTTATGTAATTATATTGGTTGTTACTACTTGCAATTGACTTGTAGTAATTGTAATAAACGAATGGTAAATTGACCATGTGTGTCATGAAATGTTGGGGATATGAAACCACATGGTGGTGGTATTTAACTACTTAATAGATGTCTTGTAGTATTGAATGAATGTTATGTGCTAATTGCGTAAGTTGAAAAGTGTTATTAAATAATAATTTATAGTTGACACTATAAATTGATGATAATCCACATTGTGTGGAAGTATATGAATATGAAACCACATGGGGTGGTATTCGAATTGTTGAAATTGATTAATGTAATGATAAATGGCATAACTAATGAACGTGTCGTTATATGTTTAAAATAAATGACACAGATAATGGGTGACGTTTCACATTCGTGTGAAACTAATGTAAGACCACTGGTGCGTGGCATTAATATTAACATGTAAGTCCATAATGAAATGGCGTTGGTGTTTGTCATGTAAGTCCACATTTTTGTGGCGTTGGGGGTAATTCATGTATATGTACATGATAATGAGTTACTCGTTTTGTTGAATTTGTAGTTATAGAACTGGGTGAGTCCACACTACAATTGTTTGTGCAATTAGCATATATGTTATTGGTTGTTTTAAGTGAAGCGGATGTAAAAGGTGATGGTTGTGTCGTTATTGTAGTTGAATAATTTACGAGGTGTGTGAACATTCAACTAGTAATAATGATTGAGTTGATTTACAAGAGTGTAAACAACCATCATAATATGGATGTTATGATCTACAAAGATGATCTAATAGAGTGTAGACATCAAATTTCAAGAGTCAAATTGTTTAAGTTGACTTTTGGGAAATATGATGCACAATTGGAGTTTTGTGTGCACATAGGTGCTGTGTTAAGTGATAAGGGTTGTACATGAATGATAGATGAGAATGTCTATCTAGGCAGACGAATAACGCGAATGATAAGTCATTCGGTTGTGGTGGTGTGTTAAATACATTATACATGAGGTTTGACTTAAAAAAAAAAGTCAGAGTTATACCTATTTGTAAAGAAATATGATATTTATTATATGTAGAAATACACTTGAGTGTATGATTTGGTTTGGATGAGAAAGTCAAAACAAATAATCAATTGTAAATTGATTATGTAAAATCATGTATAATGATCATGTTTATCTAAGGATAAATGTTCATTATGATTGAAATATATGTTAGAGAAGTGGTGTCTAGGCATGGTGTGCCAGTGACGATTAATTTGGATCGAGACACTTGATTTACTTCTCATTTCTGGAAAAATTTCCAGGGAGAATTAGGATTGTTGATAGGCACGGCGTATCATCCTCAGATTGATGGTCAAAGTGAAAGGACCATTTAAACGTTGGAGGATTTGTTACGAGCGTGTATAATTAATTTTGGGGGTAGTTGGGATGATTAATTACCTTTAGTAGTGTTCTCATACAATAACGTTTATCATTCCAGTATTGGAATGCCTCCATATGAAATGTTGTATGGGAGGAATTGTTGTACTCTTGTGTTGAGGAGAAGTTGGGAAATGAGAACTGGCAAGTAAAAAGGTAGTTAAAGCAAGGAATGAACGAATAGATTAGATTTTAGTTCATTTGAAGGCGGCACAAGACCGTCAGAATTCCTATGTTGATAAGCATAGGATGATTATTGAGTTCCAGGTGGGAGATTTTGTATTGTTAAAGATCTCTCCTTAGAAAGATATTATATGTTTTAGAAAGCAAGGGAAGATAAGTCGCGTTTCATTGGACCATTCAAGATTATAGCTCGAATCGGCGAGATTGCTTATCGTCTTGAGCTACCGGAGGAATTGAATGGCATACATGACACTTTTCATGTGTCATATCTGAGAAAATGTTTGGCGGATGAATCGGCTTATGTGCCACTAGAAGACTTGGAAATTGATGACAAGTTGAACTATGTGGAAAGTCGGTAGCTATACTAGACCGAAAGGTCAAACATTTGAGAAACAAGTCCTTGAACCAGGTAAAGGTTCAATGGAAATACAGAGGGAATCTGATGCCACGCGGAAGTCAGAAGACGAGTGGAAGAAATTTTATCATTTCTTTTAAGGTATAAGCGGTTTCGGGGACGAAACCTCTGTAAGGAGGGGAGATTTGTAACAACCGGTTTTAATAATTGAACGAATTTTAAATAATCGTTAAAATAACGATTTTGATTGTTGAAATTTGAAAATATGTGAGAAATCATGAACGTGGGAGAAAACCGTGCGCGAAACAGAGTTACGGATTGTCCGGAATCGCGAAACGAAGAAACGACTCTTCGCGGTACGCGAAGGTGTTTTGAGGGTCATTCGCGGTACGCGAAGAGCCCAAAATATCTGAAAACTCCGGATTTCTTTGCGGTACGCGAAGCATTCTTTTGCCCCTCTTCGCGGTACGCGACGGGTAGGGCGGTTTGACAGATTCCTATTCTTATCAGCTTTGCACCAGAGTTTATTTATTTTTAACATCTCGACCTCAAACACACGCAGGGACGAATATAGCAACTTTTGTTGCTAGATCAGTGTTTTGAAGCCATCCAGATGTCCGGATCGAGCTAGGGTTCGATTCTACAAATCCTGATCGTCGTTTTCATCCGACAACTTCGTTCAAAAGGGTAATGATTCGATCTATCCTACTAGTTTGATGTTCTGTGGATTAAATTTAGTTTTGAATGTAATACTATGATTATGGGTATTGATTATTGCCTAGTTGATGACTAGGGGTTGTTAGAAACGAAGAATTTGATATTTTGACGGTTAAATCTTCGTTTTGAAGCCGGGATAATGTCCGGTTGTTATGAAACCCATATCATGGAGTGATAACTAGTAGGATGGGTAGGATATGATTTTAAATGAAATATGGATTATGATCCATGGGTTAAATGATGATTTTGATGAATTGGTGTTAAAAATTATTAACAGTTATGATTATAAATGAATTTTGATTAAGAGAAGTGATTGGGATCATAACTAAAATAATAAACATCAATTATTTGATGAAATGCCTAAGGAAGGCATGGGATATGATTAATTGACTAAAACTTACTAAATATAGTAAGATAAAGTCAATTATGTGATAAGTTGACTTGAGAAAGTCAAACCAGTCAAGTGAGTTGAACTTGATGGTATGTATTATATGTATTGAATATAGTTGTATATGTGTGAATATGCAACTAGGTGTTGGTGGTGAAAGTCAAGTGACAATTCACAGAAGTGGAAAAGAGGTTGTAGGAAGTGAACAACCGCTTGAACCAGGTAAGTTACCCAACTTACTGTAACATTACATATAAGAAGTAGAATGAGTCTACTTGTGTGCCTGATATGTGATTGAAACTAATGGATGAGAAATCCTTTAGTTTGTGTTGTGGTGTTCTATGAGAAACGTGTATGCAATATATTTGCATTGGAATAACCGGATGAACCGGGGATTAATCAATATGATTTTGGTGTTTATATAAATGATTGTGGTTATTATTGTTGCATGATTCACAGTGTGTGTGAACATGTGGTGATCTACGAATGCGTAGATGTTGAATGGTAATGTGCATGTTTGGATTCACAAGGTGTGTGAACATAAAACTTGCAATTCCAATGTAATTGATTCACAGGTGTGTGAACAAATGTTGAATTGGTAATGTGCATGTTTGGATTCACAAGGTGTGTGAACATAAAAACTTGCAATTCCAATGTAATTGATTCACAAGGTGTGTGAACAAATGGTGGATTGGAAATGTGCATGCTGATTCACAAGGTGTGTGAACATAAGACATGTAATTCCAATGTAATAGATTCACAAGGTGTGTGAACATGCCGTTATCATGATTATGGTTATCGTTGCTGCATGATTCACAAGGTGTGTGAACATGCCGTTATCGTTATTGTGGTTATTGTTGCTGCATGATTCACAGGGTGTGTGAACATGCCGTTATCGTATTGTGGTTATTGTTGATATATGACTCCACAATGGTGGATAGCCAGAGGTGCTGGCAATTGTCTAGATGGAAGTACCGGTGGGTGAACATCTTAGACTTAATATTTATGACTCCACAATGGTGGATAGCCAGAGGTGCTGGCAATTGTCTTAGATGGAAGGACCGGTGGGTGAACATCTTAAGACTTGAATTATTTATAATACCACAAATGTGTGGTTAGTCAGAGATGCTGACAAGTAACTATGGTGGAAGTACAGGAATGTGAACACCATAGTGTAAATTTGATTAAACTATTGTGAGCAATAGTTGATGATTGGTAATATGATATTATTACCTGGTGAGAGATTTTTAATATACGTATGATACCACAAATGTGTGGATAACCGGTTAATCCGGAAACTAAATTGTTGAAACCACAGGTGTGGGTAATTGGTTGAGCCAATATATTTATATATATATGGTGTTTAATTTAGCCAGAGGTGCTGGTGATAGAGTTGGATTAGATAATATAATCATATTTGTGAAAATGTCCCATTAAGGGAAATAACTGCACAATGTGTGATGTGTGCAATTTGATGTTGAAATATGATATATAATCTAGATGTGATAAACATCCATATGATATGTATGTGGATATGTTTGAATGAATTGTGGGAAATTGGGAGGGGTTACTTACTTAGTTCTAACGAACTAATTGTGACCTTATATGTGATGTTACAGGTTAAAGATAGATATGCATCGGGCGATCAGATCGGGCACGTTGTGAAGCAGAACCAAACGTTATGTAAAGTATGTGGTAGTATTAAACTTAAACACACCAGTTTTTATTAATCATAAACGTAAATGATTTGAAATTAAGTGTGTTTAAATTATGAAATGTTAATTTCACGCTTCCGAACATGATTTTCAATAAAGTTTAATTTGGGACCTAAAAATGGGACACGTGTAATCGTGTGTTAAGTTTGGGTGTTACATCCCGGAAACTCCATTATTTTTAATTGTATATAAATAAGTTATAACTTATTTATATAATCAAAATATAAAATCAAGAGATCTCGTGTGTTAAAGGTATATCAATGAACAAAGATGCAACTTTTTATATTATGATAGACAATATTTAAACAAAAACAACATTTGATATGCAAATTCGATAATTAATTAACTACAAATTAAAAAGTCTTAAAATTTATCATTTGGCAGCATCTTCCTTTCACAAGAACAGAGTAGTGATATACCACCTTTTTATTTTTATTTTTATCTTTCTTTTTCTTTATCCACATGTTTAGAAACACTTCCTGTGCACAATGGAAGGACCTGACTCATCATATTCAGCCTTTGCAATCCACATCTGCCACAACAAAATCAACCACCATTATAATATATACATCTACAATTTATCATGTTCAATAAATAACAGAAAACTATGAGAATCTAGCGGGGGAGAGAAAGATAGGTTATCTGGTTACATAATAGTCTTTTTGTGATCTTTGTGTATCATAGTAAGAGCAATAGGTGTACATATAAGCATTCTCGTAATTCCCTATTTAAAATTCATAGCCCCCCACTTATGCATATATCGACATATCTTTTTTTTATGACCGTGGGAACCACTTATGTGGTAAACCCCCGTGTCCCCTAATACCCGATTAACCGAGTGCAGCAGGTAAAGTGCAGCCACAAGCAATCTGGTCAATAGCCTTCAAGGAAAATTGCTCTAAGTAGGGACATGTCTTTTAGCTTCTGTAACAACACTTATCACAATTATGTAAGCTCTCATTTAGCTTCTATTAGTATCGTTACTTTTCCCGTTTTCCTTTCTTCATCTAACAAATAAGTTTCGTTTCATAATTCCTAAATCTTTATTTACTAATTGATTAATATTTTCTTTAATCAACACATTTAATTTAGGGAAAATTGCCAAAATAATCATTGTTGACCACATGTTTACCAAAATAACTACACAGATTCCGGCGTCTAAGACGCCCATTTAGACGTCCCTTTAGACGCCCATTTTGTGTACTTTTTTACAATATACGGGCCCACATGTCGGCGGCTTTGTCGGGGTGTCTAAGACCCCGTTTCTACCGGCGTCTTATACGCCGACTTAGACACCCCTTTAGACGCCCTTTTTCTGTTTAAGACTCCTTTTCTACCGGCGTCTAACGGTTGAAAAGGAGTCTTAGACACCCCGACAAAGCCGCCGACATGTGGGCCCGTATGTTCAAAAAAATATACAAAATAGGCGTCTAAGTCGGCGTCTAAATGGGCGTCGTACACGCCCGTAGAAAAGTAGTCTTAGACACCCCGATAAAGACGCCGACATGTGGGCCCGTATGTTGTAAAAAAGTACACAAAATGGGCGTCTAAAGGGGCGTCTTGGACGCCGGAATCTGTGTGATCATTTTGGTAATTTTTTGGTCAACATTGATCAAATTGGTAATTTTCCCTTTAATTTACTGGTCTCTAACCTACTGTGTATGTATGGCGAGAGGGATGTTCATTTCATAATTAATAAATAATAAATAATAATATGGTGAGAACTGCAAGAACCGCCTTAACAATGAAAGTTTTTATTATATAAAATGACTAGAATACACTTGATTTTTGATACATTTGAGGTTTATTTGAAAAAATACGTAAAATATGGATGGATAGCATTTTGTTTGCATCCGCACACATGTCCCCCATAGTGATGATATCAGCCCTGGTGTGATGATAATTTACCCAGAAAACTCAAACACACGAACTCAAGAACTTTGCGATTATGAGCCAGAAAACCAGAATTCTTTATTAAATCAAAAAGTGGTACACCAAAACCAATAATCTATACCCCTATTTATAATAAACCAAAAGATAAACCACAAATAAATTCTATCCCTAAAAATCTGCTTAAAACAATCTTAATTTAAACAAAACTAAAAAACTCAAATAAAAAAACCAAACTTTCTAACTTTTAACCCCTTTGACTATTGGGTATTTACAAGATTAGTCCAACAATCACCCCCCTAATCTTGTAATACTCATTCCATTATCACAATAGTGCAGGCCCAAAACCATCATCTTGAGTTAAATTGACCTCTTCCTCCTTCGGTTTTGACTTTGGACATTCATAGGCATAATGACCAAGTTCTTCACATCTATAGCACTTGACCCTAGACTTGTCACGTTGCCCCCTTTGATCTCTTCCTTGTTGACCCTCACGGCCCACTTCAGTCCTAATACTTTTGCCTCGGTTTTGTTGGCAACAATCACAGCCACCACACCTTCCCTTCTTCTCTTTAACTTGTTTATCATTATGAACAAGTAAGAGTTTTTCACGCACATCTCTAGCCAAGTCTTCTTGAGGTTTCACACGCTCCTCATAAGCCTTCAAACGACCCACCACTTCTTCGAATGCCATATTCTCAATCTCGGAATATTGCTCAATTGAAGCCACAATAGGTAAGTATTTTGGAGGCATAGAGTTTAGAAACTTCCTTACCATTACTTCTTCTTCAAGGGAGGACCCAAGACTCCTATATTTAGATTGTATCCCACTCAATCTTCCCGCGAATTCATCCACGGTCTCGGTCTCTAGCATCCTCATTCCTTCCAACTCACTCCTAAGTGTTTGTAGGCGAGCCTTTGAACCCTCTCGGCTCCTAAGAATCTCACCCGTATGGCATCCCACACATCCTTTGGCTCTTGGTACTTAGAAACTTGAAGGAGAACATCTTCGGGTATTGATTGAAAGATCAAAGCTTTGGCCATATTCTTCCTTCTTGCATCTACTCCTCCTCCTGTCACAGGATCTATGGCATCTTGCAACCCGTGTGCTGCCAAAACAGTCTCCATCATGATGGACCAGGCTGTGTAGTTGGTTGTGGTCAGCTTTGGGCAAAGCAAACTCACATTGCCGGGCTCACGAACTGGTCCAACAACCCCACCAGCAGGTATGGCCATCAGTTCAACAAAAAATTACCTTATCAAAAACAGAATAAAACCAGCAGCACCCACCAGATCAATCTGTCACAGATTGATTTTCACCCCTTAATTCCTGAATCACTCAAGATTGAAACCAACTGGAACTTTCACAGCCCCCCCTCCTTCGTTCAAACCTATCGCAGGTCAAATTAAAACCAGTTGAAGCCTTCACAGCTCCTTCCAGTTCCTGAATCGCACAGGATTGAGACCAATTGAAGCGTTCACAGCTCTCGGTCAGACTATCCAGCCCTCACAGCCTCCAACAGAACACCGATTGAAGCTCTCACAGCCTTCAACCCAAAATCGAACCCAAATTGAGAGTACTAACCTGCGTCGCACAAGCTTACTACCCAAACCCTTGATTTTTCTATCGGCTTCTTGATCGACTCACACAATCAAGTCTTCTGCTTCACAGTCGCCTCACACGACCCAAGCTTTCAACGCGATGATCAATTCTTCACAGCTTCGGCCTTAGACTTGATTGCCTCACGCAATTGGTCTTCTCCTTCTCTGATCGCCCTTCTGAATCGAGCCTTCAACAGGCTCTGATACCAATTGATGATATCAGCCCTGGTGTGATGATAATTTACCCAGAAAACTCAAACACACGAACTCAAGAACTTTGCGATTATGAGCCAGAAAACCAGAATTCTTTATTAAATCAAAAAGTGGTACACCAAAACCAATAATCTATACCCCTATTTATAATAAACCAAAAGATAAACCACAAATAAATTCTATCCCTAAAAATCTGCTTAAAACAATCTTAATTTAAACAAAACTAAAAAACTCAAATAAAAAAACCAAACTTTCTAACTTTTAACCCCTTTGACTATTGGGTATTTACAAGATTAGTCCAACACATAGAAGATAAAATCAATGAAAGAATGAAATAGAGAAATAATCCTTCTTTTTTAATTTTACCCTTCGAAGAAAAGGTGCTTAATTATACGGGTCTCATTGGTTTTGAAATGAACATGCCCGTGTATATGTATAGTGTATGTATATCTATACATAAAGTTGAAAATGTGAGTGAAAGACTGAACCTGCTGGAAGGTGCTAAGAGATGCCAAGATTGATCCACCAATCCAGACACTATACTTCCTTTCTGGTGGAGCAACAACTTTAATCTTCATGCTACTTGGAGCTAATGCAGTAATCTCCTTGCTCATTCTGTCTGCAATACCCGGGAACATGGTGGTGCCACCACTCAGTACAATGTTCCCATATAAATCCTTCCTAATATCGACGTCACACTTCATTATAGAATTGTAAGTTGTCTCATGAATCCCAGCGGATTCCATTCCGATCATGGATGGCTGGAAAAGCACTTCTGGGCACCTGAACCGCTCAGCACCGATAGTGATCACCTGCCCGTCAGGCAGCTCAAAACTCTTTTCCACTGAAGAGCTGGTTTTTGATGTTTCTAGTTCCTGCTCATAGTCCAGTGCAATGTATGCTAGTTTTTCTTTCATGTCTCTGACAATTTCTCGTTCAGCAGATGTGGTGAAGGAGTAACCACGCTCGGTCAGGATCTTCATCAGTGCATCGGTTAGGTCACGGCCTGCAAGGTCCAGCCGCAGTATTGCGTGTGGGAGTGCATAACCTTCGTATATGGGGACTGTGTGGCTTACACCATCTCCAGAATCAAGAACAATGCCTGCACAAGAAACCATCAAGGAGCTAACCGTGATACATCTTTAGTTTATACTTGAAAAAAAAAAATTTCCATATAAATCTTTATAGCCAAAATAAAAGTTACAAAAGTTTCCTATTTAAATTAAAAGCTTACTGTTAAACTTTTGTGGCTAACAAAATAAACAAAGGCTTTCTTCTTCTATAAAACACTTTGTGTAAATAAAACAAAAAAAAAACAAAAAGTTTGTTATTTAAACTTTTGTGGCCAAAACAAAAGAAATAAATCTTAATGCTGCACAAAATTTTGTGACCTAAACAAAAAAAAAAGGGTTTACTATTATTCCGTTGTTAGAATATTCAAAATTTCCTACCGAAAAACGAAAAAAACAAAAGAAACGTAAGTTTACCATCCATAAGTTGTCTTTTAATATATATAATATAACTAGCCTAAAAACCCATGTATTACATGGGTTGAACATCAATAATATGTTATAAATAATGTTTATAAAAAGATTTATATGTTATATTTATCAACTGTTAATTAAATAAGAAATATAAATATTTAAAAATTATAAATAACAAATAATAATAAGTATTTAATAATTATAATAGTATAGATTCATATAAGATATAATTAAAATTTTATATACTTAATTAATTTTAGTGAATAAGTAAATTTTTATAATAAGAAGATTTATAATTATTAATATTTACTTGTATAATTTAATTAATAAAAAGTTTTAATATGTTTTAGGAGAGAGAGGCGGGAAAAATAGTTTTCAGGTTTCATTAGGAGGTGACACGTGTCTCCTAAAAATACTTTTTTATTATAGTAGGTAGATAATAATTTGTGTAAAACAAGATTACCAAAAGATATATTATCACAACGATAACATGATCTTTTATAAATGCAGTTTAGAAGTTGTATGCCTGTATATGTTATAAATGCAAGTCTTTGACTGGTTTGACCCGTGTAACCTTTTTTTCCTTCTAGTTGTTGATGTTTTACACGTTGACTCATTAGATAAATCCACATACGGAAACTTACCGGTAGTACGACCACTGGCATAGAGTGAGAGAACAGCTTGAATTGCCACATACATTGCGGGAGCATTAAACGTCTCAAACATGATTTGGGTCATTTTTTCCCGATTGGCTTTCGGATTAAGGGGCGCCTCCGTAAGGAGTACTGGATGTTCCTCCGGGGCCACACGAAGTTCATTGTAGAAAGTGTGATGCCAAATCTTTTCCATATCATCCCAGTTATTCACAATCCCATGCTCAATTGGGTATTTCAAAGTCAAAATACCACGCTTTGACTGGGCCTCATCCCCAACATATGCATCCTTTTGACCCATGCCAACCATCACTCCAGTGTGACGTGGGCGGCCCACAATGCTTGGGAAAACTGCTCTTGGTGCATCATCACCAGCAAAGCCAGCCTTAATAAGACCAATATTTGTTATGAATTATGAATTTATATCAAGAAAGTAGTCGCAACAAGAAGCTTTTGACCATAAATGATGAGATAAAGTAATTTGATACCTTAACCATCCCAGTTCCATTGTCACAAACTAGTGGCTGAATATCTTCAGAGTCTGCCATCTTAACTCAATGCCTAAAAAAAATGCAAGATCGAATTTAAGTCGATGATTTATCAACAAACATGGATTATTGAAGTAGAACTTTCAACATAGTGAACAAGAATCAGAAAAACAACCATATAAACTACACAAAGAAGATGTGGTAAACGGAACTTGTTTTCTAAAATTTGCGCCTGCTGTATCGTATGATGCAAAAAGAGTTGCATTCGATTATAAAAGGAAATGTTTGACAAGATTGTTTCCTTATTTAAAAAACTAAGATCAACATTCAGAAACAAAAGTTAAAATTGTGAATACCATCTTTGAATGATCAATCTCATTTAAACTCTAGTGATTAACATCTATAAGACAATGAAAGTGTTACAAATTTTGAAACTGATCATTGTTTTGAAACATGTAAAGTAGACCAGGCATGATAATCTGTCCTATTCTCACCTTTAAAAAAATGGAAACGTAACAAAACTAAAACTTTGCTAAAAAATGCCTAAAATGTTCATCCATTCTGGGAATACAGAACTTTGTGAGTTAAAAAATCAATGTAGCAAGGTTAATTTCTTTCAGAATACAAATCCATATCAGCATATCCACACACACACACACACACACACATATTACGTAAACACCCGCAGAAATATATACAAACGCATACATATATTCGTATATGCATATTTTATAGGTATGTACATCTACATCTATGCATGTATATAAAATTAGAACAACTGTTTCTTAAGGGAACAAAACATTCAAATTATTGGACAAAATTGTTGTATTATAGCTTTATTTAAGATTATCATTAACAACCAATTGTCATCGTAAATTTAGCATATAGCTGGATCTTGAATAGATTCCACAATGTGAAGTCCAACGAATGAGATCATGATCAAAATATCAAATGCTTCCAAACCACAACATCAAAACAAACACACAAGCAGGTAATTAAATGAAACAAGGATGCTGGAATCGAATTGAGGGAAAAAAATCGTCTATAAAACACAAATTTACATAAAACAAAATCAATTCGCGTAGAATCATATCTCAATGTTCTGAAATTGCACATAAACGCCATGCACGGAATCAAAGATGTAGAAATGCAGAGAGAAACCGAAATCGAACCAGATTGAAGAAGATTTACCTGTGAATAATCGCGCAAGATGATTGATCGTGGGGGAGAATGCTCGCATTTGAGTGTGTGTACATGGGGAAATGAAAGGGGATGTGGAGTACTTCAAATTCGGGGGATCGCTACACCATCCGTTTCGTTTTTGTTTCAATTCTATTATTAGTGTCCTATATTATTACCCCGTGTATTACACGGATTAAATATAAAACATTAAATAATTAGTAATAAAAAATTAAAAAAAATAGACAATTTGTTATAAATTACGTAGATTACGTATTATTGAGTATTTTAAGTAATAAAATAATGGGATAATATCATATATCCCCTTATTAAACATCAAAATTACATATATCCCCAATGTTAAACTAAAATTACAAATATCCCCATGTTCCAAAATTGCCCCTTAGTAAGGGTTAATATGTAAATTGTTTTTAGTTAGTTCATTAAGGGTAAAATAAGAAATACATAATTTGTTTTCTAATGAAATGGATAAATATATAATATATTTGGTTTATAAAGGGGAAATATGTAATTTAGTTTTATGATTGGGTAAATATGTAATAAATGATTTTAGGAAGGGGATATATGTAATTGACCCTAAAATAATAATTAAAATTTTTAATAACTAAAGACATAATACATGACCTACTTGTTTTGAAAGAATACAGATTCTTGAACTAATTGATGTTACAAATTCATTTACTTTTCCATTAAAAACTAATTGTTACAAATCAATAAAATAATGTACAATTTATATAATTATTAAAGTTAAATAAGTTAATTTGATAACATCATTTAAGATGAATAACTAAAGTTTAATTTTTCGTATCATTTTTATAACTTTTGGTTGAATATAATTATTTTAAGCAATTTGTCTTAAGAAACATCATTTGTTTATAAAAATACCGGTATTTGAAAACTATGATTTATAGTATATTTTATTTTATTTTTTAAAAATTGTTTTTATTAAACTTTTATTTTCTAAAAATACTAAATTTTCTAACTTTAAAAAAAAATGATTTTTATAAAGTTTTATATTTTATAAACTTTTTCTTAAAGTGTGTTTTTTAATAAAAATATTTGATTTTAATTTATTAAAAACTATTTTCTTGCATTTAAGAAGACAAATAATATTATTAATCATTAATATTATAAGTATTCAATATGAGAGAATGTGTTTAATTAATAATTAAGATAAAGAATTGAATAAAATTATAGAAAAATGACAAGTGACAAGAAAACATGAGAATATGACATGTGGCAAAACTTATTTTTGTTTATTAGAATAGAAAGATTACCGAATATTATAAAAAATATTACTATAAAACCAAAATGAAATTTAATATTCCAAACAAGACCCAAGTTCGAATCCTGTTTTATGAACTTTGGATAACAAGCCCACTATGATATTCTGGGAATTTCAGTCCGGATAGAAAGAATAACAAATAGAAATTTATTAAGCAAAAAATTATAACATGTGACACAATCAAATAGAAATTGTATGTGATTTGGGCCCCCAAAAAACTTGAGTCGACCCTATTTGTATAAGGTCACTCGTAGTCGTCCCACTTTCCCCCATTGCCACATCAGCGTCACATCACTTTTCCTCACTTTTCCCCATTTTGCATGGTGTCTTCCCATTTTTTCTCACTTTTCCCCACATTTTTTCCCACTTTTCTCCACATTTTTTACCCACTTTTTCAAGGCAAATGGTTTCTCCCACGCTCGGCAACATTCGGCTTCCTCTCCCCGTTTTTCCCTAGCCGAAACCGGGGGCGCGGTGTTCCCGGCCGGCCCGGTTCAGTGATGGCTTCCCCGGCCTCTTCCCAACCCCCCACTCCGAGTGGCCTAACATTTTCTAGCAAATGTGACAGTCTTGTAAAATGATGAACGCTACCATTAGGCGTGATAGTCTTATGTGTAATCAGGTAAGTATGCAAATACATACAAACTAAATTATATACATATGTATTATACGAGTTAAATAAAATATATATAATTATAAAAATATTAAACAAGAAAAGTAAAATAAAGATATTAAATGCAACACTTTGTGGTGATAAGTCGGCTAAACTTGTGCGCAAGGATTGGTAAAGAATCGTAATCTCATCCTAAGTCCTAACATTTTTTTTAATTAATTTGGTATACAAGAGAAAATAGTTCTTGACTAAATGGGTAACGGGTAACTTGTGACACTACAACTACCAAACACAACCAAAATATTGGTGTTCATATAGGAATTATTGGGTGGTGTTGTTTGTTACTTTTATTTAAATTTATTACCAACAAAATCGTAGAGGCATATATTAATCAACCGACTAATTTTTTTTGTCACTAAAAGGTTTGTATATGCGTAGAGCAATGGGAGAATTCTTAGATTTGATATATGATTGTTTCAATGGTTCTTGAATAGGTTAATTTTGCCAAGAGTCAAAACCATTAGAACCTTTCATTGAACTATCATTTGCTATTGAAAACATTATCATTGTTTTTTTAGGTGGTCGTCATAACTAGTTGTTCTAAATCAAACCAATACAATATGGGTATGATTTGTTGTGACATAATGCGCCTAAAAATCATATGTTGGTGCTTTAGTTATAGGTTTATTGATGTATTAGCGCTTACATTTGTGTTTCTTGGCACTCGCTTTTACGGCAAAGTATAGTTTTAGGTTTATCAAGCAACTACATTTACGGGAATACTTTTTCAAATCTTGTGACGGGATGACACTTACTATTATGAAAGAATATGGTTTAAGGTTTTACGACAGTAGTAACAACCATTTTGACGTGTTTTTTATTTACATTTTAGTATTTAGGGATGCGAAATTAGACACCCACCTATTATACTATATAATTAAAATGCAACTAAAATGAATAGTAATATTTTTTTGACCCTTAATTTATAATATACTACATATATATATATATATATATATTATATTGAAAATAGTTTATATATATATAATTTTAAATAGTAACTATTATATATGTAGTGAAAAAAAAAACGTGATCCTTTCTAGGGTTTCGGTGGTGTTTAGAGAAGGTGACGGTAATTTATTTGTTCTCATAGAAAATCGATGTTTACTTAAAGATTTGTGTTTTTTTTAATTCAACCAATTGGTTGATGGATAGAAGGATTTTGTGAGTAATTTTTTCTACTATTTTCGTAACGTTTTTGTATGAGTTTTGTAAGATTTTATGTTTTTTATGAGAAACTTGTATAGAATTCATGATGAGATATTTGATTTTGTTATTTAATTTATGTTTCTGCAAATGATATATAATATCCGTTTTTATTAGTGTAATGTGATAAGCCGCCGCAACGCACGGCGGGAATACCCTAGTTCTATTAAATATGGATTAAAAAACCAATGAATGCATGTTTCCACTTGTAAATCTAATTCAATTTCCATCAAAAACCTTTTCCAACATTTAAAATATTGTCTACTTGAAAATATTCCCAATATTTTCAGATGAATGTTAATGCAAACTTGATCAGCCCGGCCGACCCGGCCCAGTTCTAGACTCTAATTCCATGCACAAACTTCACAGGAAGACAGAAAGCATGCAACAAACCAACAAACAAAAAGATCATTCACAGGAAAGAAATAAACAAAAGATCATTTTAAGGCATGCCCCTCGATGGCTAACCCGTATGATTTCCCTGCTAAATCATCATGGGTGACATCTTTGTAGGCTTGGTATGCTACGCAAGGTCTCAATAGTTTGTAACGATGCTCGATAATGATGAGTAAGTTCCCACAAGAGCACTCATGATGCCAACCACAATTATGGAAATACTCAAACCAATCTGCATCACAAACGAGAAAACATAGTTGAAAAGATATATTATTCCCAAAACACGTTTGCCATCTCTTGTTAATTGTTATGTATGTTTTGGATGATGTGTGGGTTGGTAACATGTCCAGAGAGTAATTTTTTATGTGTTAGGCAGCAAGTTGGGTAACTATGAGCATAGAGCCTAATGGTTATCCTCTAACTTCCTAGTAGGAGGTCTTGGTTTCGAATCCCGTCTTGAGTGTCCTCATACCAAGCTATTAAAAAAAGGTAACAAGTTGGGTGACATGAACCATTTTTTGTTCAAAAGGTTTGACTATCTAGTAAATTATTAGCGTGCCAGATACGATTATAAATCTTATATAATTTCAAATTTTAATTAACTTTTTTGAGGGAAAAAGATATTTTGCAACGTTTTCACTTTAAAAAATAAATTTGTTCAACAGTTGTTTGTTCAACGCGTTTGACATGAACCATCCATTCGTAAGTAAGCATGTTGAAATTGCTCCCTCTATAGCTAATATAAGAAAATGGGACTATGTTGATTTGTAACTTACCTGTGTAGTTGTTGCCTTACTCCCTTGAATTTTGAGAAAGCACAGCGCTGGCATTATTATTGCCTGTGTTTAAGTGGTAAAATGAAGAGTTATTTTAGTTGTAAAAGTTAAAGTCCTTGTAAGAATATTTACTATTTAGCAATGAATGTCATATCACACGACCAATATACTTTCAGTTTTACTCGTAAGCCTACTAAAATTTGAGGTGAGCTTTGTTCGGTTCAGTAGCCATGGGGCCTAATTGCTAAATAATATTGATGGAAAACTCTTTTATACTTTTATATCTCACATTAGTGTCAATGAATCGCAAGGTCTAAGATAATTAAGAAATAAGAATTGATCTATAAATTTATGTAAGATTTACGTATTCTAATAAATAAAGTTTTATATGAACATGTATCATGGTTCTAGATCACCTTAAAATTGGAATCTCGTCTCTCTTTCTCATATTAAATATTTATGACATTTTTTTAAATTTTAATTTTTCTCCTCTTTCTTATATTAGATAGCAATGTTTTTATGCAATTTTGTAAATAATATGATTACATTATAAGTCATACTTTTCATAAAACATCTTTAAGAAATATATGATATGCTATTTAAAATAAATAATTTTAAAATTTATTAATTTAACATGTGTAAGACACAGGTTTTTAACCTAGTAAATAATATGGTTAAAGTGGATACCTACCACCATTACACATAGGAGTGATCCCATCAAAGACATCACAGCACCTGCATTTAAAACACAAGAGATTCAAATCTAGAAAATTATTTCTAACTTATGTATTTTGGAACTAATTTACTTGATTATCACAACAATCAGTTTTTAATGTTTGGATAAACAAAATTTTAGTTTCTGGCAATCCAATTATTTAGGGGTCAAATAAACTGTTTTGGAGTAATCAGTTTTATACCGCTGCAAAACTAATTGACCAAAGGATATGATAACTACTTATTTACCATGCTCTTAATTTCATTTCACAACCCGCAACCGAGTATACATTCTTTGTTTTTCATAATTTCATTTTGGGTCCCTTTATCTATAAATTTCCTAAATTATCCAAATCTGCCAAACATCTATTTATTACAAAATTAAACCAGATTAATTAAGTGTGATTGTTTAATATAAAATACACATCCAAACAACCACTAGGAGCAATAAGGGAAAAAAATGAAATAAAATAACAATTTTAAGGAGGCTTACCAAAGAAAGGAATAAGAATTGCGACACAAATTGTAGAGATGACTAATATTGTTCTGAGAAGAAAATAACACCAAATAGTATTTGAGATTCTTGCAGGTAGCAACTCTTCTATGGCACTAGTTAATGGGTTCATAAGCAGGGCATATTTAAGATATGTTAAGGATACAAATGGAACAAAAGAATAGAGAAATTTAAAACATGTTATGAATACAGCTGTATCAAATCTGATAGAAGATTTTATTAGCATCAGAAGGATATTTTGTGAACGGGTTAATGACCTGCATTGTAAAATATATATTAAATCCAACAGAAGGTTTAATAAGCATAAAAGCAACTAATGTGTTACTATTTTATCCTTTTCTGTAACTTTTGATACGTACCACCACCCACAAAGCAACTTTTGAAGTGATTGCATTATCTGGCAAGTTCAATGTTATTTGGGACAATGTGCTTTCACCAAACATGAGATATCCCATAATGGCAACAACCCCATACATTAATGAACACAAGATAAACCTGAGAAACATGAAAAGGAATTCTATTAGCTAAGGAAAAAGCATATAATACTCATCTACATCATTTTTCACTTTTTCTGTTTTCTATAAATAATTAATGCATGCAATATGATTAAAAAGATTATATTATCAAGGCAATAATATAAATCTTTTTAATAAAATGTGCTAAAAAGATACTTTGGGCAACGTTCGATCTAACACACTCCCTCTATGGCTAAAATGTTGACCCTCTGAGAGAAACATAATCCAAATGGAGTCATCATAAGAAAACAGGTGGAATTTGCCACCTCCAAAAAGTAAAGATCTTTTAAGGATGAAAAGTGTAAAGAATTAAAGATATTAAGTCCATACCCTATTAACATTGCCTTGCTAAACTTGGTCTTGTCAGCCATTGACTGGTATATATTAGGAAACACAGAATGTCCAGAGTAGCAAAAAACATAAATTCCCAAAGCAAATGGAACTCCACTCCATTTAACTGCTGGACCACTTTCATGAAATCCAACGCTTACAGTTCCCAAGTAAAACACACAAAAGATAATAACAACTGTAGTCAATACACCAGTAGCTGCAAGAAAACACAAATTTTTAAAAAATATAACTTCATATAGCAGATCAAACAACATCATCACTTTAAAGATGGAAAAATGGGTGAGTTAGGCAGGTTGGTTACGGGTAATTTTCAAATTGTGTTAACCAGAAAAACTATCTGAATAATTTTTACTTTTGTACCAAAATACATAATTTCACTAATAATTTATTCATTTTAATCAAATTCACTTTAAAGCCAATGTGAAACTAGCCCACTTTCATAGAGGCTTAGCCTCTTAGATGCAAGGTCACGGGTTCAAACAGATACTTTAGTTTGAATTAGGATAAAAAAAAGATAAAAAATCACTTTGAGATTTTTGCCCATTTAACAAGTACAACCACTTTGTCTTATTTATTTTAAAGCTAGTTCTTTTCCTATTTCCGAGTTTCACATGTTAACATCTAACATAAACAGATTCAACTCATCTATAAGTAAATTGGTCAAAATGAACACCTCTACATGAAAATATAAAATATCTATATAAAATACCTGAAAGATACGAGATTACTCGTACATTTTTCAACAACACAATGGGTACAAGAATGAAAGCGGTGAGAACCGCAAACAAGTGAGCAGAGTCCAAACTGAAACCACCCAAATTCAAGGAGGCCCCAGGGAATAAACTGGTAAGGTTGTCTCCTTCCAGTATAATGAATTCCACACAATATGACTGAGTTCATAAAAACACATTATAAATTATTTCAATTTTTTTTCACTTTCTCCTTTTACTATGAAAGAGTAGCCAGGCCATGGATACTTACATAGAGCTCCGTATATAAGATGATCTGCACCGGAACCACAAGTTATTAGAAGTTGTACAGAGAGCAAATTGCAAGTAATAGAAGCATATTAAAGTCAATTTCTAGTATAAAACTAATATTGGTGATATAATCTCAACAGACACGAAAACTCACAGACACAATAAGGCGACCGTATTTCCCAAATGCAGCTTCTCCAATATCAGGATAACTAAGAATGCCTTCTTTGCTCTCAAAGCAATGTTTCATGAGTGAAGCAGTGTAACAACATACGATGCCAAATAATAGTAGAAAACCCAACCCAGCCCAGCCTGCTTTTGCAATTGAAAAAGGCGTTGAAAGAAGCCCAACTCCCACCATTACATTCACCGCTGTTCAATTATAGCATTAAAGAATTAGAGTTTAAAGATAAAAGTAGATCACATATTATGCATTATTGGATTACAATAATAATTCGATTTGTTTCAGGAGGTCACCATTGAATACAGTCTGAGTAACACTACATCCGTAGCTAATGGGAAGTTCTCCAAGTTGTTCATGTAATGAACCCTTTCCTGACCATGTTGATATTTTTCTTGAAATTCTTCTCAAATCCTCTTTGCTATAAAGCTTTTCACATTCAGATAGCAATCGAGCCTTTGCATCAGCATCAAAGTCGCTTTCAACACCAATATCATATAATGATGAATATATTGTCGACGAAGGACCTCTAAGGAATCCAAAATTTGGCGTTGCAGTGATAGAATATGAATCAATTGTCTGCCTGCAATCAACAACATAGCATTTTGCTAATTAAAGGTCCATTTTCAGCAGTCAAATTGCTTCTGTTCATCTTGTAAATAGAATGTGGGACTGTAATAGTGATTGTCAATGAGTTGTTAACCAGATAAGATCATTATCATAATCGCTTTTGCATTGGTCAAATTGCTTCTGTACAGCAGTCAAACAAGATTCATTTAGTTGAATCCACTTCAAAAACGATTATAAGATCATAATCAAAATGACTTTTGCCACACACATCAAACTTATTAATCTCTGTTATGTTGAAAATAATTTCGAGAATCAGCAAACGCCTTCCTTACAACACAGTTATCTTAACTTGTATAAATTGTCTCCGATCATTCACCAGTGATTACAGCAACAAAAAACGACCATTTAGTAACTCTGCTAAATTTATCAATCGATTTGAAAGCTAAACGATCGATTGTTTCATCACAATTCTATTAAATCCTTAAAATAATCGATACAAAACAAAACATATACAAATCCATAACTCATTGCACCGCTATAGAGTGAAATCCCCTATCCTCTGACGACAGAGCTAGCGTAAATTAAACAAGTGTAGAAAATAGTTAAACTAACTTGTAACTCTGCGGCCATTGACTAGAGGAGAAATGCGAAGAAGAGCTACGACTGCCGTCATCGTCATCGTCTCCATTATCATTATCATCATCATCATCATGATCTTCTGTATCATCATACTGAGCTTCTTCATCCTCATGTTCCTCTAAAAAGTACTCATCATCATCACCATCTCCTTTGTCTCCCATGATTCAAGGAATTTTGTCAGAAATTTTAGGGTTAATGGAAGTATGCAGATAACAAAACCAATAAAAATTGGGAATATGTAGGAGGAGATAATCCGAAATAGAAGATACTGGAATGATGGAGATTATTACCAGGTGTAAAGGTGATGATTCGTTGTCTCAACAGAAAACAAGTTGTATTTTCATTTCACAAGTTGAAGTCACATTGTTACCGTTTTGGTGTTGTCGCTTCAGTTTTCACGTTTCAATGAAACATGATTATTGAGCTGTGAAAGGATAGATAATATTATGCTAAAAATAACTAAATATATATTTTTTAATTAAAATATATTTTTTTAACAACTTGCTACAAAAACACCTAAGACGCGATTTCAACCGTCCCCTCAAATTTGAGGCTCTGGGCGTACGCTCGAGCCCACCTCAAAAGGAAGCTCACAACTGAGTAAACCCTCTGACCTTGCCTTAAAAAGTATGTCTCAGCCCAGATTCTAACTCAAGACCTTTTATAAGGAAGTCAAGCAGGTAACCGTTAGACTAAAAATCTTTAATTAATTAAAATATCTATTTTCTTACAAATATTAATATACATACATACATGTAATTTATGATTTGTTATTTTAATATATCTCTTTGTGATAGTTTATTAATAGATTTCTATAACGTTATCGATCTATTGTTATGTTTTGCTTTATTTATTTATTTTTTCTCTATGCAAATACTACGTTATAACTTATAAACATAAGTATTATCTAAGGTTGGTTAATAATAAGCAGAAAAATTAAAAGAATAGTCAAAAAAAATATTAAATAAATAAAATATTCATTAAGTATATATTAATGAAGAAAATGACAAATAATTAAGAAATAAAGATTCAATCAAATTATTTATTTGTTATGTATATCTTGGATTATAGAATAACTAGATGGCACTACATCATGCGTTGTCACGTAAATTTAACATATTTGTTTCATCCTGATAAAAAATGATGTGACCGTAAACAAAACTATTAAGGATTGAGAGATTAAAGAATAATAAAACCGAAATTAAAGAATAATAAAACCAAAAGTAAAACGGCATAAATTTAACATGCTCATTTCTTCTTAATAACGAACGACGTGACCGTAAAACAAACATGTTAAAGATCAAGAAAAAAGAAAAATAAAATCAAAATAAAGCTACTTGCTAGTTATCACATTTATCTAAGACCATTATTTCGCATTCAAAACAAACTCAAAATAAAAAAAAAACACTAACAGATAAACATGATATTGTTCGCCTGTTCGGGGAACAAAACAATAAAAAAATAAAATAAATATCAGCAAAAATATAAGTAATAAAAAATAAATAAAAATAAAACAAACGAATAAAGGGGATATTGGTCAACGAACAAATCAATAAAAAACCCTTCTTTTTTGAACCTTTTTTTTTAAAAAAAGAAACCAAAAATTAACACCTCTAGTGGGAATCAAACCTTGGATACCAAGGAGAAGAGCCTTAAGTTGAATTGAAAGAACCACCAAGCCTTTATTTAACTTTTTATTGTAAACAACTATAATAACTACTATAATTATGAAAAATATGGATCAATGGCTTGTATCTATGCTCGAACATTTTTAATATATTACATTCATAATTTGGTTTTGTTATAGATAGTAATAAGTGAGAAAATTTCATAATGGTTGCAAAATTCTTGGTCTTATAAAATTATAATACTTTAATATAATTTAATGTCAAATATGAAAAAAATATATATTATTATGATTAAACTATAACAATTTGATTGTATATATTTGAATAAAATTTAAACTTATAGCTATTCTAAGATATACCTTCTTCTTTTATGTTATTTTTATTTAATTTTTAATCTTTTGACGTATCAGAGATAAAACATAACCTAAATTAGTTCGTTTATAAGAAAATGAGTCGAATTTAGCATTACTATGAGTCTATGAGACAAATATATAAAATATAAAAAGAGCTAAAATAAGTCACGAAATAAACTTGCCTTACAGAAAGGTTAGGCGTCAAAAAAAAAACAAAAAACAAAAAAATAATATACACGCAAATATGCAAATGCATGATGACTGCCTTATTAATTTAATGCTGTGGCTATTTTTCGGTTTATAGAATTCGTAAAAAAGATAATTAAACAATTCAATTGATGATAAACAAAGTTTTGAATAAAAAAAATGTGCACTTAAGTTATAAACAATTCAATTGATGATAAACAAAGTATGCCTGCAATCAGCAACATATCAGAACAATATGATGATATAATAACTATTTATAATACAAATTATATTTTTCTAATTAAAGATATAATAACATACATACTTAAATTTACATTAAAATTTATAAAAATTCATTTTTTGATATCATTATTTTTATTATTTTGTTACAATTTATTTTAAATTGAACTAAATTAACATTTTCTTAAATATGACTCATTTAGACTTAAACTGATTTTGTTTAAAACTTATCATGACTCGTACTCATCCTGACTGAACATTGACTGACATGTTACCCATCCCGATCCGTCCTGCCTATTTTATCAGGCATAATATATATTTATACCATATTATAATGCACTTAAGAATGACAAAATGTTAAATACATAAATTTATAAATTTTAAGAGTGTAAGTAATTAAAATCCATTAAACATATGATACAATCTTTTTAAACAAAATAAATACTAACACTAAGTAAGAACTGTGCCTACATAATACCTACGTAAATTATGCCTTTGAAATCATTTATAATCTTAACCAAATGACATGAAAAAGTTCATATTAATATGATAATTATATAATAAATGTAATTACATAATATTAAAGACTGTTGTCCTTAGTTGTCTAACATGTGAATTATAAGAGAAAACAAACACTTCAAATACACCTCATCTATCACTAATTTTCATTGAACACATCAACAAAAGACAATCACATAAAATAAAAAAAAACAATGCATTAAGATTTTGTCTTTATAATCATTAAAGATTTCCATCCAATATATATTTATGACTAGTTTAATACCCCGTGTATTACACGGGTTGAATAACAAAATATAATAAATAATTGCTAATAAAGTTTAGACAATACGAAGATTAAAATTTGTATAATTTATTACTTCAAGTAGTAAAGTAGCTATTATATTTCTTTAAACAACAATTTTTTCAAAGTTTGTTTCTTTAAACATTTTGTTTTAAAGCACTATTTTTAAAAAATTGTACATTTTATAAAAATGTAAAAGAAGTTTTCAATAATTAATAAGTATTATTTCATATATGTGTATTTAATAGGAGAGATATGCGAGAAATTAAAGTTTATATGCTTTATAAACACACCACATGTCCACAAATACTTCGATTTATAAGAATAGATAAATTTTAGGTTATCTTTAATAAGTTTATTTAGACAACATTGAAGGATTACAATATACTTGCATGAAAGTTTAGACAATATAAAATATGATTAATAACTCAATACTTTAAGTATTAAAATAATAATATTTTTTAAAAAGTAAATTTTTAATGTTTTTTATTTAAACATTCCATTTAAATAATTGTTTTTAAAATTTAATATTTTTATCTTACTTGTTTTTTAAGTGTGTTTTTTTAATATTAATATATTTTAATGTTTTAAAAAATTTTATTAAAAAATGCATATAAAAATATACTCAATACTTAATATTTTATTTAATATATGATGTATTTAATAAGAGAGAGAGAAGGGAAATCAAACTTGAGGTGCTCTAAGAGCATGCCGTGTGTCCTTAAAAACCTTTATTTATTATAATAGATAGATTATCTTCATTATATGATTAAATTAATCAAAAAAAATTTTAAATAAGGCTTGGCTTTTACATCTTAAATAAAATTTTTTTTGAATTATTATTTTTTTATTTGAATTTTTACTATTATTTTTTTTGTTTGAACGGTTTGATGCGACGACACCTAAGACGGGATTTCAAACCGTTCCCTCGGATTTGACGCTCTGGGGTGTATGCCCGAGCCCACCCCAGGAGGAACCTCACAACTGGGTAAACCTCCTGACCTTGTCCCAGCAAATATGTTTCAGCCCGGATTCAAACCCAAAACCTCTTATAGAGAAGTCAAGGGGGTGCTATTGCTTGTTTAAATAAATTGTAACTAGAAATATTTTGAACGATTTTCATACTTTTTAAATTAATTTTTACTAGAAAATATATATTATATTAGAGTAAATTACACAAATCGTCCTTTATATTCACCCATTTTATGGATGTCATCCTTTATTAAAAATAGTTTCAGAAAACATCCTTAAAATGAAAATTTATAATAGATTTCATCCTTTATATTACATAAATCGTCCTTTAATTACATAACATAAATCGTCCTTTATATCAATGAAAAGGATGAAATCCGTTATAAATTATCATTTTTAAGGATGATTTATGTAACTATCTGTAATAAAGGATGACATCCGTAAATTGAGTGAATTTAAAGGACGATTTATGTAATTTACTCATTATATTATTATTGTTCTGCGTAAGAAATAAATGAAAGCCTCAATTTAATAATTAATGTCTAATTAAGCAGAAAAATATAAAATTGAGTTTGTAATTTGGGTATGAAAATTCTTGTAAATGCAAAGATTTGAAACGGATTTCTTAATCAATTATAATTAAGAGAAGGGTAACAGTGATGAGTTTATAATTTGGGTATGAAAATATTTGTAAATGCAAAGATTTGAAATGGATTTTTAATCAATTATAAGCAAAGAGCAACTTAGTGATGGTTTTATGGTTTTCTTATGCTTAAAGTGTTTAATGTTACGTTTATATGTATTAATTTTAACTTATTTTATACGTTTTTTTTAAATATAACATTAAAAATGTTGGATCGGCCGGTTAAAAACTTGAAAGTTGTTCCGGCACTTGCCTCCTAATTGAGTGAGGTTGGGAGTGTTAATCTTATTCACAAAAAATACTAGTCCAGCTGTTGTCCTTGAAGGAAAAGTGCACTAAAAATGAATTTAACTAATGTGCAGGTAACGACAAAATCAAATTATAATACTTTAAAAACTTAACTAAGAAGGAAAAATAAAAAAAATAAATAGTTCCGCATCGATAGACACCTCCAAAAGGACCAAAACTGCCCCATGTTCACCACCCACCTAAATGGCACCCACCTAAATGGGTCAAACTACGACACCATCAATAGAGGTGTACAAAAAACTGGTTCCTAAACTGAATCAAACCGGACCGGCACAGAAACTGGTTAGGCAAATGGCAAGAACAGGTTAAATTGAACCCCGGTTTGTATATTTTCATGGTTTAAACAAAACCCAGACTAGGCCTGTTCACAAGACGAGCCGAACTAAACATACCTTTGCTCGTCTTGGTTAGTTTGCAAATCAAACCGAACCGAGTGCCTTTAACCAAGCTGAAATCGAACGAGCATATCTCTGATCCGAATATTTTTTGAGTGAATGTCGAGCAAATTTTGGGCATCGTAGAACAAAAAAGAAAGTAGTGATAGAAGCGTTAACTTATTTTTTAAAGTTTTTTCGTTCAATAGCTAACAAATATATATGTTTTTAATTTTTTTTTTACAAAATGACCTAAATGTTTTGTATAGTTATGTGACATAACATCTTTTTCTCATCTATTTATATCTACGTTAATCATATAAATTCATAAAGAACTAGTTTCAAAATTCAGTCGTATTAACGGAATAATAAGATCGAAATATTTCTTTTTATTTTTCGTTATACTCTAGTTTTTAATCAAAAAAATTTTGGTATTTTATTGAACTGTATTTGCTCAAACAATATTAACATGAAGTAAATATCACTTAATTTCTTGAAAATTATATATAATTATATTTATGTGTGTGTATATATGTACATATAAAATATATTAAGAAACTAAATCGAGTTAACTAAATCGAGCAATGAGCGAGTGTACCATTGCTCATGCTCATCAAGCGCTTTTTAACCGAGTATATTTCCTAACATTTTGGAGCGAGTGTCGAACAAGTTTTGAGCGTCGAGCAATTTGAACAGCCCTAAACAAGACTGAACCAATCACTTCCCTCTTCAATAATTGGTTCCGAAAACTGAACAGCTTTCACAAAAAACAGGGGGATTTACATTTAGTTGAACCAAACCAGACCATGTTTAAAACCGAAACCGAAACCAAACCAGAAAGAAAAAAAAAAACCGTCTGTATACCTCTAAAAGTGACTACAATTCAGGCCCTGATCCATCACCAAACCCTCCTCATATAACATGCAAATACATATATCTCCATAAAAATTGCAAACTCAATCGTAACCACCACTAAAAATTACTACAAACTATGAAAATCCAGAAGTTCCTAAACTATAAATTAAAGATACGTAGCTTATTTAAAGCCACAATGATCACATACATATACTCAAAAAAAAACATTTAGATTAGTTTCACTTTTCAAAACAATCCAATGAGACTAGTGGGTATGCCCCTTGAGTGGGCGTGAGAGGGGCGTGAAAGGGCGTGGCACACTGCCCCCTTGGGGCATGAGTGGGCGTGAGAGGGGGAGGCGTGGGTGTAACCACGGCGTGACTCTTCCTCTCTCTCTCACAGACACACACACACATATTTCTTTCTCTCTCACAGACACACACATGTATATATATAAAGGAATGATGATGTGGAGTGAGTGGGTAATGAGGCATTTCCACCAAAATGGTGGCGTGAGTGGTTGTGGTGAGTGCTTATGTGGCGCCTACGTGGCGCATACGTGGAGTGATTGGGTCACTTGGCATACCCAATGGTCTGATTTAACATTCAGATCTGATATTCATAACCCATTTTAGGTTTCGGTCACCCGACTCTCATATTCAGACCCGGTTTCCAGATAAACGTAAAAGAAACCAGTACCTTAAACCTTGTTAATCAAGCAGATCAGACACTGCAGTCTTCTTAAATGCATCCACCTGAGCCAACCTTTCTGCCAGCATTTTACTCGGGAACATATTGTCAGCCTTCAACCCGTAAATGGGAACTTTAGCATTTATATATGCCTGCAGAAGTGAATCATACTGCCTGTATCTTGAAACGTACCCAGTTTGCCTCATTTTATAAAATATTTTCTCAGCATTATGCACATCTCCATTCTTAGCATAATGGTCTAAAATCATCATAAATGTAGCAAACAAAGGCTTCATATTAAGTTGCTGTGAAGCCTTGTTCAGAACCAAATCCGCCTTTTCGATCTCCCCTGTTTCTATGTAAAGTTTGACCAAAGCATCCCATGTCAAAGGCCCGAGTCTACAACCGCTTTCACTCATTTGTTTCACAATTTCTTTTCCCTTGAGTAACATCTTGTTACTTGCATAAACTTTCAACATACAAGTATACTCTTTAGCTGATAGTTTTTTCCATTTTGTTAACATTTGGTTAAAAACTGCTTCTGCTTCCTCGACTTTCTTCAGTTTTCCAAACGCCTCGATAGCTCTCATGCTTTCATGCTTTCTTCTAATCGCGGGTTATTTTCACACGCTTCCCAGACTCGTTTAACATCATTTTCACTTCCAAGTATTGCATAAATTAGAAGTAAAGAAGAACATGCCCTTCGGTTTTCATTTAAATTGCTTCCTTCCATTTTTTCAAAACCCCTTTTGCTTTTTCCTTCATCCCTGCATATGTATACTGTCGTGCTAATACAACTTGCAATCTTGAATCTGGTTCCAAGCCTTCACCTTTCATGGTTTCAAGAACTTGTTCCATCCCAATAATTTCATTTGACATGCCTTTAGTTTCAATCAATAATCTATATGTGAATAGTGACGGCTTCACGTTTTCTTTTTCCATTAATAGTAGCACATCGGCTATTTTCTTCTTGTCGGTTCTCTTGTACAAAAGAAGCAGTTGATTGCAAAAAGGCAGTGACAGGTAAATTCAGGTCTTTCATTTTGTTAAATACTTTTTCTGCTTTTTTTATGTCGTTAAGAACACACTTAGCTAAAAGTGTTCTGTATACTATTTAACCTTTAAATGAGTCTGTGATAGGAATCATAATCATAATTAGAATTATATTAATACGTTAGTAATAGTTAATAATAGTAGTTTCTAGATAAGGGTAGTTTAGTAATAGTTATGGGATTAGTATGTTATAAATAGAGGGAAGGGTTTTGAGTGGAGGGTGTGAAGAATATTGTTTAGAATTGTAATTGGCTCTTGCTTTATGCAGAGAAGGGTGTAACCCTGGAATTGATTTTATAATCAGTCGTTCATTAAATCATCATTCCATCATCTTCTTCTTTTTCAATTGTAATCTCCATTTCTTTTGTGTGATTGATTTGGATCTTCATCATTGGTCCGACCCTGCCGTCGACCTGCTGGTTTCTACAACTATTCGATGGAGATTGGTGCTGTAAATCGTTTGGAGATTCAAGAGCAACAGATCAAGCAATTACAGTCTGATGTTCAAGAGATCAAAAATTCGTTACAATCGATTGAAGGTGATCGCCTAGAGTCGGCGGAATTTCGTCAAGTGGTGTTGGCTTGGATGAAACATCAGGATAAGCGCCAAGTAGATAGGTCATCGGGGTCTGACAGTAGTGTTGTGAATTCGTCTGGCACACCGCTGCATTCACCGGGATCGCCATCAACAATTCCATGGGCGATTACGAAGGTCCAGTTACCTGATTTCAGCGGATTTGATCCTCAAGGATGGATCCATAAGGCAAATCTCTATTTCGATTTCAATAATATTTCTGATGAATTACGTCCTCTTTGGGTTCAATTTCGCATGATTGGGGTTGCGCATCACTGGTTCACGGCGATTACTCAGATCTGGGAGTCTATTACATGGCTGGAGTTCCAATCCGAGCTCCTGCAACGATTCAGTGGCTTCACGATCCCTAATCCTTCTGAGCAATCGGATCGCATTCACGATTCTCTCATCATCGCCGGTATGGAGGTCGCGCACGTTGCCAGGAAGGCCGCTCCTTCTCATTTTTGTTCTTCCATTGGGCTTGGGCCTTTACTAGATGCTGGGCCTCAGGTGTTGGGTCAAGAGGAGCCCAAACGAATTCTTACACCCAAATTAATTAAGCGACGGTTTCCTGTTTGCCCTCTTGCTCACATTCTTATCAAGTTAGGAACCGGGTATCCAGTTTATGTGACTGATTGGAATCTGGAACTTAGGTCCACCCCTCAAATTGAGATTCTGTGTTCGTTACCTACCATTCGATCAGGTTTTTCCTCTACTCCTGAGTTGGGTCAGGTTTTGCATCACGATCGAAGAGCTCGATATCTTTTGCGTTTGGAATGGAAAGGACGAAGGAAGAAGGGAATTTGTTTGCGTTGGGGCAATCGATATGGGCCAGCTCACAAATATCCGGACAGCAAGTCATGAAAGCGAGGCAGGACTCCTAAGTCTTGAGGACAAGACTTTTAAATAAGGGGAGAGTAATGATAGGAATCATAATCATAATTAGAATTATATTAATACGTTAGTAATAGTTAATAATAGTAGTTTCTAGATAAGGGTAGTTTAGTAATAGTTATGGGATTAGTATGTTATAAATAGAGGGAAGGGTTTTGAGTGGAGGGTGTGAAGAATATTGTTTAGAATTGTAATTGGCTCTTGCTTTATGCAGAGAAGGGTGTAACCCTGGAACTGATTTTATAATCAGTCGTTCATTAAATCATCATTCCATCATCTTCTTCTTTTTCAATTGTAATCTCCATTTCTTTTGTGTGATTGATTTGGATCTTCATCAGTCTGGGATTTTGTCAATGTAGGCTTCTGCCTTTTGTAAGCCTCGTATTTTGGCAATTAAATCGATGCGAGAAGTGTAATCTCTCTCTGAAAATTCTATACTCTCTTGTGATTCTAACCATTCTGATAGCTGCAAAACCAAATTGAATAAATTGATACACAAAATAACAGTAATATTAAACACATATTTACAAATCACTATTTGAGATCAGCAATACATCCATTCAACTAAACTATTCCAACAAGCAGGCGAAAATATACAAGTAAGATGACTTAACCACACATGTAGACATCCTTACCTTGACCACATAAGATTCATGATGCCTGATTAAAACTATGAAAAGTCACTGAAGAGGAAATGGGTTAGATAGGTGAATTAGGCTGAACCAAAGAATACCTTTAGTGTATAAAAACCCCTAAATCACAATTTTCAAAAAAATAAATTATTATTGAAATAATACAATTGTCTTGATCATATTTGAGACAAAAGATATAACAGTTCTGGCAAACAGTGTTTCAAGTTAAAGCGACTCAGCCTGCACCAAAATATCATATTGTTTTGAACTGTTGACAGACCTCAGGGAATATATGATTCCTCCATTTTGTGGTCTAGCCCCTAATTAGGGGACGTTTACTTATTTGGCTAATTGGCTGATGGCCAAACACGCTCACTAAACTAAACATTTATTCAAACTTTCCTTTTGTCAGGAAGAGGGTAATGATATGCTAGATAGTGCATCAAATTTGTTCAATTATAGCTATAAAGTTTGCAACACTATGTTCCTGTATCAACTCTCAACTCTTTGCTGGTAGCCTGGTACTCATTTATATAATTGTAAGTAAAATATCAGTCTATCATGAAAACAAAACAATGAATCTTCTCTTTGTTTTCTTTAATTAATTTTTGTACACACAAAACGTTTCACCTAGAGGAACACAGGAAAAACTGAAAGGTCGTATACACAACTTGTATATGCAGATGAAACCATATGAAAATTTTTCATTACAAAAAGAATGAAGTAAAACATACTACCTGGATAAAAAGATCCACAAATTCAGATTATTTATGAAGAAACCATGGTAAAATTTCTATTAGATAAACATTACCTACATATCCCTTAATCTAGTTAACTGATTATCTGATAGATTATTCAACTCACATTATTCAGTTTCAAGACCAACAATTAAACACCCCCTTTTTAAAACTTATTATGTGATACTCAAAAAATCAAATCGGATAATTAGCAATAATTATTCGTGGTGCAGAAGATGCACAAACATGCTCTGTTGTATGAAGTTATAAATATCACTTGCTTATGTGTTTGACAAATTCTGATTATTTAAGCTACCAGTAGACTAAATGACCAAAAACTATATTTATATATATATATTGTTGGAGTATAAAATCTAAAATATGACTATTTATATTGTATCAACTTCGCATATATACTTACAACAATTATTTTCTACAAGTAATATATTAACAATGGAAATGGGGTTAAAGTTTTTTAAAAAAAGTAGCAATGCTTGTTTCTTCAAAAATCAGTTTTGTTGCAGTTTGTTTGATAATAATGACTTCATCACTAAATAATCAAAACCATAAGCATTTTATCCAAACACTAAAACTAATTATTACAACTTCAAATCAAAATAATCATATCATCAGGTTTATAACGCACATCCAGACACCACCAAAAACCAGCAAACAAACATAGTATGATTATGTCAAGGTACCTGCAAAGCCTTCCCATACATTTTTCGCCTTCGAAGTTCAAACATTGCATGTGATATCTCAGACCTAGACAAATCATGTCCTTCTATAACCCACTTATCTAGAGCAATCTTAGGAGACATTGATGAAGAATCAACCACCACCTTAAACAACCCTGAAGAACCTCTTTGTTCTCCAACATTATCTCCTGTTGTCTCTTCCTCAGTATCTACTATATCTAACTCATTTTCAGATTCAGATTCTGATTCAGATATATAAATAGACATGTCAGCTTCCTTAATTGGTTCTTTTTCAAATTTAGATTCAGCCTGTGAAGAAAAGTTATGTTTCCCGATAAAAGAGCTTTGAGGGCCACAAGCCTGAGATGAATACTTCCTTAAGAGTAGGAATCCATCTGATAGAGTTGGTGGGGGCCCCCTAAACCCAATGTGGCCCATGTAAGTGGAGCTTGTTGTGTCAGTTTTTGCATTGCAAGTATGAAAAGTTAATGATGACAACGGTTGGGACCTAGATGAGATGACACAAAAAAAATATTAGAATATGTAGAACCAAAAAATCAAGTTTTTATAAATAGTTATTAACCCTTTTGATACATAAATTACACGTCTTCCAGGATGTAGTTTCTGAAAACGTTTGATGTAGAAAAGTGAGTTAAGACATCAAATATAGAGGTGGAAAAAATGAGTTATTCAGGTGAGTTGGGTAACTTTCAAATCCGGGTTTGGTGAAAAGAAGGTAGTTTTTGTTACGGTTTGAAGGGATCGGGTTGGGTTTTTATGAAACATTAATGTCCAAAAACTTTAGATTATTTACTAACAACTAGTCAGTCAAGTGTGATTAAAGATTATATTATTACAATAATCAATACTTATGTAATTTTTCAAAATAAAATGATTAAGGAAGTTTAATACATTGAAATATTTTTTGGGTAACTTTAACCAGTTGTTTATTATTAAACTAATTTCATTTAATTTACCCATCAGAGATAAAACGCAACCCGATTGACTCATTCTAAATGTATGGTTTGAAAGTGCCACTTCTAGTTTTGATGGTTGCTTCTCCATCCCCTTGTTAGTCTCCAAATTTACAATAATGACCTGGATTTGTCATTGAATTCAATTAATGAAAAGTACAAATTTACACGGATTCAGCAAAGATATCAATCTTTCCTAATGTAGAATCGAAACTTCCATATATGAGTTAACACATAAATGATAATTGGTTACCTAATGTCTAGTACAACAACAAAAATTAGACAAAAAAAAAGAAAAAAAATGATTTTGATCCCTTTCCAGAAAAAATCAAATGCTAACTGCGTCTCAATTTGTAACATCACAAATTACTCATCAATCTGGGAAACTAGAGGCAGCCATAATAGATTCGACGATACAAATAACAAGAACAACATCATTTCCGTTCAATTGATCATATTCATTGCAATGAAACTACGAAATCAATCGCAAATTTTCCTACTTCAGTTTAACGTTATCATTCCAACAAACAGGGAGATGAAATAAGATAGAAGAACTTTACTTGATACGAACAGAGACCCTTCGAATCGCCCACATGATGATTGATCTGAAATTAAGAATGCAGATTATGAGAAATAAAAATGAGAATCGGAGAACACAAAAACCCTTCTTGTTTCTTAAACCCTAGGCTTGAAATGCATAACCAGAAAATTCACAAGTTCCTCCAAGGTATCAGACTATATCATAGGTGTCCTTCATGTTTCTAGTAAATTAGGTTTAATCCAATAATTTTTATTATTAGTTTTTTTTTTAACGGTGACGATCTTACATACCATGCATGCTGTCTTAACAGAGCCCACTGACACTAAATGCACAGGAATCCTCTGAAATGGGTAAACCATCACTCCCCATTGGTCCAGAACCCAGAATTAAGTTTAAGACTCCTTCTCTCACATGGATGTCCTTTAAATCGCCCCTGACAGGACTCAAACTAATAATTTTATTATTAGTTGATACAGTTGTGTCAAATATCTAAATCTGAACTTGAATTACCCAAACCTAGAATTTTAAATTCATACGTTTATAAATATTTATTAAATTAATTTTTAGTTTATTTAATAATTTTTATAAACTAATATATTATATTTATATATATAATAGTCTATTGACATGTGTATTATACAGAGTCGTATAAAAGTAAACATTACAAAGCAATCACTAATAGAAAAATAGACATACAAATAATATAAAATTTTTAACAGTTTTAAAATAAGAAAATAATATATTATTTTTGCTTCACATGGTATAAATCTTTAAACCCAAAAGACATTAGAGAAAGGTGAAAAAATTTATTTACATAGATTTTCATATTACTTAAAATATAACTGGAAGGGGTTTCAAATATCATGTATTTTCATATTACTTAAAATATAACTGGAAGGGGTTTCAAATATCATGTATTTTCAGTGTTTTATGTTAATGTTCTTTAAATTCACGATAAGTTACAGTTTTATCATGCCCAAGCTTGGTTTTAAAATGCGCGCATCTTGCAAGCATAATGCGTGATGCGAGCGACGCGGTGATGAAAGCGCATCAACAGGAGTGATGCGTTGCGAATCCATGATGCGAGACAGATGCGACGCAATAAGCACAGGGTCGAAGAAACATTGGAGAAATCGGTGAAGGAAGCTTGTACGTACCTGGAAAAGATGGAAGTTAGAAAAACCCTAGAGAAATCGGTAGAGAGGAGGCAGAGAAGCCATGAAGACACTGTGAGTATTGATTGGATCGGAGAAGAGTGGAGAAAGACGAGTACTTTAAACCCTAATTCTTTAGTATTTAAACTAAAGTTATTTTTTCTCTCTCTCTTTTAGTTGGTTTTCTCTTTTTTTTCTTTTGCTTCCTTTCTACAAAAGCTATTATACTTTATTTATTTAATTATCTTTTTTAACAGTATTTATTTTAGGGTTGTATTATTCACACACCCACTCCACCCACCTCACACCCCTTATACGCCTCGTATAGGTCTATACTAGGCGTATAGGGGGCAATTATTGGGTGTCAGAATTTGTCAGTGTCAATGATTGGAGACCTATACGAGGCGTATAGACCTATACGCGTCGTATAGGTCATATACGCGGCTATATACGTGACCAATCATTGGGTGTCAGTGCCAATGATTGGGGACCTATACGTGTAGTATAGACCTATACGCGGGGCTATACGCCACGTATAGACCTATACGAGACATACAAATTCACATTTGATTGGTTGTTGAGGATAGAAAGGTGAAGGAAAATATCAAGATCAATTTCATATTTCATTGATTGTTGAGAATAAAGAGGTCAAGGAAAAGATCAAGATTAAGATAGGATACGAAGGAGAAAAGGCCGATTATGTATTTTATTTGAACACCACCAAATGCAAGGCTTGTGGGGAGAAAGCTTACCTTGTGAGCTTTTGTCATCTGATTGTATTAATAATCACAAAATTTGCTCAAGTTTAGCCATTAGCCATTGAAAAGGCACCCTTAAAGGTATGATAATGGTTTTCTTCTTTATGATATGTATAATTTGATTTATAAAGAGCTTAGGTTAGTTTTTATTTAAATATACAAATTTTAGTTTCTAGATTGATGTTAAAGTGTTGATAATCATCAACCTACTCGGTGGATGCAATATGGTGTATGTCTAATTTTTGGTTAACCACCATGAACACCAAGACATATTGAGAGAGGAGGTAACATCATTGGTAGTAATTTGAGCTAATTCAGAAGGGACATTTTCAGTTGGATGCCTTAAAATATATCCAATGTTTTGTAGTGTACCTGCACACATTTAAATTTTTGTAGATTTTAAGATAAATTATGTTAAAATAATTTTAAAACTATATCATTAAAAAAAATTATTGTTTAAAGGCATACGAGTAAAATTTGGGTTTTCACAAAGTTCTGATATTCTGGTTGTCATCTCTCTGCTAGTTATTGACTAGATACTGTATTATTGATATATGTTTTGTTTTGTGATATTATAGAGGAAATATCAAATAAGAAGAGCTTTTTGCCTAAAAAGAGTGAGAACTAATAAGAATTTGACACGTGTCACATAATTTAGGTATAAAATCTTATTTTTATACTAGATTTTTATTTTTTTTGTACTAGATTTGTTCTATATTTTTTTATACTGGATTTTTGTGGTTTTTTGTATTATATTTTTGTTTTTTGTACTATATTTTATTTTTTTTGTACTATATTTTATTTTTTTTGTACTGGATTTTTTTGTACTAGATTTTTGATTTTTTGTACTGTATTTCGTTTCTTTTTGTACTGTATTTCGTTTTTTGTACTGTGTTACTGTTTTTATGATGACACGTGTCAAATTTCTATTGGTTCTTACTCTTCTTAGGCAAAAATCTCTTCTTAGTGGATCCAACCCCTGATATTATATCTGTAATTTTGTTTCAAGCTTAATTACATGATTAGATTCAGACCATGTTTTCACTATAAAGGTTTAAGAGATAGTCATTTATTAGTTTGTTACTTTGTATACCCCTTTTTATACCCGAGGTGTAGTTTAATGAAGGTTTTAAATAATAACTACATGTCAAAATGGCGCTTTAACAAACTGTATTCCAAATCAATGTAACTAGTAAGCTGAACCCGCGCGTTGCAGCGGGTTTTAGGTGTGATTAAGTAAGCAAAGATAATTCATGTTGCAGCGATATATTTAGAAATAAATGTAAAATCATGTATTTTTATAATTGAATGTTAAATAAGATCGATGAAGCCTTCTCGTAATTTACAAAACAGTTAAAGAATTTACTAATTTACATGTCAACTTTGATTGAGATTTATTTTATGTCCTAGACTTACATATTGATAAACAAAAATGTTACAACTAAAAAAGTGAATTTGCTTTAATCCAGGAGTAGCATTAGCATGCAACAAATGAGACAAACATTATTCATGTACATCCTAAATGATATTATAACCACCAAAAACCATCTTAAGAAAAATAATAGTCATCCCCTCACAGTAAAAAAATCAATGTGTAATGCAACTGAAACCAAACCTGTTTAGAACCTTATCGATAGAAAAATGAAAAAGATTTCAGGCACATGGTCTGAAAAATCAGAAACCCATACATCAGGAACAAAACTAATGCATTTTTCTTAAACAAAAAAAAAGCATAATAAAAATGACGGGGATAAAACCTACCGTCTATAACAACTGAATTTACTAATAAACAGATCTTAAGATAATAAAAAAATGTGAATGTAGTTGATAATGGGCCAGTAATATTTTTCTGCTTTAAGAATGTTATGTAAGAATCAATTCCTTTAGGTGAAACAATCTCCTAATTCTTGCATCAAACAGAGAACTTTTGTTTGTAAATTAAGAAAGCAAATTGATTATCTTGCACATATTGATTTTGACTTTCAAGAGTCAAATTAATCTTGTTACAAATAGGTTTGCTATTTAAAAGATATTAAGTGCAGCCCCATACAACCACACATGACACATATAAGCATTTGATTGATTTCTTTGCAAAAGTAAAACTATGGTGTCATTTATTTATTTATTTTTATCATTTTTTTTCTTTAGAAATAAAAAGAACTACTTTGTAAGCATTCTTGAGCATCACTAAATGCAGCAAAACATAAAACCTTGGGGGTGATAGTATTAAGAAATAGGATTATGCAAAGAACATACACAATTGTGGACACAAATAGATGCATGCAGGATAAGTTGATGCAAAAAATCATGCTTGCTTATACACCATACTACAATCTGGCAAGATTTTCCAAGTATAATTCACAACATAATTCTCAAGAAACTATGCACTTATGAAGAAAAGAACCAAATATGCAAAGCCCAAATTCCACCAAGTACCAAATCTGATTCTTGATGACATTGACCAAAAATGAAACTTAGATATGTGTTTCTGATGTTATTTATAATTGATGTGTGTTCAGACGACCATTGTTTTCCATCAACTAAGAAAGAAAATTTGAATCATTATAAAACAAAAGCTTGGTAACATCCAACCAGAGTACGCAGATATAAATCACATAAGAAAGAACATTTCATCATTATAAACGTTTGTTTACTCAACATACTTTAGCACAATATGATTTGACTCATGAATTAGAGTGCTACTAATTTTATTACTCCTAATAATCTTACATAGAAGCTCAATGACAATATGCATTCGTAACACGTAATTCCTAAAACCTGGATGGCACTAAAATAAGAGTCGCAATGGCGAATTTCATCATTATAAACAACCTGGGAGAACCAAGAATCATGCAACTTGAATAATACCAAAACAAAAGCATGCTACCATCCAAGTAGATTATGCAATTATAGATCAATTTGGTTGCATTTCATCACTCCATATAAAATGATTCAAGATAAGTATGCTAAAATTTAAGTCTTTGATTATTACTAATTGTTTCATAAGATACCCACATAATTAAATTCCAAACAAATCAAAATGAAGTCTTAGAAAGCTAACATTAAAAAGAGTATTGATAATAACAATGTTAAAATCAATAGATTTTGGTTCAAACCTCAAACAGCAAACACATGAGAAGATCTTCAAGGAATAACACTACAAATCAAGAAGCATTTTAACTCTTAATTAAAAATGCATAGAAGAACCCTATAAAAACAGATTTTTTTAATAATCAAGAAAACATCAATAAACTATCAAAAGATTGATTTTTTTGGTAGAAACAATCAAGAAACACATGAATCAAAGGAACTCAAAAACATGTGAAAGTGAAATCGGGGAAGAAGCACTAAAGTATGAATGGTCACCTAATTAGAGTAAAGCAGGAAGGAAAGGATTTGCTAACAAAGTACGACGACTCCCTCGCAATCAACTCGTAAAACAACATAAAAATAAATTAGTTGGACAAAAAGTTAGAGGAAGAAAGCATCTTATGAGAAACGTTAATGACAAATTGATTATCCAAAGGCCAAAAAAAAATAAATTATTCAAGAGGTAAACACAAATTATGCTCAATATATCATCTTTGTAAACAACATACGGCCATCCATTACCTTCTCTTGTCACCGTCGAGGGTAACACTGAAAGCCTAAAGTGTGGATGCAAGCATCATCAGCAGTCATGGTGGTGTGGTCGATTGCAGATCGATGAAGGATTTGTGGTGGTGTTGTACGTCGATGGCAGGAAAAAGGAGATCGAAGGAGGCGATGCGTTGGTGGTGTTCGTCGTTGTGGTGGTGGTGTGGTCGATTACAGATCGATGGAGGGGTTGTGGTAGTGCTGTGCGATGATGGCAGGAAAGAAGGAGATCGAAGGAGGGCTGTTCATCGATGGCAAAGAAGAGAAGACCGATGGTGGTGTTCTTCTATGGCAGAAATAGAAGGGTGTCTGGTTGATGGTGATGGCAGAATATGAAATATATAATCTATTCATCTATGTGGATAATATATACAACTAGAAAATTTACACGCCCGCAACCGCGGGCGGTACAATTAATACTCATGTATTGCAGTGTGATGGTTTGATTAAAAAAATATATGAAGTTATGACTGATCAATTATGAATATATATTGAAACATAGATAGACAATATTATTATGTCATATACGTTGCAGTATATGAAGTTTAAGAAGAATTTCTAAATGCCAACACTATTATGCCTTATATGTTTCAGTATATGAATTTAAAATAAAATTAACGGAGAAAGGTATAAGATAAATCCAAACCGAAACCGTGTAAAGCGATGTTTATGAATTTTATTATGCATGTTGTATCCTACATATATAAAACATACGTATAAACTTACGATCATGCGACTATGGAGATCGGAAAAAATCTAGGAAACATTTATTGAACAAAAAAGTTAATAAGTCGATGTTTGTGTCGATCAGTCTCTTTTTCATTAAAAAAGTTAATAAGTCGATGTATGTCTATATAATCAATGATTATATATATATAATAAAGAAAAATTATTCTAAAAAATCATATCGTATATAATACATAAGATAAAAGTTAATATTTTAAAAAATTGAAAAAAGTACAAGACAAATGAATCGAAAGTGTGTGACGCGGCGTGCTTACAAATTTAATGACGTATATTGCGTCCCACGTATATAAAAACAAATGTATAAAGTTACAACGGCGAGATTTTGGCAACCGGACCATATATATCAATATCGGGTTAGTTTTACTTTCACTAACATAACATCACCATAAGTAAATCTAAACGAAGATTATGTATATACACATACATATATTTTAAATTAACAAAAGAGAGTTACATTGTAAAATCATATATATTATATATAATATAGTAGAAAGAATATATATTTTAAAAAACACGTCACAATGTTGTATTGGAAAATTACGAATAAATTACATCAATAGGAGAAAACAACTGAAATATAGCTAAATTGCCATGTCGTAAAAAATAAATTTTTGAAACCTGAAAACGTATTTAAAAGGGCAAAAACATATTCTATGTTACCTGACCAGAAATATAGACAGCATTGGTTTTGAGTAATATTTATATCAAAATGTATAAAAGTAAAAATATAGTGGAGTTAATCCAATCGAAAACATAGACAGACTTGATTTGATTATTATTTATATTGAAAAGCAGTTAAAAAAACGTAACAACATTGATCGAAATTATACCAAAAGATTATAGTTTAAAAGAAGGAAAAAAAAAGAAAAAAATGTTTCTAAAGAATTTGTTCCCTTGACCTATTGAATAATCAAAATGATATGGAATGTTTAATCGATGGAACGAAAGTTTGTATATATGTAGTTGAAGTTGGTAGCTTTTGCCACCGACTGATGGTTTTCAAATATGTATAGAAAATTATAATAATATTTTATATTAAGAAATCATATTATATAATTTAAATTTTTATCAGTAACCATTTATTATATTTTTATATTTAATCCATGTATTACATAAATGCGAACTTGGTATTTTTAATATGGAAGTCAATAAATATTAATGAAGAACGATACGTAATATTATTTTTAGGAAAACCGGAGATCATTTTGTTCCAAATATGGCCACAAATTAATTAAATAGAAGGAAATATAATATAATATTATATATATATAGGGGATGGTTCGAATGTTAACCCTTCCTTATTGCGATAGCCGAATAACTGCATCTTATTATTTTGGGACCCACATTAAAGTAAATATAAAGTTGTAGGTTTTTTCTTATTTTTTATTAATGTAAATGTGCCCTATATTAATTAAAAAAGAAAAAAGAAAACATACATCTTTATATTTACTTTAGTATGGGTCCCAAAGTAATAAGATGTAATTATTCGGTTAACGTAATAAACATGGATTAAAACTTGATCCTCTCCCAATATATATATGTGTGTGTGTGTTGGAGATAAGCTAAATATCAAGGTGAGGTCGGTGGCAAAAGCCACCGACATTGGTTTTTATATATGTATGGAATGCATAGTTTAGTTGTACATCTTGCAGTAATAAACGTAAAAAATGAACAGTAATAATGTGATGGGAGGAAATTTTGATAATTTATATATATAATAATTGATTTAGGACAACTACAAGTGAACCAAAGGCTTATAGCCTAATGGTTACCTCCTTGACTTCCCTATGGGAGGTCTTGGGGGTTTACCCAGTTGTGGGGTTCCTCCTAGGGTGGGCTCGGGCATATGCCCCAGAGCGTTAAATCCGAGGGGACGGTTGAAATCCCGTCTTGGGTGTCGTTGTACCAAGCCGTTCAAAAAAAAGACAACTAAAAGTGGGAAAGATAATTTCAAAAGGATCTTTTGAAACTGATAATTAGTGGAGATTTGCTAATGTTCTTCAAAATAGGTTTATTTATTTATTATTTATTTAGTTCTATGTATGTATTTTGAGTTCTTGACTATTTATTTGAGTCACACCAATTGATAACTTATTTGTTGATCCAATAATAAATCATAGGTGAGAAATGATAACTTAGATGTGCCTCTCTTTTATTTGATCATACAATGTCACAAAATGATCGACAAGTTAAGCATTAACACTCGGCTTTTCATTATATACAAGGCCGGCCATGGGGAGGGTGGGTGAGCGACCGTCCCAGGCCAGGCAATTTAGGGGACCCAAAATTTCAAAAAAAAATTATATATTATATATACATAAAATTTATATAAGAAATATATAACATCAATGTTTAAAAGGTTGCATGAGCGGTCGGGAAAGGGACAAACCCGACCTCGGTCTCGGACCCAATTTATTTAGAAGGCACAAAATTTTGATATATATGTATATATAGAGAACAAGTTAATGGTTTATTTGGTTCGGTTTAATTGATTTTCAATTTTTTCACTACCCAAAAACCGAATCGAATTTGAGATTCGGTTCGGTTAAAACCAAAAAACCCGATTAAAAATCAATAAACCGGTTAAAATCAAATAAACTGATCCGAATAAACCGAATTTAATCAAATGAACTGATTAAAAACGAAATAAACCGGTTAAAAACCGAATAAACCGATCCGAATAAACCGAATTCAAGCTTATATATTATTAATAAGATAATAAATTTAAATCTGAATTTGGTTTAATGGGTTAACCAAACAAACCGAATTCAAAAAAAATGGAATGATAACCGAACCAAAAGCCGAAATTCGAATTCAAAATTCGGTTTGGATTTACAGTTACGATCACGGTTCGGTTTTTCAGTTACGAATGTAGTTCGGCTTTTTCTGTTTCGAATGCGGTTCGGTTTTCGGTTTTCTTAAACACCCGTAATTTAATATTTGAATTCACTAGAGGGTATTTTTTTTCCGGTTTGTGTTGGTCACCTTAATTTTTAGGACAGCCTCTAAAAGGGCCCATTTTTTTCCTCGACTTAGGCCCCAGAATTTTTTGTGATTCTCAGGTCCGGCTCTGATTATATAACAATTAAATTCGAAAAAGAGCTCTGTTTTGAACTTTATTTCAACCCTTCAAAAAGGTTGAGCCACCCTTGTGCTGAAATTAATGAATTAAAAGGTTGAAGAAATAAAAGACCAATCAAATGATCCCTCCAAATAAGGTATCATAACTCTTTATTTCTGTATGATTTTACCTTTATTTTCTTATATGATTCTCACATATTTTATTTGTATAGAAAACTAATTTATGATTTTAAACATTATTATCCCAGATAAGTGTGCTAAACACCATGAAGACCAACGATATATTGACACATGAGGTAACATTATTGCTTGTAACTTGAGCTTTTTGTCAAACAGTCTGAATTGTTCATGTTTTCTTCATGGAGTTTGCAGTTTTGGTTATGAAACAATTATCATATATAAGAATGAGACGAAGTGACTCTAAAATATCTCTAGGGTATCAACTAGTACAGAATACATAATCTCAAGGGTTTCAAGCTTGAATTTAATTTGTATTTTATTTTATTTTTTGTTATCAATCTATATTTTAAAATTTAGTTTTTGATCAAAGTATTTTCACTTGATATTTTTTATTTCACACGTTTTATTGTAATTAGATGAGAGGCCCCGAGCCCCTCAGTTGGCAAACATCAAACCCATACTCTTTAAAATATATTTACATTACCATAGCAGCGGAATTTAAGGCGATTACATAAAATATTATACAAACCTAAACAAACATTAATACATAGCTCATATCTTTATTAGATTTATAACATAGCCAGTCTATGCCAGGGGTAGTCTTCAACGCATGCCATGAGCCCTCCTGGTCTCCTCTCTCAACTATTCAACCTGATATGCATGTAAAACAAGTCATCTTTATGCTGGTGAGTTCTAAATTCATTTCTTAGAAAATCCTTATACATAACAAACCTGTTCTCATATCATAATTTCATAACATACATATCATTGTAACATAATTACATAACATACATATCATCATAACATCATTCATACAGTGAAGGAACTTCACCGTCAACTACTGACCCTGAAGTCAAACAGGTTTGTGCAGCACAAGGCTCTTAAACTATCAACTCGTAGCTGATAACTCATACATGTATAAGATTTCTTTAACACTATCAACGCGCAGCTGATAACTCATACATGTATAAGATTTCTTTAACACTATCAACGCGCAGCTGATAACTCAAGCATGCCTAAGATTTCTTTAACTGAACTGGCGACACACAGTCGGCAGGCCTATGTTTCCACATGACTCTTTAACCATCAACCGAAATTGACGGCTCATACCGGTACAAGACTTCTTAACATACGTCATAACATGGTTTAAATCATTTAAACCATCATAATCATAAACGGCTCCTTTCACCGTAGTGTTCAAGTTTTGCCCAACCGCAGCCAGCAAAACCTCATTTCCTACTCAACCTCAGTTGAGTCCTTTAGAAAATCATTTCTTTCTAAACCGCAGGTGAGACTTTAAACATTCTTTATATCTCAACTGAGATTCTTAAAATCATTTACTTTAAATCATTCTTTACCTATAAACATTCTTTTCCTGAAAACATACTTTAACTGATTATAATCAGGTTACAATCACTTTCATACAATAATTTTTATAACATGAAACATTCTTTACTTTAACATATTCTTTTACTGACCATAGTTAGGTAAAGCAATCATTTACATAAAATAACTTTATCACATGCATATCAGCCCAAAATGATAAAACATTTAAAACAGGGCTATAAGAACTCACCTGTTGTCTTGCTGTAGCAAGATCTCTCGTAAACTGGTACTAACAGTATAATTCTGCATCAGTTTACACTTAATAAGTTATTTATGTTTTAACCTACTGATTAGATCTTTCTGGACGTTCAATGTCAAAGACATTGCCTTGAAAGTCATCAAATAGTTAATGTTGTTGATTATAATGCTAAAACAGTTCCTAAATAGATTAATGGCTTAAAAATGATCAATCCTTATCATTGATTACCCAGATATCATGAAATATCACAATGTAGTCTTAGAATAGGTTTAATAACCATGTTTAACATACTAATCTGACAGTTATCACAAACATCAGATAATCGTTCCAACGAGTATGTTAATGATTGTGATTAGTTTGAAACACTTAGATTTAACCTTTGTATTTCAAAGATTAACCAAGCTAATCACCTAGATTGTCATAATCAAATGGATTAAACCATTATAATCATAGTTGTGATTTCATGCAAACCGGGCATCACAACGGATCAAAACAAGGATTTAACCGTTAGAACTTCGTGTTCTTCATTTATAATCAATCCTAGCCATCATCTAGGCAATAATCAACAATCCTAACTATCTCATTACGTTCAAAATTAAGATCTAATCAATCAAAATCAAACTAGAAGGTTAAAACGAACCGTTACCTGTTCTGACGAATTTTTGCGGTTAAAACAGCGAGCAGGAATTTTATATATGATCCCTGGGATGATCTGGATGTTTAAGGAGCTTTGAGTTGAAGATTAGAAGTGTTAGATGGAAGAAATAGCGTCTGGAGGTCGCTTGGGGTCGAAATGGATGAAAAAAATACGTTCTGGTGCGTTCTGATCGCTTAAAACAACTTTTAGCCGACATAGGACCTGGGGCGCATCGCCCCAACTGGGCGCATGTCGCCAGGCGTACCGCCCCACATCACTTTCGTCACCATTTTGATTTTTAACTTCGTTTTGCGATTCCGGGAGCATACGAACTCCGTTTTGCGCACGGTTTTCGCCCACGTTCATCATTTTTCACCTACTATCAATCTCTAATAACCAAAGTTGCTAAATCCTCGTGGATTTCAAGCACGACCAAATGTGCTCACGTCATAAATGCCAAATTTTTCGTACGCAATCGTCACAGTTTCAACAGTAACCGAAATCTCATACATTTACTATTAAGTTGCTAAATTTTCGGTTGTTGCAAATCTACCCTCCTTACAATAGGTTTCGTCCTCGAAACCTGTTACGTTTCAAACAAATGTGGGTAGAGTCGTTTCATCTCGTCTTCAGTCTCCCATGTCACCTCAGATCCTTTTCGGTGTTTCCATTGAACCTTAACTTGCCTAATCACCTTGTTACGTAACTGTTTCTCTTTCGTATCAACAATTGCAACTGGTTCTTCTATGTAATTCAACCTTTCATCAACTTCAATATCATTTAAAGGCACATATGCTACATCATCCGCTAGACATTTTCTCAGATGTGAAACGTGAAATGTCGGATGAATTCCACTCAGTTCATCTGGCAGATCTAATCGGTAAGCTACCTTACCAACCCGTGCCATTATTCGAAAAGGTCCAATAAATCTCGGGCTCAGTTTTCCTCTTTCTCTGAATCGAATAACTCCCTTCCATGGTGAAACTTTTAACAATACCTGATCACCTACTTCAAACTCTATTGGTCTCCGTCTTTTATCGGCATAGGACTTTTGTCGATCTTGTGCAGCTTTCATTCGCGCTTTAACTAGTTGAAGCTTTTCTGTCAAATCTAACACTGCAGCTTTACTTCCCACTTCTTTCTGTCCTACTCCTCCCCAACACACAGGTGTCCTACAACGCCGTCCATACAATGCCTCGTATGGTGGCATTCCAATACTAGCATGGTAGCTGTTGTTGTACGAGAATTCCACTAGTGGTAAATGATCATCCCAACTACCACCAAAATCAATAATACAGGCTCTGAGCATATCCTCTAAAGTTTGGATAGTCCTTTCAGACTGTCCATCAGTCTGAGGATGATACGCAGTGCTAATATTGAGTCTTGTACCCATTGATTCATGAAACTGTTTCCAGAATCTTGAAACAAATCGTGTATCACGATCAGATACTATAGAAACTGGAACTCCATGTCTTGTAATTATTTCTTTCACAAATAGTTCAGACAGTTTCTCCGACGTATAAGTCTCCCGTATAGGCAAGAAATGAGCACTTTTCGTTAACCGGTCTACAATCACCCAAATAGCATCATGACGTTTCGCCGTAAGAGGCAACTTAGTTATAAAATCCATGGTGATGTGTTCCCATTTCCATTCCGGGACTTCTAAAGGTTGCACATAACCATAAGGTTTCTGATGTTTAGCTTTTACTTGTGCACATGTCAAACATTTATTTACGTACTGCATTACATTGAATTTCATACCTGGCCACCAATAATCCTTTCGAAGGTCTTGATACATTTTCGTTGCACCAGGATGAATAGAGTAACGTGACTTATGTGCTTCGTCTAGAATCCTTGACCTGATGTCCCCATTTCGTGGAACCCACATTCGACCAAATCGTATCTTAACGCCACATTCATTTTCTTCTAGACTTTTAACCTGACCAAATATCCTTTCGAATCCCACATTTTCTTCCTTTAATCCTTCCTTCTGTGCATCCTTGAGTTCATTTAGAAAATCAGGTGTTATTACCAAACTGTAAGACTTAACTTGTATAGCAGAGTGTTCTGTCTTGCGACTTAGAGCATCAGCCACCACATTGGCCTTGCCCGGGTGATACAAGATCTCACAGTCATAATCCTTTAACAGCTCAAGCCACCTTCTTTGTCTCATATTCAAATCTTTCTGTTCAAAGAAGTATTTTAAACTTTTATGATCTGTGTAGATTGTACATTTAACTCCATATAAATAGTGCCTCCAAATTTTTAAAGCAAATACCACAGCAGCCAATTCCAAATCATGTGTTGGATAATTAGCTTCATGGGTTTTCAATTGTCTTGAGGCATATGCTATTACCTTTCCCCTTTGCATAAGTACATAACCCAAACCCAGATAAGACGCATCTGAGTACACAACCATGTCTTCATTACCCTCTGGCAATGCTAAAATAGGAGCTTCGGTTAACCTCTTCTTTAGTTCTTCAAAAGCTTGGACCTGAGTTGGACCCCAATCATATTTTACATCTTTCCTAGTCAATTTTGTCAACGGTGTAGCAATCCTAGAAAAATCCTGAATAAATCTTCTGTAATAACCTACTAAACCGAGAAAGCTACGAACTTCCGTTGGTGTTTTCGGAGTATTCCATTTCATTACTGCTTCTACTTTAGCTGGGTCCACCGTTATGCCTTCTGGACTAATAACATGACCTAAAAATTGTACTTCCCGTAGCCAAAAGGCACATTTAGAGAATTTAGCATAAAGCTTTTCTCTTCTTAGTATTTCAAGAACTTCCCGGATATGACACGCATGATCACCTTCACTCCTTGAGTATATTAGTATATCGTCAATAAACACAATCACTGATCGGTCTAACATAGGTCTGCACACCCGATTCATCAAATCCATAAACGCCGCAGGAGCGTTTGTTAATCCGAAAGACATCACAAGAAACTCATAGTGTCCATAACGTGTGCGAAACGCTGTCTTTGGAATATCTTGTTCTCTCACCTTTAATTGATGATACCCTGATCTGAGATCTATTTTAGAAAACCAACTTGCCCCTTGCAATTGGTCGAATAGATCATCAATCCTTGGTAACGGATACTTATTCTTTATTGTGAGCTTATTCAATTCCCTATAATCAATACACATTCTCATACTTCCATCCTTCTTCTTTACAAATAACACTGGTGCACCCCAAGGTGACACACTTGGGCGTATAAAACCTTTGTCTAGAAGGTCTTGTAGTTGGGTCATTAATTCTTTCATCTCTGTTGGAGCCAGACGGTACGGTGCCTTGGCGACAGGTTGAGCTCCTGGCACAACATCAATTTGGAATTCGATTTCCCGATCAGGTGGAATTCCTGGCAAATCCTCAGGAAATACATCAGGAAAATTACACACCACGGGTACGTCTTCCAATTCTTTTACTTTAATTTCTTTATCAATAACATAAGCCAGATAAGCCCCACACCCTCGTCTCATAAATTCACTCGCCTTAATCATTGAAATGACTTTAGGCGCATTAAGCATTTTATCCCCATAAACCGTTACTGAACTCCCATTAAGAGCTGTTAAGAAAATCATATTTCGTCGACAAACGATGTTAGCCTCATATTTGGCCAACCAATCCATTCCCAAAACTACATCGAAACCTCCTAACGTAATCAGAAACAACTTAACAGGGAATCTATGACCTTCTATATCAATATAACAATCATCATCAATAGCCTCCGTTACTCTAGTAGATTTACCAAGAGCAGTTTCTATGTTAAAGGTATTTTCTATCTTTTTAACACTAGCACGCAGTTTATCACAAAAAGTAATAGCCACAAAGCTCATACTTGCACCAGAATCAAATAGCACTGAAGCAGGGATATCATTAATCAAGAATGTACCTGTCACCACATCCGGATCTTTATCTGCCTGATCCTTAGTCATAGTAAAGGCACGAGCTTTTGCCTTTTTCTTATCACTTCCCTTGCTACTTTCAGGTTTACTGGCTTCAGTAGGTATTGTCTTTGGTTTAAAACAATTCTTGCTCATGTGACCGATCCCACCACAATTGTAACACTTTAGTATGGTTGGACAATTATACGAGAGGTGTCCAGTTTTTCCACAACGGTAGATCAAAGTAGTCCCCAGGCGACATTCTCCCCCATGCTTCCTTCCGCACTTGGTGCACGTTTCAAATTCTTCTACTTTAAACTTTTTCATGGGGAGTCCCGGTTTACCATTTCTATTTCTTTTGAATCCCGGTGACCACTTTTGCTTCGGTTCTTCCTTTGTTGGTTCAGCTTCCACAACATCATCCCATACAATGCCGCTAATTTCTACTGCTGATTCAAAAGTTCTAGGAGCATGCGCCTTCACATGTGTTCGGACTTTAGGTGGTAACCCTTCCACATTTAGCTTCAATCTGCGTTCTTCTGTGTTTACCAAATGAGGAACCAGTCTTGACATTTCATTAAATTTTGACGTATATTGTCGATGATTCATACGTCCAGCTTTCAAAGTCAGAAATTCCCGTTCGATTTTATCAATTTCATTCTTTGGACAGAAGTGTTTTATAACTAATTCCTTCAAGTCCTTCCATTTAAAGCCCTCCACATCAGTAGTGGTCTTTGACTGCTTAACAGTGTTCCACCAATGTAGAGCTTCTTCAGTAAATGAATGAGCTGCAAATTTCACAGCTTGGTCTTCCCGGCATTCACTGATAGCGATGACCGCCTCCATAGCCGAAACCCAGTGACAGGTGGCCACAACATCCTTCTTACCATCAAATGAGGGTGGATTGCATCCTTTGAAGGCCTTGTAATCACAACCCTTCCGTTTCTCTGACGTAGAATCACCGTTCTTAGTTCCGGTGATCACAACTTCCTCTTCCTTGGTTCTCTCCTTAGTTCCTTCAGACTTGTCTTTCAAAGTATCTTTCAGTATTTTTGTAATCAAAGCTGGTAGCTTATCATCCAAAACTTTACAGACCTCATCAGAAATAGCCTTCACTACAATAGGCTCTAGAGTAAACTCGTTTTCATCTTCCGGTTGCTCGTTGTGCTCGTAGTCGTCTTCATTGACGGGTTCTTCATTCTCAATATGTGGTTCTTCAGGTTCCTGTGGTTGCTTACGTGGTCTACCCCTTTGTCCAGCCATTTAACTACCTACAGGATGCAACAATTGGAGAATCAGTACAGGATTAGTTTAGCACGAAATAAGCTTTGTAAATCGTTAATGACGTTGATCAGGTGTTATTAACCATTTATCTAACTCATAGGCTCTAAACGTTTCCCATCCCGTCACCCCAAAGTGCATGACTCTAACTATCTTTCTAACCTTACACCTATGTCTTAACTCATACATAACATTCAGCTCATGGCATCAAACTACCCTTGACTGGCATTCTTATCATTCTGTCCCATTTTCAGTTTAAGTCCAGTCATTAGGGATGACCGGATCTCTCAAACTATGGCTCTGATACCAACTTGAGAGGCCCCGAGCCCCTCAGTTGGCAAACATCAAACCCATACTCTTTAAAATATATTTACATTACCATAGCAGCGGAATTTAAGGCGATTACATAAAATATTATACAAACCTAAACAAACATTAATACATAGCTCATATCTTTATTAGATTTATAACATAGCCAGTCTATGCCAGGGGTAGTCTTCAACGCATGCCATGAGCCCTCCTGGTCTCCTCTCTCAACTATTCAACCTGATATGCATGTAAAACAAGTCAGCTTTATGCTGGTGAGTTCTAAATTCATTTCTTAGAAAATCCTTATACATAACAAACCTGTTCTCATATCATAATTTCATAACATACATATCATTGTAACATAATTACATAACATACATATCATCATAACATCATTCATACAGTGAAGGAACTTCACCGTCAACTGCTGACCCTGAAGTCAAACAGGTTTGTGCAGCACAAGGCTCTTAAACTATCAACTCGTAGCTGATAACTCATACATGTATAAGATTTCTTTAACACTATCAACGCGCAGCTGATAACTCATACATGTATAAGATTTCTTTAACACTATCAACGCGCAGCTGATAACTCAAGCATGCCTAAGATTTCTTTAACTGAACTGGCGACACACAGTCGGCAGGCCTATGTTTCCACAGGACTCTTTAACCATCAACCGAAATTGACGGCTCATACCGGTACAAGACTTCTTAACATACGTCATAACATGGTTTAAATCATTTAAACCATCATAATCATAAACGGCTCCTTTCACCGTAGTGTTCAAGTTTTGCCCAACCGCAGCCAGCAAAACCTCATTTCCTACTCAACCTCAGTTGAGTCCTTTAGAAAATCATTTCTTTCTAAACCGCAGGTGAGACTTTAAACATTCTTTATATCTCAACTGAGATTCTTAAAATCATTTACTTTAAATCATTCTTTACCTATAAACATTCTTTTCCTGAAAACATACTTTAACTGATTATAATCAGGTTACAATCACTTTCATACAATAATTTTTATAACATGAAACATTCTTTACTTTAACATATTCTTTTATCTGACCATAGTTAGGTAAAGCAATCATTTACATAAAATAACTTTATCACATGCATATCAGCCCAAAATGATAAAACATTTAAAACAGGGCTATAAGAACTCACCTGTTGTCTTGCTGTAGCAAGATCTCTCGTAAACTGGTACTAACAGTATAATTCTGCATCAGTTTACACTTAATAAGTTATTTATGTTTTAACCTACTGATTAGATCTTTCTGGACGTTCAATGTCAAAGACATTGCCTTGAAAGTCATCAAATAGTTAATGTTGTTGATTATAATGCTAAAACAGTTCCTAAATAGATTAATGGCTTAAAAATGATCAATCCTTATCATTGATTACCCAGATATCATGAAATATCACAATGTAGTCTTAGAATAGGTTTAATAACCATGTTTAACATACTAATCTGACAGTTATCACAAACATCAGATAATCGTTCCAACGAGTATGTTAATGATTGTGATTAGTTTGAAACACTTAGATTTAACCTTTGTATTTCAAAGATTAACCAAGCTAATCACCTAGATTGTCATAATCAAATGGATTAAACCATTATAATCATAGTTGTGATTTCATGCAAACCGGGCATCACAACGGATCAAAACAAGGATTTAACCGTTAGAACTTCGTGTTCTTCATTTATAATCAATCCTAGCCATCATCTAGGCAATAATCAACAATCCTAACTATCTCATTACGTTCAAAATTAAGATCTAATCAATCAAAATCAAACTAGAAGGTTAAAACGAACCGTTACCTGTTCTGACGAATTTCTGCGGTTAAAACAGCGAGCAGGAATTATATATATGATCCCTGGGATGATCTGGATGTTTAAGGAGCTTTGAGTTGAAGATTAGAAGTGTTAGATGGAAGAAATAGCGTCTGGAGGTCGCTTGGGGTCGAAATGGATGAAAAAAATACGTTCTGGTGCGTTCTGATCGCTTAAAACAACTTTTAGCCGACATAGGACCTGGGGCGCATCGCCCCAACTGGTCGCATGTCGCCAGGCGTACCGTCCCACGTCACTTTCGTCACCATTTTGATTTTTAACTTCGTTTTGCGATTCCGGGAGCATACGAACTCCGTTTTGCGCACGGTTTTCGCCCACGTTCATCATTTTTCACCTACTATCAATCTCTAATAACCAAAGTTGCTAAATCCTCGTGGATTTCAAGCACGACCAAATGTGCTCACGTCATAAATGCCGAATTTTTCGTACGCAATCGTCACAGTTTCAACAGTAACCGAAATCTCATACATTTACTTTTAAGTTGCTAAATTTTCGGTTGTTACATTAGACATAAACACTTTTAAGCTCATGTTATTCTTGGTACTTTATAGGGCATACATTAAATGGCTAGCAATAAAATGCTTGACATAATAGATACTAAATAAGAATCCGAAATAGGGATCAAAGAATTCTAAACCTATCTGTAAGATCAAAAATCGTGGAAGTTTATCCAAGTTGAGGTTGATAGTGATGAATAAGAGTTAATTTTTTCTTTGTGGGCACAAGTTGAGGCATTTGATTGATTGTTTTAATTATGAAAACTATTATTGACAAGCTAAAGAATGAAAAAATCAAAGGGAACAAGATTATCTTTTTTATTACTTGTTTATCTTTATATTTTATTTTTTCTTAGTCGGTTGAAGACAAGGCTTGAGGTCGTTTTCCTTTATTGTTTCGACCGGGCAAACGTTGAGGAGAGAGCGGGGGCATGTCCATCTCGACTTCCTCATCTGACTCGTTTAAATCAACTAAACATTGACGTGTGGAGTCGGATTGAGTGGTCGTATATTTGCGAGACGATGACGTCTTCGTCTGTTTTGAAGTTTGTAACATCTGGATGGGATGTTATTTTGTTGATTTTCTCATAATTTGTCACGCCGCGATATGAAAAAATGACTCGTTTTCTCTAGCATAGGTCATCAACGTCTCGTTCATGACCATCTCATCATTCGCACCACTTTTCCGGTTGTTGTGGTGTTGGATCCATAGTCCGTTAAATTTCACGACTTTACGTTGTCAGTCATGCCATTTTCCGGAAATCGTGTCGTTCTTCCGGCATGAGTCACGACCCATTGTTGCAAAAATTGAGCTCTAGCATGTTTCCAAAATTTCGTACTCATTTGGTTATTACCAACGAATTAACCTAAGTAGCTAGGGTAAGTCAGGTATGGTATCCACGAGGAGCATGTGTTCAGTTATGTACGTCTTGTTTGTTTATTTAAAACTAATTAACGTAGGAAAAATGTAAAAGATCAGAGTTTGATGATTTGACGAATAAGATTGATTACAACTTTAGGACAAGAACAAGAATTCCAACAAGAATGAGACTAAACAGAACCACATCAGGTTTTAGGTTCAGATTAATTAAATCACTTGATTGACTTTGGAAATTACTGTCACTAATTCTGTATATGTTGACTAGCGTGATATACTAAGTCCTGTTCTTAATACCAACTAGACTCAAAGTTACCAGATTGCAAATACCAAATACCTTCCAAAATTACCAAACCGCAACAATGTCATCAACATGGTACGAATGATAAAAAAAAACAGATAAATGCAATACATACAATCAGATTAACTCAATCATTACAGTAATCTCATATTGAACAAAGTGTCACACATCAATTAAAAGATTATCCAATTGTCACGCCATCAATAAAATAAACAAAGAACTCTCAAAGTCGTCCCTTCCAATAAGGCCGATTACTCACGTTTTCCCCCCCACCACCTAAAGTTGCCGTCATTTTTTTCTTTTTAAGTCTCCTTCGAAATCCCACTTTGGGCTAGCCTCCCATTAATTTCTTTGTCACCCATGGGTTTAATTGGTCCAGCCCAATGTGAATCCAGTTTATTTCACGTTTCCATCCAATAACCTTTCATTTTGGTTTCATTTGATTTTCTATTTGTGCCCCACGTAAACCACAGTAGCCACACTCCATTTCCTTGTAATTGCATTTTACAAAATGGCTTTAATTTTCTTCATATTTGACATCTACATTTATCTTCAAGAGATCATCAATTTGATTCTTAAATGTTAAAATGTTTATCATTTATCTCATCGCTTCTTCAAACCTGCAAAATATAAAAAACCAATAAAGTAGTACATTTTATGATCAAATTGATTCTTTTGTCAAATAATTAGCATGCAGTAAAGTGTGTCTCAAATGCACTGATCAGTGCCACATGTTGATGTAGCCGGTTGGGGGTCGGGTTGTGTTTCCGGCACCACCTCGGTGTCAGGTTCGGGTTGGGTTTTGGAAACGTTTTCGAACGTGCTTGACGATTGGTTGAAAATAGGTTGTTGTGGGTACCAATTTGCAAATGTTAGAAACGGGTTTGGGTTGTGTGTATCGGCTTGAGGACGATAACAATTCATAAACATGTTCAAAAACAGATTGTTTGAGTTGTTTGGGTCTATAGTGTGTAGAAGATTTTTTGTAGATTTAAGAGTTTGAAATTTTTGAAAAGTTGAAAATTATTTGGAGAGTGCAAGTATTTTTTGTTTGTGTTGAGTTGGTTTATATAGGTAACAATTTGAATTTTTTTTGCCAATGGTCATATTATCGTTTGATTTTTTTATTTGGTTCATCGGTCACGTTACTCGTGATGTCCCTCACGCCTCTGTGTAATGGGGGCGTGTCACACCCCCACCTCTCGTCACCTGTTGATGATGTCACTGAAACGGTTGCGGAAGCATAGTGGTGATGTCTCAGAGATGAGGGGTGACTTACTTGATCCGATATCACAAGCACACATATTAACTTAAAGTAAATACATTAGAAGGTTCGTCATTAACATCCACATTACAGTCTACAACTAAGTTTATTTAATTACAAACTAACTTATACAAGTGCAAGTACTCCAAAAGTGTGTCCTCACCGGCGATTACTGTTTTCCTGCAAAAAGGGTTGAGTTTGAAACGTCAGCACAAAGCTGGTGAGTTTGACAGTTCAATTTCAAACAATATGATATGATAAGCATGTTCTCAAAATGTTATGTTCAAGATAACCATGGGACCCGTATCTAGTTCCTTTCGGACTGATATGTTCTTGTTCTGTGAAGATATTACCCGTCGGTAAATATCTTGGTGCCTCATTGTCTTAATGTTTATCACTTACATTAAGAAGTTTTGGAAATAGATAACAAACATTTGCACCAAGGGGAGTTGCAAGCTCCCGGCAAATGGGTTGTCACCCAATAGTACTATCAATGTTTTCTATTCGGCCCCACACGGGTTCACTAGATACAGTTCATGAAATGAGGTCTTTTGATACTGTGATAAAGATACTAACGGCAAAATCCCATGAAATCACACAAAAGTCACATGAAATCACACAGATAACAATGATGCATATCATATGTTCAGAAAAGACTTGCAGAGTTGCCCCGATGTTTACAAAAGGTTAAAAAGAAAAGGGGTTGTACGAAACTCACCTGATGATATAAATGTAGCAAAATATCTCGAAGCTGATAACAAGAGATAATTCTGCATTTAGTTATATTTAATAAGTTATTTATGTTCTAGTTTACTGATTAGATCTTTATGAACGTTCAATGTCAAAGACATTGCTTTGAAAGTCATCAAACCGATATTAAATGTTTAATTGGTTACTTTAGTATTCTATCATACAATGTATGATAATGTAGGAACCTACATTGCATTAGATTCCTAATACAAGGTTGATGACACTCTTGATTAATCAGAATAATCTCGGATTAATCAAATAGTTAATGTTGTTGATTATGATACTGTAACAGTTTCTAGATAATTTAATGGCTTAGGAATGATCAATCCTTGTTATTGATTACCCAAATATCATGAAATATCACAATGTAGCATCAGAATAGGTGTAATAACCAGGTTTAACATACTAATCTGACTGTTATCATAAACATCAGATAATCTTTCCAATGAGTATGTTAATGATTGTGATTAGTTTGAAACACTTGGATTTAACCTTGTATTTCAAGGATTAATCCAACTAATCACCTACATTGTCATAATCAAATGGTTTAAACCATTATAATCATGGGTATGATTTCATGCAAACCGGGCATTACAACAGATCAAAACAAGGATTTAACCGTTAAAATATCGTGTTCTTTGTTTATAATCAATCCTAGCCATTATCTAGGCAATAATCAACAATCCTAACTATGTCATTACGTTCAAAATCAAGATCTAATCAATCAAAATCAAACTAGAAGGTTTAAATGGATCATTACCTAATCTGACGGATATCCGCGGTTAAAACGACAATCAGAACTTGTAGAGATGATCACTGGTGCGATCCTTGCGTTCAGAGGGCTTGAAATTGAAGATTGGATGGTAGTTTGGTCGAGTTTTTGGCTGGTGAGTCGTCTGAGTTCGAATGAAAATAAAAGTTTAAACTCTGCATGAAATCTGATGAAGTAGATCAGATCATTCCACCGCCACACCCGTCGCGTACCACGACCCGAAACCAAAAAGGACTTCGCGTACCGCGAAGAAATTCGGGAATCTCAGATATTTTGCATGCATCGCGTACCGCGGTGGACTCTCAACCCCTCCATCGCGTACCGCGACGAGCCCATTCGATCAATACTTAGAAATTTTTCTTCGTTTTTCGATTTCGGGCAATCCAGAACTCCGTTTTGCACACGGTTTTCGCCCATGTTCATCGTTTCTTGCATACTATCGATCTGTAACAATTACAATCATTAAATCAACGTGGATTTCTAGAACGATCAAATGTGCTCACATAATTGATGACGTAATTCTCGTATTCAACTGTCACAGGGCGGCCGCCAACAGGGTATGACCAGCCCCTCTCACAACCCACTCACACATCATTACAGAGTCTTACAATTAGATTTCAAAGAAGATAATTTTCATTTGTAGTAATTATTAAATAAGAGCCAATGTCAATCATTTTTTAGAGTTCGTTTGTTTTTTATAAATTTTATTCATAAGTAACTAGGTTAGTACCTCGTGTATACACGAGATAAATAAAAATTAAAACTATATAAGATGATTATTAATATAAAATATGATTACATATAATTTCATAGATTAAATAATAAAATTATTATATTACTTTTTTAAACACTAATTTTTTCAAAGTTTGCTTCTTTAAATATTTTTTTTTGTAAAACTACTTTTAAAAATTCTATATTTTATCATAATTTGGTTGAGTAAAATGTCATTTTAGTCCGTGTGGTTTGACAACTTTTGTCATTTTAGTCAAATAGTTTAAATTTTGTCATTTTGGATATTATGGTTTCATTTTATTGTCATTTTGGTTACTATGGTTTCCATTTTATTGTCATTTTAGTCCAATTAAATTTAAAATTTTGGACTAAAATGACAAAATTGACCAAACCACAAGGACGAAAATGACAATAAATTGGAAACCATAATGACCAAAATGACAAATTTAAACTATTGGACTAAAATGACAAAAGTTGTCAAACCACGGGGACTAAAATGACATTTTACTCTAATTTGTTTTTTTAAAAAATGTGTGTTTTTTTTAATGGAAAAATGTGTGAAAAGTACATTTAATATTGGATATATTTAATAAGAGAGATGGACGAGAAAAAATATATCAAGGTGCTCTAAGAATGCGTCTAGTGTTCATAGAAAACCTTTGTTTATTAATTAAGTAAGATATGTATAGATTTATTAATTAGATATTTATATGTTGTTCAACTTGTGTATCACATGGGTAATAACCTAGAGATAACATTTGTTAAACTAAACAACTGCGTGAGCCACTACAAGAAAACCAATGCTCACCACATGTACTAAATGGTTTTAAGATTTGTGGTTTACCAAATCATAAATTCATAGTCAAGGTTGACTCTTCTGTCATGCTACTAAGAAACACTGATCTACAAAATGGTATATGCAATGATATTAGACTTCAAATAGTATCACTTTTAAGCGTGTAATCGAAGCAGAATTCATATCTTGTGGCCGGTAATGCTGGTACAGAAACATTCATTCTAAGAATCAATCTGATGCAATCCGGCAAAAAAATACTATTCAAGTTCAATGAAGACAATTTTCAGTTTCAATTTGTTTTGCAATAACAATTAATAAAAGTTACGAATTTTATTTTCTACAACATTTCAATATTTGTTTTTGAAGTGGCTCAATTTTTTTTTTACTTTTGTGAAGCAGTTCTAACAAAGAACCACATTTTGGAGCGGTTAATATAAAACAAAAAAAAATATTTTTAGTTAGTATTACTCTTGACAAGTAATGATTACATTTCGTATATATAGTAATTTTAATGCTATTTTTTTGTGATCTTAATTAATGAAATTATTTGTTAAAAATGAACAAAAAATTAATTATTAGGAAGGTCATCTCCACCAATGGATATAAAAAATGACAGTTTCAGTTTGAAGTAGTTTAAATGTTACCCTATCTCCATGATTAACCATTTCCGCGTTAATTTTTCTACATGCTCCTTGTTAGTAGGACATTGATGTTCTCTTAGCATTAATCTCAAGAGAAATTTAACAAACTAATTAATGTTTTATTAAAAGTGACAATATCAACTCATTTCCTTATATATTAGTTACCGACATGGACAAACCAATTTGTGGGAGTTTGGGGTCACGGTACACCATTGAATCTTAGCTCGTTAATTGAATATATATCAAGAAATTTCATTTGATACTTTAAGAATTTTTTAAATGACCCCATAAATATAGTTGAAAAGGATTTATAACATCAAAATTGAAGTTGATGTAACTGTTATTGAAATAATCATTGATTATTTTTTCAAAATATGTCTAGGGTTCAAAGCAAATGAGCTCATGTTTCATTTTTTTAATTCCAAACCAGGATCATGTTTAGTTACCAAATTACCTCACACGAAAAAATTCATGAGTTTGTCACTGGTTATGGGATTCAAACTATTACCCTCTGACCGTTGCTAAAATTAAAGAAAAAGGTGAAATTGGTCAAAGGTTACCCACAATATATATATTGTTGCAAAATAATTTTATTAAAAAAAGTAAATATATTATAGTAGTAAGAAAAAGGAATGGTTTGACATCCATAGCTGCGATGAAAAACAATTCATATGAGATAAAAGAAATAAACTAGTATATGATTATTAACAAAAATGAAATAACAAAAAGAACATTCGTTACATCCCTTTGAGTTTTTCTTATTTTTATTTTTTATTTAAAGAAGAAAATATATGTAAAGAAAAGGAAATTTGACACCCAATATTGATTGAACAAACTCAGGTGGAGGAATCAAGCTGGCGTTCGGAAAAACATTCAGTATGTATTGCGTACTTGCACCCAAAGCACTTTAAGATCATGTCATACTGCAATTGTTGTTGACACACCATGCACTGGCCATCAGCATTAATTCCTTGTACAAAAGTGACATCGTGTTGGTGATTTCGAATCTTGTATCTTCTTCCAAACTTCACATTGTAATACGCAAAGATGGAATGATTAGTGAAGGAAGATGTAGATTGCTCACATTGAAGTTTTAGGGGGGCACATGCAGTGTGCATAGAGGAGGCGCATGTGCTACAATGATAGAACCATTTCGATATCGGGTTAAATTCATCCTCACAAATATCGCAAAAGTATTCGCTAGCATGGTTCTCTGCCGGTTGATATCTTAAACTTAGTGGATGTTTATCATACTTGTGCCTAATCGTTCCAGGTAATAACAAAGCACAAAAGTTATGTAGGAAGTAATCACACGGGGGACAATAATACCCTATTATATCTCCCGAAAATAAAAAACATGCTTTACACCCCGTTCTTAAATCATCGGCCGAAGTTTTAAATCTTTGGAGAAGATGATTAGGGTGAGCTTCATGTGTGATTGCATCAGGTAAGAAGCCACAATTGACATCCACTAAATATTCACATTGCTTGCATCCATATGCAAAACCATTACTAGGTAAACGACAAATTTCACACCAAAACACACCAAAGAAGTTTGTAGGGGCCTTTTGCAGTAGAACAAGCGTATGCTCTGGATGGTCGTGGTGTTCTTGTATTTCAGAGGGTAGCTTGGTACACCACTCATGAAGAATAAAATCACAAGATTGTTGGGAACACTTGTAAAAGGGGATATCTGTGATTGGTCTCACACATCCATCACATAGTAGTTGCACTCTATTTACAGGATCATAAAGAGAAACTGATTGGTTAAGTAGAGACTCTTGTGTGTCAAAAAGAACCAGCGGGTGTTCATGACTAAACATATCACCATCAATCTTCCCTTTAATAGGTAATTTACCTTTGTTAATAAAATGGTGCATTAAAAGGTTGAAACTTTCATCAGGAAATGGACAACGGATTAGATTAGGATGATCATGGTCTTTGAAATTTTTATATGTTTTGCCAGGTCCTGCGTACGTCAAGTATGACATAAAGGCATCCTTCCTTGAAGTAGCACAACTAACATGGGCATAATATAGACATCTATCGCATCTATAAAGCCATTTGTTAATCTCGAAAGAAGTATCGCAAACTCTGCACCTAGGAAAGAATTTAGCCTTATTTTCAATATAAGGAAAAGAATAGGAGAGTGTAAGCATATGAGAATGACTAAAACTCCCATCGGTAAACTGTTGGATAAGTAACTTGGCTGGAAGTAAACAACAGTCCAAATGGATTCTGAACCAAGAACAAGTTGTACAATGGAAGAAGGTGCCGCTATGTTCACTACTACAAGCATAACATGGCGAAAGCATCCGACTGAAACAACGTTGCAATTGGTGAGGGTGACTTGGGTGGTTCATCTTCTGTTCAAGCATGTTAGCACAGATTATGTCCATGGTGAATTTGCAGATGTAACAATGGTAATTATAGAAACCACATCGACTAATATTGCAAACATTACACATCCACTCACTGTCAACAGTTTTTATGAATTTGATATCAGGATCAGATAACTGAAATTCCTGGGACAACGTAAGATCATGGCCCGGATGTAATGGATGATTTTGTTCGATTTTGGGCAGTTGTGCACAGAATTTGTGTAAGGAATAGTTGCAATCCTTGCAACTGTAATAACATAAATGAAACCAATAAATATGTTCCTTGCACATCTCGCATTTTCCAAAATCATCATCTTCTTTCACCCAAAAATCATCTCCATCTTCATCTTCCTTGTTAGAGTTTTCTTGGCAAGGCTGCAATTGGACCAGGCTGAGTAGATGCTCATGACTAAAGTGATCAAGCTGTTCCATCGTAACTACATTCAATGAATACATTTGTGTTACCAAAATAATGTGTCCACAAATATTCTACGAAGATAATAAACTTTTATAGTTAATATTTTTATATTAATTCTCTAGTACATTTGATTTGGGAGGCTAACTGCACAACTAAAAACATGATTTGCTTGATCGAGTCGACTTAAAAAAGAGTAACTTGTTGTCCTTGTTCACCATAAAGCCAAGGTATCTTTCAAGAATTTTTGTAATCTTCAGCTTAACTAATGATGTCCCATTATTTATATTGATTATTTTTAACCGTTCTTACATACTAAAAGATGCTTAACTAATGGTGTCCCATTATCTTTCAAGGAAGGGCCTGATAATCATTTGTGACATCGATCAAGCATAAAGGATAAGGAAAAAGAAGGCATAAATTGAATTGATTCACACTCAAGGAAGTGCAGAATTGTGTTGAACAATTCATATTAGAGTTGGAATCAAGATCATAAACTCTTTTGGTGAAAATTAAAATTAGCGAAGAAAATCGGACATAAAGTCAATATTGAGTTTATTAAACCAAAGGTCAGAACATGGTATTGATTAATTATCTTTGAAAGGTCTTATTTCTTCTTATTTTTTATTTGGTTTTTTAAAAAAGGACAAGCAATTTTTTTTTTTTGCGATTAGTTTGATTATATTCAAGCCTTTTGTTTAAAACTAGAGGGTTTACGCCTATGTTGTGTTTACTAAAATAGTGGTAATGGTTTAATAAGTTTTATATTATGTGTATGTGTATGTGTATGTGTATGCGTATGTTGTATAACATCTCAAATATTTAGTGTTAATTTTAGGTTGACCGTTAATTAAGTAAATTTAGTATAACCCGAATACTGATTAACACAAACTCAAAGAATCCGATTACCAAAACCCGAATACTGATTAACACAAACTCAAAGAATCCGATTACCAAAACCCGAATACCGACTACAAATAACTTAAATGGTTTGGTAATCGGGTTTATTTTCAATGTCAAAAAACCCGAACAACCCGATAAGATTAAAATAACATTTCTAAAGTTCTAAAAATATAAAGTTAAAAAGCTTAATTATGGAAAACCATGCATTTACAATAAAGGAAATTTAAAATGAACATAACGTTGTAAAATAAGATATACATAATATTTAGAAGTTGGTAAAATGAAATTATTTGTTAGTGTGTGGTCGATCGGGAGAGAAAAAGAAAAGTAGTTGCCGGCTTTTGTCCGACGGTGCTCCGATCGATGCACGACGGCCGCCATCTCGCAAGATTCTCCCCTTATCCTCCTCACTACTATCAATGACAGTGGTGGCGTCATCCCCTTTCGATGTCCACCAATAGTGAATATGGTGGGATATTTCGATGATGAAGGTTGTGGTAGCGGTTTTGGTGGTTGATCCTGTGACACTCCTATTCGATCGACCGACGACCGTGACGTTGTTATTTGTGGCAATGACAGTAAAAAGGTTGCGGAGCCACTGTCATGACTCCGGTAGCTCAAAGGTGGTTCGGTCACGTCTAAAAGTTGTGTTGCTGACTGGCCTAATCCTTTTTTGCTTTCTGCTTTGGTCTCTAGTGCCAAATCAAAGCGATTTAGGTAGAGGAAAGTGGTGTTGTTGAGGGTCCCAAAATAATGCTTATTAAGAATTCTCCTTCTCATATTTGATCGTTAAGTCAGGTAAAAAAAAGAATTATAATGGGATTCGAACCCAGGCACCTCACTTCAAATGGCAACAAACAAACCGGCCAGTTGGATTATCCAACATATGTGTTTTATTATTGAAATAATTATTATTTAACATGGGCAAGAATTTGAGAAAAAGACAAAAAGAAAAGAAGCTTCCACACCGACACTACCGATTAAGGTTATACAAGCAACGTGGTCCCGCGCTTCGCGACGAGTGATGAACTATTTAAGCGGAAGCAGAGTTTATATAAACATTCTAAGCACAAAAAAGGCATGCAAATTGCGATGGCTCGGTTCTTTATATATGACACACGCTGCGACGTAAACACAACCTAACATTGAAACCACAAACTTGTGGTAAAAGTTAGTAACAAATCTAAACGAAGTAAGCATTGATATAAACATGGATAAGTACAAAAAAAGAGTATAATATCACATTAGCTCACTACTATCATGCTTACATGTCACGACATATACGTGTCCTAATGCTGATACCTCAAAGTAAACTATTTAAAAACAACAAAATAAAACCTTGAAAAAACAAAGCGATAAAAGGCAAAAAAAAATTGTATTTTCTAGCATTTGACCATGTAATATGAGGATTAAAACAGGGTGGAAGGATTGTAGGACGTAGCATGGTAACTCAAGTGTAAACATATTTAAAGGTTAATAAAATATGTCGTAAGTTACGACATAAAAATATCATAAAATTTATTTAATATAAAGTTAAAAAAATTCAGAAGAAATAAAAAGTGAAAGGAATGGAGGACAAAGCGTGATAAAACTCAGATGTAAACATACGTAAACACAAATAAAATACATCGTATGTTATGACATACGAATTATAATAAAATTTATTTAATATTTAAAATATAAGAAAAACCAAAGAGAAAAAAGAAAACGTTAAAAAAACTTAAACTTCAATCATATATGACGGAGTATGAGGTTAAGAAAAATAACTGAATATGAAAATCCAAAGGAAAAAAAACGAAAAAAAAAATTAAACAAAAAAAAGAATTACGCATGTATGGGTCGAACCCATGACCAACAAATTAAAATCTCCATGTTCTAACCACTAAAGCAATTGTGCAAACTTGTCTTAAAATGAAAAAAACTTCACTTTATCCAAAGAATATGATTTTGAGAAAAACAAAAAAAAACCCTATTGGCCACCGACACTTGAAATTAAGGTATACATAATTATTTTAGAATCAACTTTTATTATTCCAACACAAAGAAAGAAATTGTAAGATTCAAGATAGTAAGGATTGTGTTTCCATTGGCAAGCAAGATAACAAAAGCATATGGTTTATTTAGCAAGTCAAAACAAAATTAAAAAATCAAACCAAATGAATTGTAATCAAGAATTGTAATTAAGAAGGCATCCGATTAAAATCAAGTCTTTGAAACCCAAACTCATACGGTTCATATAGCAAGTGCAAGATTGAATCTTTGTGATTCATGCCAAGATAAAAACAAACACGTATGGTTTGTAGCAAGTGTTTAGCCTTTTGGTTCATACCTAGCCAAACAATTATTTGTTCAAAATTTAGCGAAAGCAAGCAAAATCCTTGTGTTTAACTTTGCAAAAAAAGATCATTTTTGGTCATAGCAAGGTCGTGCATAAAAACCTAATGTGACAGTTGCATACGAGAATTACGTCATCAATGATGTAAGCACATTTGATCGTTCTAGAAATCCACGTTGATTTAATGATTGTAATTGTTAAAGATTGATAGTAGGCGAGAAATGATGAATGTAAAGACTAATAAAGGCTGATGCTTACCAAACTTCTTATTTTGTCTAAGTACAGGAGCTACATTGACTAAAAGCCTTCGGAAGGAAGAAGTGATTCTTCGGAAGCAGCATTGCTTTCGAAGGACAACTTATTCCTGCTGAAGGTTTTACAAGACAATTGCTTCGGAAGAAGAACTCAAAGGATTAAAGCTTCAGAAGACTACAAGCTTCCGAAGAACCTTCCTAGCTTCCGAAGACTCTTCTTTGCACCAAGGACAAAGACAAAGACTTCCGAGGTTTATCCTCTACCAAAGACTGTAGCTGATTACTTTAGTAGTACAAAAGGGACTGACACAAGACATGCTGGTCTCATCAAATACAAAAAGAACATACCGAAAGTCAGACAGCAGCTTACTTCCCTTCCTCAGCATTAAATGCAAAAGATTATCTGAAGCCTTAAAGATCATCAACATTAAATGCTTTGTGTATCCAGCTAGTCTTTGGTTAAGTCAATGTCTATATTTGTAATAATTGTAATTGAGTGTCTTAGCTTGTTAAGACACTCCTCATACTAGAATAAGCTTTACTTTATGTACTTGTCTAGTATACCCAACTTGTATTCCTACGTGTATACGGTTGTAGCCTTGGCTATATAACCTCTCATTGTAAACCAACTAAGTCAGTGTGCTTGTTCGTTTACACTTGTAATACTTTGAGAGAAATATATCTTTGAGCTTGGATTTACTTTTGTGTTCTTACTGCTTATTCAAAGATTATTCGTTCATCTGTTAAGTGTTTGTAAAATCATTCTAATAGATATTCCGCGTCTATTAGATTGATTGTGAGAAGATCCTGTTTGTGTGTTGTTTGAATTAAACAAACCGATCCAACAAGTGGTATCAGAGCTTTGGCTCTTAAACTTAAGTGACTAACCATCCTTAAGTTACCAGTTGTATATCTTCTCACATCTTACTACTACGAAACTCATAATCTGTTGTTTGTTCAAATGGCTGCATTAAACAAGCATGATACAGAAAATGGGACACTCATCAAGCCACCGATGTTCACCCCTGAAGACTTTGATACATGGAAAGTCAGAATGGAAGGGTTCATCAGGAATCAATACTTCAAACTCTGGAAGTCTGTTCTTGAAGGTCCCTACATTCCTACAATTGCTGCTGCTGGAGCCGGTGGAGCTGCTGTACCGAAGGATCCATCCATGTATTCGGATGAGGACTATAAGAAGATGGAGATGGATTCAAAGGCACTGTGGCTCATTCAGATGTCAATCCCCAACTCTATTATACATGCATTCAAGAAATGCAAATCAGCAAAGGAGTTGTGGAACTCTCTGCAACAGATATATGAGGGTTCAGATGATGTCAAAGAAAACAAGAAGGATATGCTGAAAAAGAAGTTTGAAAACAATGAGAACATGTCTTCTCAATACCTAAGGTATGTCCAACTTGTTGATGAGCGAACCACTGCAGGGGTAACACTGGATAATCAAGATGTGCTCAGAAAATTTCTGAGATCTCTTCCAAAGGCCTGGAACATCTACTCAGTCACAATAAGAAGAACTGAAAACTTGAAAACACTAACTCTTGGAGAATTATTTGGTATCTTAAGTGCATATCAAATGGAGATTGATTCACAGGAATCAAAACCATCAGCTGCATTTCCATCAGGATCAGCTGCATTATATGTTCCTACTCAAAACTCATCCTTTCAAAGTTATCAGCCTATGTTTCATTCAACTGCACCACCAAGCCAACCCAACACCACATATCCTGAAACATCCACACCATCAAGTTCAACTACCAATCCATTTGCACAATCTGTTCCTTTGGTTACCTCTGGCCTAGGAGCTTTACTAGCTGAAGAAACAAATTATTTCCAGTTATGTCAAGAAGATCCGGAAGGAATTCTTGCTGATGATTTAGAAGAAATGGACATCAATTATCAGATGGCCATGATTTCTTTCAGAGCAAAGAAATTTTATCAGAGAACAGGAAGGCAATTTAAGAAGCATAACATGAAGACCGGTTTTGGACTGGATAAATCCAAAATTAGATGCTATAATTGTCAGCAACTTGGGCACTTTGCAAGAGAATGCAAAGCACCAAGAAATCAGCCTACAACAGGAGAACGGCAAATCAATCAGCAAGCAACCAATCAAACCATCAATGCAAATGTTGCTGAGCATCATGATTTTTCAGACTGGAGCTTTCAAGCAGAAGATGCATCAACCTCAAACAATGCCTTCATGGCAAATAATGCCAGCTCATCATTCAAGGTAACAGACAATATGTGTACACCTGAATACTTAGAGAAACTAAATGGTTATAAAAGAATTAATGAACAAGTATGTAATGAACTTGAGTCAATACAAGTTGTCAAAGCAGAATTTTACAAAGCTGAAAAGGACTATAAAGAAAAGATTGAAACATTAGAAAAAGCAGTTTCTAGTCTCAAACATGAAGAGACTAACTATATTTGTCAAATAAATGATCTTTTGAAAAGATTAACAACTGCTAAGACCGAACTTGTATTGGCTGAATCATACAGGGATAAATTTTACAGTCAAGGTGAGAAGTTTGAAAAAATGTGGAAAATGAATAGCACTTCTAATCTAGCTAAAGGGAAAACTGCTGGGTTGGGATATAACAGTGTGGAACCACCAGTTGTATATACTCCACAGGTAGATGTTAAATGCAAACCATAAATCAAGCTTGTATTTGATGAGGAACTTGGAATCCATATGGTGGATAGTGAATCCGAAGTGTCTGACAACACTTCTGCTGAGGATACCACAAAGGAAGAGGAGGTGGTACCAGAAATCAAAACCAAAACAGTTTCTAAAAGAAAAAACCAGAAATCAAAACAAATCAACACAACTGTTTTTGTAAAACCAAAACAATCCACTGAACATAACAAAGGCACCATCTCTTCTGAAGAAAATACAACTGACTCTCAAAATTCAAAACAAAATAAGTATGTGAGCAATCCTTCAGTACACAATAGAAAAAAGGGTAATGAACCATCAAAATCAAACCTTAAATCTGGTCCCAAAGACAAGGTTTCTCAGGTAGAAAGGCAACAGCTCATAAGTTGCCTAATGTGTGGAGATTCTGATCACTTTGCTGCTGACTGTCTCTATAATCCAAGTAGACGCAGTCAACCCATCAGACAATCAAAACCATCATACAGACACTTTAGACAGTCATTCTCTTCATCGAAAGATAACCAAAGTGTCTCAGAGAAAAGAAAATCAAAGAGTCGGAAGAAACCATCGGAAGCTGCACCTGCTTCTAATGAGAAAAGAAAAGAAACGCATTCTAAGTCTTCAGAAGCTATACCCAGATCATCCCTACATAATCAGAAGACAAGACCATCTCCTAGAAGGTCATCGGAAGCATGTCACAAAAGTCCTTCCGATGAGAAAATAAAGAAGCCAAAACCCTTTATGTATACCAGAAAGGGTAACATGACCTGGACAAGAAAAGAATCTGAACCACCTTTGACCTCATCAACCAGTGCATCATCTGTTCTACCCAACCTGCATTTAAAACGTTTTACTTACTATGATGCAGAAGGCAAACCCAAGACCACTATGGCTTGGGTTCCCAAAAGACACTAACCAAATTTGTTATGTGCAGGAGCAGCAGGATACAAGAAGTAATCTTTGGATAGTGGATAGTGGCTGCTCCAGGCACATGACAGGCAACAAGACTCACCTTCATAACTATGAACCATTTTTTGGAGGATCTGTTGCATTCGGTGGAGATCCAGTAGGAGGGTATATCACAGGCAGAGGATCTATTTCAAATGGGTGTGTAAGTTTTGAGAATGTGAACTTTGTTAAAGAACTTAACTACAATTTACTGAGTGTATCACAGGTGTGTGATCAAAAGCACAACATGTTATTTACTGAGCATGAATGTATTGTTTTAAAGCCAGGATTTGTTGTTCCAAATGATCAAATTTTGCTCAGGGCTCCAAGAAGAAATAACATGTACATGCTTGATATGAGCACAGCTACACCACTCAGTAACATAAGTTTCTTTGTCTCAAAAGCTTCACTTGATGAATCATCTCTTTGGCATAGAAGACTTTGTCACGTAAATCTCAAAAATATGAATAAACTTGTCAAAAATAACCTAGTAACTGGTTTACCAACAAAGGAATTCATATGTGTTGACAAATGTGTTGCATGCCTAAAAGGTAAGCAACACAAGTCATCTCATCGTGCCAAAGAGATAAATTCTATAACAACAGTCTTGCATCTGCTTCATATGGACTTGTTTGGCCCCACAAGTGTGAAAAGTCTTGGTAAAAAGTCGTATTGCTTGGTGGTTACTGATGATTTCTCTCGGTATACCTGGGTATTCTTCTTAAGTACCAAGGATGAAACTGCTGAGATCTTAAAGTCATTCATACTTAGGGTGGAGTATGAAAGTGACCACCATGTAAAAATAATTAGATCAGATCAAGGAACAGAATTCAAAAATCATGTGTTAAATTCATTTTGTGAATCTAAAGGTATAACAAGACAATTTAGTGCTTCTAGGACTCCACGACAAAATGGTGTTGCTGAGAGAAGGAATAGGACACTAATTGAGGCTGCAAGGACCATGTTGTCTGATGCCAAACTTCCAATAACTTTTTGGGCAGAAGCAGTCAATACTGCCTGTTATGTCCAAAATAGAGTATTGGTAGTTAAGACACATGGTATGACTCCCTATGAAATTTGGCACAAGAGAAAACCATTCATTGGGTTTCTCAAACCATTTGGATGTCAATGCACAATCTTGAATACTAAAGATCATTTAGCCAAGTTTGCTGAGAAATCAGCAGAGGGCTACTTTGTTGGGTACTCTTCACATGCTAAGGCTTATAGAGTATACATCAAAGCTTCCAGGATTATTGAAGAGTCTGCAAATGTTCAGTTCAATGAACATACTCTTAATAAACCTGGAACAGGCCCTGATTGGTTATTTGATCTTGATAGCTTTACATTTGCATTTAATCTGGTGAAAGAGTATGTTCCAGTTTCACAGTCAGCTACCACAGATACCTCCAAATGCACAAGAGAAGATGACTTTCGTGTTGAACTGCCAATAGCTTCAAGACAAATCTTGGCATAATCCTCTTCAGCACAAAATGGTGTGTCACAGCCTGAGATAATCAACACATCTCAGGCAGGTCCCTCAATTGAATCTACTTCTGGTTTACAACATCATGAAGAAGTAGGAAGTCCATCAGTAGAGGCAACCACTTTGGAAACTACTTTTCCCAGAGAAAACCAACCCACCACAGTCCAAATTCAGAATCCACAAGATATGCCGGAAATTCAGCTTGAGGTAGTACTTCTTAACCTTGAGTCAATCAATCTGGATGAAGCTTCTCAATTGGATGTGATTCCACGAACTCGAATTCACAACACTCATCCAGTTGAGAACATTATTGGAAATGTTGAAGAAGGAGTAAGAACTAGAAGCTCTATGCACGAAGCAAACATTTGTTTGTTCTCATGTTTTCTATCCCAAATAGAACCAAAGAAGGTTGCTGAAGCATTGAAAGACAACAGTTGGGTAGAAGCCATGCAGGAGGAGCTTCTTCAATTTGAAAGACAAGGAGTATGGAAGACCTGTCCTTTACCTAAAGGTAAGTATGCAATTGGAACCAAATGGGTGTTCAGAAACAAGAAAGATGACAAAGGGGTTGTTATCAAAAACAAAGCTAGACTGGTTGTTTAGGGATATACTCAGGAGGAGGGCATAGACTATGATGAAGTCTTTGCTCCAGTAGTAAGAATTGAAGCCATCAGAATCTTTTTAGCGTTTGCAGCTGCCAAGAACTTCAAAGTGTTTCAAATGGATGTCAAAAGTGCATTTCTCTATGGAAAGATTGATGAGGAGGTTTATGTGTGTCAGCTTCCAGGCTTTGAAGATCCAAAGTTTCCTGACCATGTCTGTAAGCTTGATAAAGCTCTCTATGGGCTGCATCAAGCTCCCAGAAAATGGTACGAAACTTTGTCTTCCTTTCTGTTGTCTAACAATTTCAAGAGAGGAACAATTGATAAAACTCTCTTTTTCAAGAAGTCCAATCAACATATCATGCTAGTCCAAATCTATGTTGATGATATCATTTTTGGTTCAACTAATGAATCTCTCTGCAAGGACTTTGAATCACTGATGAAATCCAAGTTTGAAATGAGTTCAATGGGAGAACTCACCTTCTTTCTTGGACTACAAGTGAAACAAACTCCTTCATGGATTTTTATTAATCAATCAAAATATGTCAAGGACATTCTTGAAAGATTCAAGATGTCTGATTGCAAAGCTCTGGGAACTCCTATGTCCAAGACAACATCTCTTAGCCCTGATCTTGAGGGGGAGGATGTTGATCAACACCAATACAGGGCAATGATAGGCTCTTTGATGTATCTCACAGCAAGCAGGCCAGATATCATGTTTGCAACTTGTGTCTGTGCAAGATTTCAGGCCACTCCCAAAGTCTCACATATGCTGGCTGTGAAAAGAATTTTTAGATATCTCAAAGGAGCACCAAACCTAGGACTATGGTATCCTAGAAATGAAGACTTCCAGTTCGTAGCTTACACTGACAGTGATTATGGAGGGTGCAACATCAGCAAGAAATCAACATCTGGAGGATGTCAATTCCTTGGACCCAGGATTGTGTCTTTGCAATGCAAGAAACAGTCATGTGTATCTACCTCTACTGCAGAAGCAGAATACATAGCTGCATCTAGCTGCTGTGCACAAGTTATTTGGATTCAAAATCAGATGAAAGATTATGGAATAGATTTGTTCAACACTCCTATTCAGATAGACAACTCAAGTGCAATCTCCATCACCAACAATCCTGTCAAACATTCCAAGACAAAGCACATTGACATAAGATATCACTTGATCAGAGATTGTGCTGAGAAAAGGTTAATTCATCTAGTCAAAGTTGATACAGAAAACAATCTGGCTGATCTCTTCACCAAAGCATTTGATGAAGGAAGATTCAGGTACTTAATAACATCCATTGGAATGATTAACTTGGAGTAAATGAAATGATAAGGAATAAATAATTCTTCGGAAGATAAACTTAACTTATCTTCTGATGAGTAACTACTCAGCAGAAGATAAGTTAAGTCTTCGGAAGCATTATTTCTTCCTCTGTCGGAAGTTCTCACACTTCAGAAGTTAAATTATCTTCTGAAGTAATACCCTTCCGATACATTAACTTCGGAAGCTAAATCTTCTGATGATACTCTTCAGAAGAAAGTATCTTCCGAAGAATATTTTATCTGATGTACTTCTGATACTTCAGAAGCAGTGCTTTTGATGTATTAACTTTATACTTCCTAACCATTGCTTCTGAAACTTCAGAAGCAGTGCTTCCGACAGTATAAACTTTATACTTCGGAAGCAAAACTCTTCTGAAGACTTTTTGGTCTCTTAAAATTCTTCCGAAAGTCACATCTTCGGAAGCAACTCAGCACTTAACAAATATTCAAACATTTATTGTGAAACCAGCTGTCATCGGAAGACCTTTTTCTGACATCCGGATCTCAAATTTAATGTGTCTATATATTAAATACTGAAATCCGAAGGTATAAAAAGGTCTCCCGCTCATCCATCTTCTCTCACCGTTTCTCTTCAAAATTGTTCTTCTTGTTTCTCTCAAATCGTAACCTAAAAACCACCGATTGAAATGAATCTCCTTGCATTCAGATCAACTCACAACATTCCAGCGGAGTTGTCATCAGACAATGATGCTGACTTCGCTCCGATCATCTCGTTTCTTCAGAAGAGCAGGTATTCATTTGCACTCACTGTTCAGCCCTTGGTGTATGAGTCTCATCACCAACAATTTTGGGCATCCTGTTCTGTTTCTTCTTCGTCCAATGGTTGGATTCTTAATGCCACCATTGATGCTCATCCTATTTCTATCACTGTGGAAACCATCTGTCGGCATCTCAAACTCAATGATGCTGATGGAAAGGTTTCATTCACAAAGGATGAGGTAGCATCGACTTTTAAGTCGATGGGGTACGAAGGTCCTCTCCCTTCAACAAACTATTTGAAGGGTAGAGTGTCCTATAATTACAAGTACCTCATACATTTGTTCCTACATTTCCTTTCCAATAAGACAGGAGGTTGGGATCAAGTTCCATCTGACTTAGCCTTGGATATTCACGGCTTGGTCTCCAACCAACTGTTTAACTTTTCTGCTTTTATTTTCAATAATTTGGTTGACAATATTTCGTCACCAAAGAAATTTTGTATGTATCCCAGTTTTTACAACAGATTTTTAATGAGGAGTTGGGCACTTCCCTCTCTCTAATTGGGAATACATATAAAATGCCCTTGGTTTCTTCCAAGGTTTTTGTGCAACTAAAGAAGAAGGGTGCCCAGTTCTCTGGGAAATTCACTCCCCTTCTTCCATCTATGGAGTCACATACTCCTGAAGGTGACAGCTCTATTAACCCCACAGATGCTGAACCCACACATTCCACTTTTGTTGGTCATCCCATAAAAATCACATACAAACGCAAACGAACCCCTGTACAGCTCTCTACAGCTGTTCGGCCCCTTTCTCAAAACCCAGCAAGAAAAAGGTGAAAAGAACTGATATGGGCACAGTTCCACCTAAGGTGAAGGCCACACCTATAATTACTCCACAGGTTCTTCCTCTGGAATCTGTGGCTGCCCCTAACCTGCCTGATATCCCTCAGAGTATGTCACCATACATACCTTAGAATATCCAAAGGGATTCTCCCATCATTGAGTCTGCTTCTAATGAAGCAACTCCATTAGATCAGAGACTGTCTCCCAGGTCTCCAGGTTCTTATCATCCAGAAATGCCCCCCACCCATACTACTTCCCAGGCTCAAGGGACATCTGCTATAGCTATGGAGGAACCACTCTCTCCCACTTCCCAAACATTTATGAGAGTGGTGACACAGTTACAAGCTAGGTTCCCTGACCCAGAGCTTACCATATCAGAGGTTGATCCCAGGAGTGAAGAAGGGATCAATGCAAATGAGGCTGCCACTACTGATGAACCTTCTCAAGTTCTTCAGGACAGTGGTAAAGGCAATAGGACCTCATCTGCGGCAACCAGCATTGGGGAGGACTTCTTTGAGGCCCTTCTCAATGAAGGGAATCTAGGGTGCCAAGAAACCACATCTGGTGGTGGAGGTGCAGGAGCTAGGCTAAGGACTCCATCGCCCCATGATTCTACTCAGGTAGATGAGGGCAACAAAATACAGGAATTGACGGCTACCATCACATCCCTCCAAGCCAGGGTAGCTCATCTGGAAGCTGAGGTGACTACCCTAAGGCTTGAGGTCCAGACTAAAGATGCTACCATTCTGGACCTCAGGAAGCGCCCCCCCCCGGTTCTTTTTCAACCCTTTCATCCTGATCCTGCTACAACTACCTTCATCTCCCCTGATGCTACCAAAAAGGGGGAAAATACAACTTCTGCAGGGTCAGAATCACAAGCAAGAGAAGAGGAAGCAGCTCAGGATGTCAACCCATCCATAGTCACTTTGACTACTGAATGGGATGACTTCTTGGGTACTTACTTTCATGTTTCCTCCACTTCCTCTTCCTCTTCTTCTGAAGCAACAGAGGCTGCCAAAGAGACAGAGCAAGAGCCCAACACAACAAATGTCTCTTTGGAGCCTCAGTCCCCTGTTGGGACTCACTTGTCCCCTTCTGGGACTAAGTCTCCTACTGAGACTGCAGCCCAGGTTGCCATGGAAGACACTATTCAAGAACAACCTTCAATCTCCATGGAACCTGTGTCCCCTCCTACTGGGACAAAGGCTACTGAAGACCTCTCATCCTCTCCTGAGCTCTCTGGGGAAACTAATAAGGAATCAACCAAGATGGTTGGTCAACCGGAGGGGGCAGTGAATGCTAAGGTTAACTCCGAAGCTGCAGTTGCTTCCGAAGGCCCAGTCATTCTTGATGTTTCCTCCTCAGAGGAGCTAAGTGCCAATGAACTAGTTGGTGAGGCAACAGGAGACATTGCCTCTGGGGTAAAATTAACTGCTGATGATAAAGGAAAAAGGAAATTAACCCCAGAGGAGGAAGCTGAACAAGAGGAGAGGATCCCAAAGAAAATGAAGGGCCGACCAGATACATCAATAGATGATGAACTCGTCAGATTGTCTGCCCTTCTTCAAGAAAAGGGGTATGATATTGATGAAGTACTTAGCTGGTCGGTACCTAGAATGGCTGCCGAGCTGGACAAGGTACAGCAGCAAGAACAGGCAGCTGCTGCAACCAAAGCCCAAAAGAAGCTAACTAAGACACAGAAGGATAAGGCTTACAGAGACAGTCTGAAAGCCTTCCTACTAGAATATGGCTTCCATGCTCGGCAGCTAGGCCCAATGAAGAACTCAACCATGGATATGCATATCAGAGACATCAAGGCTAAGATTGCCAGAGGTGAGTTACCTTCAATTGAGCAAATAAGGGCTCAAAAGGCAAGCCTAATGAGAGGCTTAGGTTTAGGGGGAGGAGCAAGAATAGAATTTCCCCTCTCTGGAACAGGGATCAGACAGGGTGAGGAAGTCATGTGTGGGGAAGCAACAAAAGCCATGTTCCCCAACATGTCTCCTCCAATCTCTTCAGTGATCAAGATCAATAAGGGCAAAAAGACTGCAAGGAAACAACCATCTCTAATCCCTAATCCTGAGAGACAAACATAGGCTGATGAGAGGAGAACAGAACCCTCAATGACTGAGGATGCTGGTCCACAGCCTACGGCAACAACAGGTGCAGCAGTAGGATCAAATGTGGAAGAACAACAAGCCAGAGATCAGAGGAGTCAAGCTACTGCTCAAGCCAGACCAAGTTTCACAAGAAAAAAGAGCATAGCCAGAAGGAAAAAGAGAACATCTGCCATCTCCTCTGACTCTGAGCCAGACTCACCTCCCCCGGGATCAAAGGCCAAACCAGGAGCTTCAATGCCCAAAGATCATCCAAAAGATCTAAATGATCTACAACATCATCATACCTATGTTCCTGTTATAAAGTAGAGCTACAGTAGACTTCACAAAGAGTTTACTCTCACTCTGATCAATGAAGGAGTAAAGGTTTTGGATTTGGTACAACTGTTTGTGCTGGATGCACCCTTTGTCTTTGATTTGGAGAACCTCCCTCTTGAAAATCCAGACAATGGACAAGAAGGGAGGCAAGCACTCAGATGGGCAAAGGCAAGGGCTCAGGTCCTGAGGGGAGAAAAAGTTGTAAAGAGGATCCCATAGGAAGTTTTGGTAGCATCAGCCTAGGGGGAGACTGTAAAGACTAATAAAGGCTGATGCTTACCAAACTTCTTATTTTGTCCAAGTACAGGAGCTACATTGACTAAAAGCCTTCGGAAGGAAGAAGTGATTCTTCGGAAGCAGCATTGCTTCTGAAGGACAACTTATTCCTGCTGAAGGTTTTACAAGACAATTGCTTCGGAAGAAGAACTCAAAGGATTAAAGCTTCAGAAGACTACAAGCTTCCGAAGAACCTTCCCAGCTTCCGAAGACTCTTCTTTGCACCAAGGACAAAGACAAAGACTTCCGAGGTTTATCCTCTGACAAAGACTGTAGCTGATTACTTTAGTAGTACAAAAGGGACTGACACAAGACATGCTGGTCTGATCAAATACAAAAAGAACATACCGAAAGTCAGACAGCAGCTTACTTCCCTTCCTCAGCATTAAATGCAAAAGATTATTTGAAGCCTTAAGGATCATCAACATTAAATGCTTTGTGTATCCAGCTAGTCTTTGGTTAAGTCAATGTCTATATTTTTAATAATTGTAATTGAGTGTCTTAGTTTGTTAAGACACTCCTCATACTAGAATAAGCTTTACTTTATGTACTTGTCTAGTATACCCAACTTGTATTCCTACGTGTATACGGTTGTAGCCTTGGCTATATAACCTCTCATTGTAAACCAACTAAGTCAGTGTGCTTGTTCGTTTACACTTGTAATACTTTGAGAGAAATATATCTTTGAGCTTGAATTTACTTTTGTGTTCATACTGCTTATTCAAAGATTATTCGTTCATATGTTAAGTGTTTGTAAGATCATTCTAATAGATATTCCGCGTCTATTATATTGATTGAGAGAAGATCCTGTTTGTGTGTTGTTTGAATTAAACAAATCGATCCAACAATGAACGTGGGCGAAAACCGTGTGCGAAACGGAGTCCTGGATTGCCCGAAATCGAAAAACGAAGAAAAATTTCTAAGTGTTGATCGAATGAGCTCGTCGCGGTACGCGGAGGTAGGCTTGAGAGTTCTTCGCGGTACGCGATGGACCAAAATATCTTAGATTCCTCCGGAAATCGTCGCGGTACGCGAAGCCCCTTTTGGCATCTGGTCGCGGTACGCGACGGGTGTGGCGGTGGAATAAGTTGCTTATCTTTATCAGATTGCATGTAGAAGAATTATTTCTTTTTCTTCTCGCTTCTGCATCATTTCCAGGCGAAGAACAACCATAAATCACCATCTAAACCCCTTTCTGAAGCTGCCAGACTCCACCGATTGCACCCGTGAACGTGTTTACAAGTTCTGATCGTCGTTTTAGCCGCAGATATCCGTCAGATTAGCTAATGATCCGTTTAAACCTTCTAGTTTGATTTTGATTGATTAGATCTTGATTTTGAACGTAATGACATAGTTAGGATTGTTGATTATTGCCTAGATGATGGCTAGGATTGATTATAAACAAAGAACACGAAGTTTTAACGGTTAAATCCTTGTTTTGATCCGTTGTAATGCCCGGTTTGCATGAAGCCATATCCATGATTATAATGGTTTAATCCATTTGATTATAACAATGTAGGTGATTAGTTGGATTAATCCTTGAAATGCAAGATTAAATCCAAGTGTTTCAAACTAATCACAACCATTAACATACTTATTGGAACGATTATCTGATGTTTATGATAACAGTCAGATTAGTATGTTAAACCTGGTTATTACACCTATCCTGATGCTACATTGTGATATTTCATGATATTTGGGTAATCAATAACAAGGATTGATCATTCCTAAGCCATTAAATTATCTAGAAACTGTTACCGTATCATAATCAACAACATTAACTATTTGGTTAATCCGAGATTATTATGATTAATCAAGAGTGTCATCAACCTTGTATTAGGAATCTAATGCAATGTAGGTTCCTACATTATCATACATTGTATGATATAATACTAAATTAATCAATTAAACATTTAATAACGGTTTGATGACTTACTAAGCAATGTCTTTGACATTGAACGTTCAGAAAGATCTAATCAGTAAACTAGAACATAAATAACTTATTAAATATAACTAAATGCAGAATCATCTCTTTGTTGTTAGCTTCGAGATATTTTTCTACCTTTATATTATCAGGTGAGTTTCGTACAACCCCCTTTTCTTTTTAATGTTTTATAAACATCGGGGTAACTCTGTAAATTGTTATCTGAACATATGATATGCATCAATGATATCTGTGTGATTTCATGTGACTTTTGTGGGATTTCATGGGATTTTGCCTGTAGAACTGAACTCTATCATGGAACTAAAAGTCCTCATTCCTGAACTGTATCTAGTGAACCCATGTGTGGCCGAACAGAAAACATTGATAGTACTATTGGTTGACACCCCATTCGCTGGGAGGATTGCATCTCCCCTTGTGTGAATGTTTGTTATCTGTTTCCTGAACTTCTTAATGGTATGATAGACATTAAGACAATGAGGCACTAAGATATGTACCGACGGGTAATATCTTGAGAACAGAACTTGTCGTCCGAATTGGACTAGATATGGGTCCCATGGTTATCTGGAACTGAACTATTGAGAACATGCTTATCATATCATATTTTTTTAAATTGAACTGTCGAACTCACCAGCTTTGTGCTGACGTTTCAAACTCAAACCTTTTTGCAGGTAAACAGTAATAGCCGGTGAGGATGCACTTTTGGGATATTTGCACTTGAATAATTATAAGTTGTAATTAAATAGACATAGCTGTAATGTAATTGTGGTTGCGACATCCTTGTAATGTATTTACTTTAAGTTAATCTGTGTGCTTATGATATCAGTTCAAGTAAGTCACCCCTCACCTCTGAGACATCACCACTATGCTTCCGCAACCGGTTCAGTGACATCAGACTATACACGAGGTGACGAGAGGTGGGGGTGTGACAGGGTGGTATCAGAGCCACATGTTATAGAATTTAGGTGGACTTAGAGACCTAGACTATAACCATAGGATCGAATAGTAACACAGAGAGCACCGAACACTAATAATGAACAAAACTTGTTTTGAATTAAGCCAGGATGATCAGGTGGTACAAATTCCAGTTATGAGTGGCCAGCATAACTGAAATTTGCAACACGTGTGCATTCTAGTTTACTTTAATTCAAGCAGAACCTCAATAACTATAAAGACGAATAGTTGTCTAGAGATAGGAAAGACCATCATATCATGTTTATGTTTATGTTAAATATTGTTATTTAATATTTACTTCATGATACTGATTAGAGATTTTGATGGTACAGCAATGGCCGATCAAGTCGAACAATATATTTACCAGAGATTTCCTTATCTGAGGTTGGATGACACCCCTAGTTCTAGTGCAGGATCAGACTCAGATCCTAGTGAGGCATCATCTGCAGCCTCTCAGGAGACCCCTGCCGGACCACGTACAGCATCATCCCCCAGACCTGTTACTCCACCACCACCACCATCACCAGTACTACCACCAGCAGCCCCCATTCTACCCAGTCCCCCTCATTCACCTTTGGTTCATACTTCTGCCGAGAGACGACAGGACTCTTCTCCACGGAGAGTCCCTGCGTGGGACGGATTACGACGGATGCGGGGACAAGCCCGCAAGACCACGGGGCTACCCCCTAGACGTCAGATGGCTCCCCGAGATGAGCCACAGACTATACATGAGGTGGGAGAATCCTCCCACCAAGCTGAGTGGAGAGCCCAGCTACAGCAGGTCACTCAGGATCTGCAAGGGATGCGTCAGGTTATGCAGCAGCAGAATGCCATGATAGACGATACCCGTAGCACGGTATTAGAGATTTTGACTTCTCACTTGACCATTATAGATCGAGTGAACACATTAGAGGTATACACACAGGCGTGGAGGACTTCGGTTGAGGAGCGGTTGCGTAGGACGTGGGTGTGGAGGATTATTGCTACCTTTTGGCAGCAGATTGAGTTGTTGAGGGCATGAGTGGTGAGGGTGAGAGAGTTTCTGATTTGGCTTGGGATGGCCAGTTTCGAGACTAAGATGATAGTTTTGGGTGTGATTATGGCGGCAGTAGCCATGGTGTTTTCCTGTTTATCGTACTTTTTACGATAAGTATGTTCATGCAGTTCTTTTTGGGATATCTTATGGACAGACGAATAGGTTGTTAGTGTGTGATGTGGATGGGAATTTTTGATTGTGAAATGGATCCCCGGTAGTTAGTACAGATGTATCGTTTATGATAGTTCTTGTATTAAAACTTTGTGATATATAAAATTATGGTAGTGTAATAACATGGGTGTTTTTGTATATCTGTCTGTATAATGAACTATGTGTGTGATGTGTGAACTATAATTAATTCTTCTGTGTGAGAACATAACTGTATATGAACATATCAAGATGAGAACATGTCGAACTAAAAATATATATTTCGCTGAAATACAATACGGGAGCAATACTGTATGCGAATATATCGAACTAAAAATATATATTTCACTGAAATACAGTACGGGAGCAATACTGTATGCGAATATATCTGTAACTAAAGTACAGTACGAGAGCCATACTGTACGAGAACATATCTAAGTGTGAACATATCTGTAACTAAAGTACAGTACGAGAGCCATACTGTACGAGAACATATCTAAGTGTGAACATATCTGTAACTAAAGTACAGTACGAGAGCCATACTGTACGAGAACATATCTATTGTTTGTATGAAAACATGTGTGAGAACATATCCTAGTCCTGTATGAACATATTTCTAAAAACATGTGTTGCAATGCAATGAGCTGGGTAAGACTCTAACATGTTTTTGAAATAACAGGACTAAGTATAACTACGAACATTTGTGTGATCTGTGTGTAATGCGAACATGTCTGGACTAAATTCATGTAGTTATACTGTATTCTTTATATCACATTTTCAGTATAACTGAATGTGATTGTATTTATGTGATAGAACGGGTTATATCTTTAATGTTCTTAAACTGACCTGAGTTTGTCTGCTTGTGAGCAGATTAATGGCTCCTAAAAGAGGTCGACCAGCAAAGAAAGCTGCTCAGAACATTACAAACCCTGAACAAAATCAAATCCCATCTGTGAATGTTGAATCAAATCTGGATCCGCATGTTAATCCGGAAGTGAACGTAGTTCCACCTGGGAACTTGGAAACAAATACTGCTCCACCAGTGAACCCTGGAGCAAGCACTGTTCCACCTGCTGGTACAAGCGGATCTAAAACAAATGAGGCTATGATAGCACGAATTGTGAGTGAACAACTATCTGCTTGTGGTGTTCTGACACAACACCAACCACATATCACCGCAGGTTCTGGTGGGGAACATGATCATGCTGAACATAATGCTACTGGTGGTCACGTCGAAACTCATACTACCACCGGTACAACAACCACGAAAACAACTGTTCCTGATCCACCACAGCAAGGGTGTACATATAAGTACTTTGCTTCTTGCAACCCTCCTACTTTTACGGGCAAGGAAGGAGCGGTTGGTCTTTTAAGGTGAATCGAGGAGATGGAAACCAAACTCAAAATCAGTCAGTGTTTGGAGTAGCATAAGGTGTCTTATGCTGCGTGTTCTCTGAAGGACTCAGCTTTGACCTGGTGGAATACCCAGGCCAAGACTTTGGGTTCAGCTACAGTTGACTCAATGGGCTGGAATGAATTCAAAACTCTGATTAGATCAGAGTACTGCCCAATCACTGAAATTCAAAAACTCCAGGAGGAATTCTGGAATCACTCTATGATCGGTGCTGATTGTCTGGCTTACACCGATCGGTTTCACGAACTTACTTGTTTACTTCCCGATATGTTTCCTACGGAAGCAGCTTTGATCGAAAAGTACATTAAGGGTTTGATTCCCCAGATTCGGGGAATGGTGACTGCTGCTGAACCTACAACCCTCAAACACACGATTCTTTTGACCACTAAGCTTACCAATGAGGCGGTAAGGAGTGGTACTTTGTCTTTGAAACCTCAGACGGCTCATAGCCGTAGTGATGCGGTACCTCGAATGTGTCGAAAGGTACCAAACGAAAATGGTTTGGCAAAACCAAGGCGAAGGCTCCGGCTGAGATCACCCAGAGCAAGCCAACTGTGAAAAACTATGGTGCTGCTATTCCTGAGAGGAAAGTTTATACTGGGCAGGCGCCCAAATGCGATAAGTGTCCACTCCATCACACGGGACCATGTCCTGTTTGTCTGAACTGTAACCGAGTTGGACATTATGCTAAATATTGCAACTTTCCTACTCAACCACAAAATCAAGCACCACGACAAACCACTCGAACCAACCGGTCATGCTACAAATGTGGAAACCCTGACCATCTCATACGAAATTGTCCAAACAATAACACCAATCCGGGAACTGAAGCTAGGGGGAGAGCTTTTCAGATTGGTGCGACCAAGGCGAGACATGATGCAAACATTGTTACTGGTACGTTCCTTCTTAATAATCTTTACGCATTAGTTCACTTTGACACAGGAGCAGATAAGAGCTTTATCTCTCCTGAATTTGCATCATTAATTTCATTGCCTACGGTAGATCTAGAAACTCCTTATGTTATTGAACTTGCTAATGGCAAGTTGATCAAAACTAACAGTGTTATTCAAGGATGTTCCTTGAATCTGAATGATCATCTTTTCAGTATTGATTTACTTCCTATTGAGCTTGGGAGCTTTGATGTCGTTGTTGGTATGGACTGGCTTTCTGATAACCAAGCGGTTGTGTGTCAAAACAAGATGATCCGTATTCCATTACCTAACAATAATACACTGATAGTTCAAGGAGAACGAGCCGGTAGAAAACTTGGTATCATATCTTGTATGCGAGCTCAGAAATTCTTAAGGAAAGGCTATTATGCTTTCCTAACACAAGTGACTGAGCACAATTCTTCACCCAAACGAATCACAGACATCCCAGTAGTCAAATATTTTCCTGAAGTATTTCCTGAGGATATCTCAGGATTACCCCCAGTGAGACAAGTTGAATTTCGGATTGACTTGATTCCAGGTGCAGCACCTGTTGCTAAAGCCCCGTATCGGCTTGCACCATCAGAAATGCAAGAACTTTTAGGTCAATTGCAAGAACTGTTAGACAAAGGTTTTATTAGACCTAGTTTCTCACCCTAGGGAGCACCAATTCTTTTTGTGAAAAAGAAGGATGGTTCATTCAGAATGTGCATTGACTATCGGGAACTCAATAAACTGACAATCAAAAATCGTTATCCACTACCTCGTATCGATGATCTGTTTGATCAACTACAAGGTGCTACTTACTTTTCAAAAATTGATTTGAGATCCGGATACCATCAGTTGCGTATTCATGATGATGACGTTCCAAAAACTGCTTTCCGAACCCGATACGGACATTACGAATTTCTAGTAATGCCGTTTGGCTTAACAAATGCACCAGCAGTTTTCATGGATCTGATGAATCGAGTATGTAGACCTTATCTGGATAAATTTGTGATTGTGTTTATTGATGATATTCTCATTTATTCTCGAAACCAACAAGAACATGCTCAACACTTGAAATTAATCCTAGAACTTTTGGCACGTGAAAAATTATATGCCAAGTTCTCCAAGTGTGAGTTTTGGTTATGAGAAGTTCAATTTCTTGGTCATGTAGTAAATCAAAACGGTATTCAAGTGGATCCCAGTAAGATTCAAGCAGTGAAACAATGGGAGACACCACGAACCCCGACTGAAATACGTCAATTTTTGGGGTTGGCAGGTTATTATCGCCGGTTTATCAAGAAATTTTCAAATATAGCCTTTCCACTGACCACATTGACACAGAAAAATCAACCGTTTATATGGGGTTCTCAACAGGAGGAGGCGTTCCAACTGTTGAAACACAAACTCTTCAACGCACCTATCTTGGCATTACCGGAAGGTACTGATAATTTCACAGTATACTGTGATGCTTCTCGTCAAGGTCTTGGGTGTGTTCTAATGCAGAAGGATAAGGTAATTGCCTATGCTTCTCGACAACTGAAAGTACACGAGAAGAACTATACTACACATGATCTAGAACTTGGTGCAGTGGTATTTGCACTTAAGATTTGGAGACATTATCTATACGGAACTAAGTGTATTATATACACTGATCACAAAAGCCTCCAACACATTCTAGATCAGAAAATGTTGAACATGCGACATAGGCGATGGGTTGAACTTCTAAACGACTATGACTGTGAAATTCGTTATCACCCAGGTAAAGCGAATGTCGTAACTGATGCCTTGAGTCGCAAAGAACGAGTCAAACCTTTACGTGTGAAAGCGTTAGGTATGACTATTCAAACCAGTCTAATTCCTCAAATCAAAGACGCTCAGCAACAAGCTTTACAAGCAACAAACTATTCTGCTGAGGGACTGAGGGGATTAGACAAGAAACTCGATATCAAAAATGATGGACTGTTGTATTTCAAAGACCGAATGTGGATTCCTTTATTCGGTAACTCTAGAACAATCATCTTGGATGAGGCACACAAATCCAGGTATTCTATTCATCCAGGTGCTGATAAAATGTATAAAGATCTTAAAGACTTTTACTGGTGGCCTGGAATGAAGAAACACATAGCTGAATACGTGGATCGATGTTTAACATGTCTTACGGTTAAGGCTGAACATCAACGACCTTCTGGGTTATTACAACAACCTGAGATTCCCATGTGGAAATGGGATCAGATCTCTATGGATTTCATCACTAAATTACCCAGAACCTCACGTAATCATGACTCTATATGGGTTATCGTTGATCGCCTTACAAAATCTGCGCATTTCTTACCCGTCCGAGAAGATTATTCTATGGATCGACTCGCTAAACTCTATGTTAATGAGATTGTGTCTCGACACGTAGTACCGATCTCTAACATTTCTGACAGAGATAGTCGATTTATGTCACGATTTTGGCAAACTCTTCAGAAATCTCTGGGCACACAAATCAATATGAGCACAACTTATCATCCACAAACAGACGGGCAGACTGAACGAACGAATCAAACTCTTGAAGACATGCTCAGAAGCTGTGTGATTGATTTTGGAGGTAGCTGGGATATTCATCTTCCACTTGTTGAATTCTCATACAATAACAGCTACCATACCAGTATTCAATGTGCTCCATTCGAAGCACTTTATGGACGCAAGTGTAGATCACTTATCTGTTGGTCAGAGGTAGGTGAGAGTCAAATCATAGGCCCAAAATTCATTCAAGAAACAACTGATAAGATAGCACTAATTCAGGAACGAATCAAAGCTACTCGCGATCATCAAAAGAGTTATGCTGATAATCGTCGTAGACCGTTAGAATTCCAAATAGGTGATCGAGTAATGTTGAAAGTGTCACCTTGGAAGGGCATTTTCAGATTCGGGAAGAGAGGTAAACTTTCACCAAGATTTATAGGGCCATTTAAAATTCTTGAACGAATTGGATCAGTAGCCTACAGACTTGAGTTACCTCCTGAACTTAGTAACATTCACGATGTTTTTCATGTATCCAATCTGAAAAAGTGCTTGACTGATGAGTCATTGATCGTACCTCTAGAAGAGATTCACATTGATGAAAAACTTCAGTTCAGTGAAGAACCAGTAGAGGTAATGGATCGAGAAATGAAAGTGCTAAAACGTAGCCGCATACCAATCGTTAAAGTGCGATGGAACTCCCAACGTGGACCCGAATATACTTGGGAACGTGAAGATCGAATGAAAGCGAAATACCCACATCTATTCTCATAATGATTGTCATAATGTAAGTCTTCACTAAATTTCGGGACGAAATTTCTCTAACAGGAGGAGACTGTGACAGTTGCATACGAGAATTACGTCATCAATAATGTAAGCACATTTGATCGTTCTAGAAATCCACGTTGATTTAATGATTGTAATTGTTACAGATTGATAGTAGGCGAGAAATGATGAACGTGGGCGAAAACCATGTGCGAAACGGAGTCCTGGATTGCCCGAAATCGAAAAACGAAGAAAAATTTCTAAGTGTTGATCGAATGGGCTCGTCGCGGTACGCGGAGGTGGGCTTGAGAGTTCTTCGCGGTACGCGATGGACCAAAATATCTTAGATTCCTCCAGAAATCGTCGCGGTACGCGAAGCCCCTTTTGGCTTCTAGTCGCGGTACGTGACGGGTGTGGCGGTGGAATAAGTTGCTTATCTTTATCAGATTGCATGTAGAAGGATTATTTCTTCTTCTTCTCGCTTATGCTTCATTTCCAGGCAAAGAACAACCATAAATCACCATCTAAACCCCTTTCTGAAGCTGCCAGACTCCACCGATTGCACCGTGAACGTGTTTACAAGTTCTGATCGTCGTTTTAGCCGCAGATATCCGTCAGATTAGGTAATGATCCGTTTAAACCTTCTAGTTTGATTTTGATTGATTAGATCTTGATTTTGAACGTAATGACATAGTTAGGATTGTTGATTATTGCCTAGATGATGGCTAGGATTGATTATAAACAAAGAACACGAAGTTTTAACGGTTAAATCCTTGTTTTGATCCGTTGTAATGCCCGGTTTGCATGAAGCCATATCCATGATTATAATGGTTTAATCCATTTGATTATAACAATGTAGGTGATTAGTTGGATTAATCCTTGAAATGCAAGATTAAATCCAAGTGTTTCAAACTAATCACAACCATTAACATACTTATTGGAACGATTATCTGATGTTTATGATAACAGTCAGATTAGTATGTTAAACCTGGTTATTACACCTATCCTGATGCTACATTGTGATATTTCATGATATTTGGGTAATCAATAACAAGGATTGATCATTCCTAAGCCATTAAATTATCTAGAAACTGTTACCGTATCATAATCAACAACATTAACTATTTGGTTAATCCGAGATTATTATGATTAATCAAGAGTGTCATCAACCTTGTATTAGGAATCTAATGCAATGTAGGTTCCTACATTATCATACATTGTATGATATAATACTAAATTAATCAATTAAACATTTAATAACGGTTTGATGACTTACTAAGCAATGTCTTTGACATTGAACGTTCAGAAAGATCTAATCAGTAAACTAGAACATAAATAACTTATTAAATATAACTAAATGCAGAATCATCTCTTTGTTGTTAGCTTCGAGATATTTTTCTACCTTTATATTATCAGGTGAGTTTCGTACAACCCCCTTTTCTTTTTAATGTTTTATAAACATCGGGGTAACTCTGTAAATTGTTATCTGAACATATGATATGCATCAATGATATCTGTGTGATTTCATGTGACTTTTGTGGGATTTCATGGGATTTTGTCTGTAGAACTGAACTCTATCATGGAACTAAAAGTCCTCATTCTTGAACTGTATCTAGTGAACCCATGTGTGGCCGAACAGAAAACATTGATAGTACTATTGGTTGACACCCCATTCGCTGGGAGGATTGCATCTCCCCTTGTGTGAATGTTTGTTATCTGTTTCCTGAACTTCTTAATGGTATGATAGACATTAAGACAATGAGGCACTAAGATATGTACCGACGGGTAATATCTTGAGAACAGAACTTGTCGTCCGAAAGGAACTAGATACGGGTCCCATGGTTATCCGGAACTGAACTATTGAGAACATGCTTATCATATCATATTGTTTTAAATTGAACTGTCGAACTCACCAGCTTTGTGCTGACGTTTCAAACTCAAACCTTTTTGCAGGTAAACAGTAATAGCTGGTGAGGATGCACTTTTGGGATATTTGCACTTGAATAATTACAAGTTGTAATTAAATAGACATAGCTGTAATGTAATTGTGGTTGCGACATCCTTGTAATGTATTTACTTTAAGTTAATCTGTGTGCTTATGATATCGGTTCAAGTAAGTCACCCCTCACCTCTGAGACATCACCACTATGCTTCCGCAACCGGTTCAGTGACATCAGACTATACACAAGGTGACGAGAGGTGGGGGTGTGACACCTAATTAGCAAGTTGGTTAGAAGAACATAAATTTGATTAGCAAATGGGCCAAAAACTAGGTAGCAAGTAGCTCAGAAGCAAGCACAACGAAATCCGTCAGTAAAGTCCAATTAGCTAGTAGGTTGGATACTCATTTGATCAAATTCGCAATAGCAAGAATCTCATCAGTAAGTATGTCAGAACCTGATTAGGAAGTTGGTTAGGAATAACAAAAAAAGAGTTAACAAGTTGGTTTGTGACATCTATTACAATGTTAGATTTTGACTAAAAGTTGACAAGATGTTAACTTAAGTTGATGTGACTAACAATGTCAAAAATAAAATGTAACTATATTATGGTTAGAACGTGTCATTAACCGAAATGACATCGATGAAAACTAAAATGTTTAAACTTATAACATGACAAATTAAGAACATTAGTTAGTTAAACCCAATTAAATAAGCTGTAATTTCAAATAGTCACACTTGAAGTTATAAACTAAATGTTTGAAATAACGTAAAACATATAAATCAAACGTTCTAATTAAGAGTCGGACTCTATTCAGAGTTATAAATTAATACGAAGCTTATACATAAACTAATACGATATTCATTCATTTCATCAAAAGTTCTAAGATTGGGTTATAACATGCCGTGCAATTAACGCGTTAAATAATAGTGTGTGCCTTGAGCGAACTTGTAACGACCCGAAAAGAATTATATATAGTTAACGAACATTAATGATTTACAATGAGACGCACATAATTTGGATCCGAATAAATTGTGGTCTCGTATAAGCTTGTAAATAATAAAAGTGTTTGAGTATAGTGAGAGGAGATTTTAAAAATAAGAGTAGAAACTCAAGTGTTCTAAAGTGAAATTTCAAAATAATGCCATTGGCATTTGTGTAAATATTTAAGACTTTAATCTTGACTATGAAATTACAAATTACAGACGTTCGGACCATTGGTTTATATATAATGGTCACATGATGGAAATCATCAGATGCAGCCTGTCCAATGAGTCAATCAGTTTAATTCAATGAGGAGATTTTAAAAATAAGAGTAGAAACTCAAGTGTTCTAAAGTGAAATTTCAAAATAATGCCATTGGCATTTGTGTAAATATTTAAGACTTTAATCTTGACTATGAAATTACAAATTACAGACGTTCGGACCATTGGTTTATAATGGTTAGATGATGGAAATCATCAGATGCAGCCTGTCCAATGAGTCAATCAGTTTAATTCAGATCTTAGGCTTACAAATAATTGGTTTTCCATTTATTATTAGGTTTTGGACTTCTAATTATATAATTGGGCTTAAAATTTGAACTGGTAATTTAGGCTGGCCATCAAAAATTCAAAATTGATAATATAGAAAAAAGGGACGGACACACATGGCAGGTCACGAGTTCCATATCAATTCATTCTTCACAAGATTAGGGCAAGCCGCAAGACCATCGATGTCTTCTCAAAAAAGGAAACGGACGGGCAGGAACGCTTTGTTCCCGAATCCATTTAAGGAGAGAAAAGAAAAGAAATTGAATGAAAGGAGAACCATTTTTGTGTTCCTGAGTTTCATTTAGGCCTTGTTTGGGATTTCATTTAAAAACGACTTATTGACTTATTAGTTTTTTCAAAAAGCCAGTAAGTCAATAAGTTGTTTGTCAAACCCAAAAGGACTTTTAAAAATGACTTTTTGTAAAAGGGTGATAAGTTGTTTTTTAAAAGCTAAAAATTTTAGCTTTTTAAAATGACTTATGACTTATTGACATAAAATTACAAATTTACCCCACTTTTACCCTTTACCCAATAACATTAAATAGTGTCAATAAAAAAATGTCCTTTTTGGTCATTTTGACAATTAATTTTGAAAAAGCTAATCCAAACACATTTTTAAAAACTTCATTTCAAAAAGTCATAAGTTAATAAGCACTTTTGACAAAAAGTCTTTGTGAAGTTAAATAAGCAATCCCAAACAGGGCCTTAAACAAAGGAAGGGAAAAAAGGAAATAAAACATGTTGTGTTCCCGAGTTTAATTTAAGGAGAGAAAGGAGGCGAAGTGAAAGGAAAGAAATACTATATTTTCTTTTCCTTTCCTCTCATTTCTTTCCTTTCCTTTTCCTAATGGTTCTCTCCTTTAATAAAAACTCGGGAACACAACTGAAGAGTGACGAGAGGCGAGATGAAGTTGATTCCAGAGGAGAGGGAAACGGGCTTCTTGCGGCTGTGAAGAGGCTGAGTGGGCAGCGGCAATTTAATTAGAGGAAAGGGAAACGAGGCGTCGACGGGACTCGGGAGATGGTCGACGGCCTGTAAATTATTATTTATCCTATACTTATGTTTAATCGACATAAATCCTAAAATTAAAAAAAAAGTAATTTTAAGGTTTGAAGTTCTCATGAGTAAATTGGGTAATTTTGTTTTGCTTCAGGATGATAATTTGTGGTTTATTGTTTTATGTAAGATGTGCTTCACATTTAGTGAAATTCCTTTTTTAAGATTCAATGAAATCAATAAAAATACGCCTGAAAAATAATTTGGGTTTAAGTTTCTTTCAGCTCGCTAATTTCACACATTGACGAAGGATTTAAGGGACCGGGAGGGGCGACTGCTCCCTGCTCCATTTTTTTGCCAGTAGTGTTAATTTTTGGACCGTAAGGCAAAAAAAAAATTAATACTAGTTCCCCCCCTCAAAAAAAAAAATTAAACCATCCCTCTCATTGTTTTACCTCATGTCTCACAAATTAACGTTTTATGTTCTCATTTTTATTAATCCTTAAAATACCCTTCCAGCGCTAATCCTCTCAAAATTGAATTCTTGTCCATTTCCCTAACTCTCTTCCATTTCGTGAGTCATGTACACTGCACTAATCCAACAAAGTTAGCCTAGTGATTAAGGCTTGACCCTTTCTCCTTGCAAACCAGGGTTCAAGTCTCATTGACGACACTTTAATGGATACCAAGTGAGGGGCGGAATCTTGAGTTTAATCTCGGGTTCTGAACCAATGGGGGGCGAGGGTTTACTTGTGCCACGGGGTTCTGCGCATCAAGGGTACGGTCTCACGGTCGGTGATTGAGGAATCAATCTTAGTTACCAAGCGTCAAGATAACTGAAGGTACCATGACGGGACCTCTGCCGTTCAAAAAAAAAAAACGTACACTGCACCATGCCACCACTCCAAATCCAACCTCCGACTCCAAGATTTCTAGCAATCTAGCCGGAATCCACCCCTTCTGAGTTCCGAGCAACGAACAATCAGCCCTCCTCGGCGAGTTCCGACCGGCGACCAAGCAACCAGAGAGTAGACACTTTTGCTTATACATTTAGGTTTTATATTTGATGCCAGTAGTGTATTTATTTGTTATGATTTAGAATTAGTATATTAATTGGTATTGTTTTGTTTGTGTAGACATTTTGGTTTTAGTTTGAATCAATATATTATGGGAAATGTGAAAACAATTGACCCGACTTGTCCCAAATCATAGATACGAACATTTAACCCAACTAACCGAGACATACCAGTCAATTGCAAAAAAAAAAAATTGATAACGTAAGATTTCGCCCCTCCTTCTAATCTAGTGAAGCTCCGTCACTGATTTCTAATGCAAGATTTTGGTATTCCTCTCTCAAGATTTCATGTTTCTTAATGCATAAACTATTGATATGCTTTATAATGGATTTAATATGTTCATTACAGCTCAAAAATGTTTTCAAATTTAGTGAACATGTTTACTATCGTTCTTAGAAGTTTCCTGATTTTGACTCACGTGACTTTCATAGTAAAACAAAAATGTGTTTATTACATGCCACCAATAGTATATCAAATGGTACCCTTTGCTAAAAACACGCCCAACACGCGAGGTAGGAATGTTAGTTATTACTTAATTTAAGGTTGATTATTTGATTAAATAGTGTTTAGTTTGATTTGTTTTGATTTCATGTTTCTAATAGTTATTTGATGAGTTCAGGCTTGTATGAATTTGACTTGAGTTGAATTTGTTTGTTATTTGGATTTTGGGGCTAACAAATATTGATTTGATGTTGGGAATGAATATTTTTGATTTGATTTTGGCTACATTTTAACATGACTATATTGGTTGATTTAAAAGAGTAGGTTTTCAACATCAAATAGATATCGTAATCACGAATCTAGCCCAGTGTCCGTTCGCAATGTCAATAGGGCCTCTTTTTTTTTTTCGCTTTGGGCCTCAACAAAGCTAGAGCCGGCCTTGCATTTGTGGTTATTCTCGTGTTCCAAATTTCAATATTCAAGTTAGACAACTTGATGACGTAAAAAAAACTAATTGATTAACTTAAAGAACGCTTAAACCACATGTAATTCACATCATTTTTGCATATTTTGAGACAATAATCCCAACAACAAACCTTTTTTCGTCAATTTTAATGAATCTTTTGAAACCAAAGACCTCTTGAATTGCAACGTGTTAAATTTATGGTTTTGTTGACGTTTATACATATTGGGGACATTTTGCATCATGCAAATATTTTCTTTTTTAACTACAATAACTTTGACATTTAGACGTACCCCGTCAGTCTTCGTATTTAACAATTTCATAGCATTTTATATTGGAGAACGCGTTTCTTTTATCTGTTACGAAATTGAATAAAATTTTAAAAATGTAAAGAAATATACCAGTATGCATTGTTGGAGATAAAGCTTCTTCTTCTTATAAGCAAATTGTATGCATAAATTGTAAAGGAGAGTAATGTTTCTGCCAATAAAGATGAGGGATGAATAAATAGAGGAACATCAATATCTATAAGAATTTGGCATAAAAAAGAAAACCAAATTCCTTCAAAAAGCATTATTTTATTCGATTCTTGGAGTAACATAATGGTAAGCAACTTAAATTACTTCAAAAGGATGGATTGCTCGATTCTTATAGTAATTGAATGGAAAGAAACTTAAATTATCCTCTTAAATTGTTTTATTAAAACTTCTAAATAATTTTCAAATATTTGTGTTTTGTAATCTTATTAATAAAAATAATTTATCAAAAGATACAAACAAAATAAACAAATAAATACATAACTATCACCAAGGGTTTAGGAACACCTGCACGATAGGTACAAATATGATGTGTTTCAAGTGATTTCAACTAGGCCTGTAAACGAACCGAACGAACACGAACACAGGCATGTTCGTGTTCGTTCATTTAAACTTAACCGAACACGAACACGAACACCTTAACGAACATGAATTTTGTGTTCGTGTTCGTTTATTAAGAAAATGAATATGTTTGTGTTCGTTTGTGTTCGTTCATTAATAAATTAAACGAACTGTTCATGAACATAAACGAACACAAACGAACACAAACAAACTTAAATAAACGAACAAACATAAATGGACATTTTTTAACACCATTGAATAATCATAAACAAACATGAACACTATTGAACAAACATAAACGAACACAATTGAACAAGTATAAACGAGCATAAACGACAAGTCTCTTAAATGTAAATACATATCATTCGTAAATTAGTCAGTTAACCGAACATAAACGAACATTATCGAACACAAATAAACGAACGTAAACAAACGAACATAACCGAACTGTTCATGAACATAAATAAACGAACACAAGGTGTGTTCATGTTCGTTCATTTAATTAAACGAACACAAATTTTATGTTCGTGTTCGTGTTCGTTCATTTATTAAATAAACGAACATAAACGAACTTTTTACCGAACAGTTCATGAACTGTTCGGTTCGTTTACAGGCCTAATTTCAACAAACAAATAAATCTACCTAGGAAAAACCACTAAACATAGCATTCTGAATTAATGAAACTATGAAAGCAAATCTTAACTATATTTAAATATGATAAAGTGTTTGCTTTTGTATATACCCCACCCGTCTTAAATGTGTTACAAAACTTTTATTTATTTTTATAAATATTTTTAAATTATGATTTACTATATATACACACACATACCTATTTTAATTTTTTTTTAAAACAAACAACAATTATTCATGGTTACTATTTTCCTCTGGTCCTGCGAATTCAGCCTACTGGGGTTTCATCTTGTGACAGTTCGAGCCCTGTCAGGGGCGACTTAAATGACATACAGATGAGAGAAGGAATCTTGAGCTTAATCTAGGGTTCTGGACCAATGGGGAAGGATTTTACCCATCCTAGGGGGTTTTCACGCATCTGGTGTGGCCGCATCTAACCTTCTGTCGGATAGGTCCTGTTAAGACAACATACGTGGTATGTAGGATCGTTGCCGTTCAGAAAAAATAACTATTTTTCTCTTGTTGCTTGTTGAAATTATTGTTGGAAAATCTCAACGCATGAATAGGCCAAGAACATTGGGATTATAATTTTTTCACTTTAAATGTTGCCATAAAAGCAAATGGTAAAATATGTAAAAAGTAACCCAAAACGTTCCTACTAAATCATCTTATTATTCAAGAAAGTTATATACTTATATACTTTAATAATTATTTATCTGGTGTAAGCAAATCTAAGATTTGACTGAAAAGCTTCAATTGATTAAAGCGCGAATGAAAGCTGCACAGGATCGACAAAAGTCCTATGCCGATAAAAGACGAAGACCAATAGAGTTTGCAGTAGGGGATCACGTACTGTTAAAAGTTTCACCATGGAAGGGAGTTATTCGATTCAGGAAAAGAGGAAAGCTGAGTCCGAGATTTATTGGACCTTTTCGAATAATAGCACGAGTCGGTAAGGTAGCCTACCGATTAGATCTGCCAGATGAACTGAGCGGAATTCATCCGACATTTCATGTTTCCCATCTGAGAAAATGCTTAGCAGATGATGTAGCATATGTGCCTTTAAATGATATTGAAATTGATGAAAGGTTGAACTACATAGAAGAACCGGTTGCAATAGTTGACATGAAAGAAAAACAATTACGTAATAAGATAATTAGACTAGTTAAGGTTCAATGGAAACACCGAAAAGGATCAGAGGCTACCTGGGAAACTGAAGATGAGATGAAACGACTCTACCCACATTTGTTTGAAACGTAACAGGTTTCGAGGACGAAACCTATTGTAAGGAGGGTAGATTTGTAACAGCCGAAAAATTTAGCACATTTGAACGTGCTTGAAATCCATGTGGATTTGACAAATGAAATTATTACAGGATGATAGTATGCGGGAAATGGTGAACGTGAACGAAAACCGTGCGCGAAACGGAGTTAAGGATTGTCCGGAAGCGAAAAACGAAGAAAAATTTCGAAGTATTGGAATTATGGGGTCTTCACGGTACGCTAAGGATAGGTCGAAGAATCCTTCGCGGTACGCGAAGAACGCAACGTATCTGAGTCTTCCGGATTTCTTCGTGGTACGCGAAGACTTCTGTGGCTTCTTTTCGCGGTACGCGAGACGTCAGCAGATCGCCTGTTGGTTTAAAAAGTCAAGTTTCATCTAGATATTTCATTTTTTTCTTCTTATCTTCGAAGATCAGCATCACCCACACGAAAAATAATCATTCAATCCATAAAATCTTCAAGTTTGAAGCCCTTGATCACGTGGATCGCTCCAAGGATCGTTAAAACAAGTCCTGATCGTCTTTTTATGCACAAAACCTCGTCTGAATAGGTAACGGTTCATTTTAACCTTCTAGATTGATTATGATTGATTAGATCTTGTTTCTGAACGTGATGATATAGTTAGGGTTGTTGATTATTGCCTAGATGATGGCTAGGATTGATTTTAAATGACAAACTTGAACTGTTAATGGGTAAATCCTTGTTTTGAGCCGTTGTAATGCTCGGTTTACATGAAATCATAACAATGGTTATAATGGTTTAAACCATGTGATTATGACACTGTAGGTGATTAGTTTGATTAATCCAAGATTTATTCTGACTAATCAAGTGTGTTATCAACCCAATATCGGTTTGACGACTATCAAGGCAATGTCTTTGACATTGAACGTTCAGAAAGATTTAATCTGTAAGTTAAAATATAGATAGCTAATTAAACGCAACCAATGCAGAGTTATACTGTTAGTACCAGTTTACGAGGGATCTTGCTACAGTAAGACATCAAGTGAGTTCTTATAGCCCTGTTTTAAATGTTTTACCATTTTGGGCTGATATGCATGTTGTAATGTTATTTTATGAAAATGATTGTTTTAACTGACTACGGTTGGTTAAAAGAATATGTGACGGCAAAGAATGTTTTATGCCTGCTATAAAGTTATGGTATGAAAGAATGATTTTAACCTAATAATGATCAGGTAAATAATGTCTTCAGATGAAGAATGATTTCCAGTAAAGAAAGTTTTAAAGTAAATAACGGTTTAAATCTCAACTGCGGTTGAGAAGTAAACGATTTTAAAAGTCTCAGATGAGATGTAACGAATGTTTTAAGTCTCAACTGCGGTTGAGAAAGAATTGATTTTTGAAAGACATCGACCGAGGTCGAGCAGTGAATGTGATAAGGAGGTCCCGGCTGCGGTTGGGCAAAACCTGAGCACTGCGGTGCGAAGGACCGTTTATGTATATGATGGTGTAAATGATTTAAACCATGTTATGATGTATGTTAAGAAGTCTTGTACCGGTATGAGCCGTCAATTTCGGTTGATGGTTTAAGAAGTCCTGTGAAAGAACAGGCCGGTCGACTATGTGTCGCCAGTTGAGGAAGTCTTATACATGTATGAGCCTGTCAACTTCGGGTTGGCAGTTGAGGTGTCTTGTATTTATACAAGCATGTCGACTTCGGGTCGTCAGTTGAGGTGTCTTGTGCTGCACAAGCCTGTTGACTTCAGGTCAACAGTTGAGGCTAATGTTTTATGTATAGTATGATAGATGTTATGATGACAGGTATATTATACCTGTGAATTATGTTATGTTATATAAAGTTTTGAGACTGTTGACTTCAGTCAACAGTGAATGTTGAGGTTTTATGTATTTTAAATAATTTACTCTTGTGAAAAGTTAACTTAGAACTCACCGACGAAAGCTGACTCGTTTTAGCATGCATATCAGGTTGAATGGTATTGATAAAGAATAGCAGGAAGGCTCAAGGCATACCCCGAGAACTACCCTGGCATAATCTGGCATGAATGGGCTATGTTTAACATTTGTATAATATGTGTGCCATGTTTTATGTAATCACCTGAAATTCCGTTGCTCTAGTAATGTAAATTCGGTTTAATGACTATGGGTTTGATGTGTGCCAACCGAGGGGGACTCCCGGGATTCGGGGCCTCTCACAGGTTCCTTTGATCGATTGTGCCGGCTGTTTAATCCGGTTTTACGAGTAAAACCGGTATTTCCGGTTTCAAAAATACACAAAATTTAGGATTTTAAGCGATTTTCGGCTTTTAAGCGATCGTGAACTTGATGTGTTTAATACGCAATGTCATAATCCTATTATGCACTTTTATTTAAAAAAATTTTATTATAATTTGAGTACTTTTAGATTGTTTTGGATGAATTTGTATACTTTTTGAAAAACTTATTTGAATATAAGTTGTATTTCTATAGAAGGAGTAGGTTCAGATACAAATAAAAGTTTTTGTAAAAATGGTAGGAACCAATAATGTGTTGACATGTGACATTTTTATTAATTAATAGAAAAGGGTAATATAGGCAATTGTATTTAAATGATTTTTAAATTTTGCATTAAAATAGGGAAGTAGTTAATCAGTTTCCTGATTGAACATATTCCAAAATTAAAATTATATCACGTATAATCTTAAAACCATTGAATTCGTAACATCAAATACCGAATAAAAAAAATCGCAGGTATTGAGTTTTTGAATTGCATTTGCAAAATTCGATGGAAGATTACGTACAAATGGATGGATGAGTGTTAATATGTGCTATTATGTGATAGTATGTGCTATTTTATGTAGAACGATGTGAACAGGGAGTTTTAATAATTTGTTAAATTGATAAATCGTTAAATAATTTGTTGATATGTGCTGGTATGAATGATAGGATAATTATTTAGCATATTTTTTGTGTTGTTGTGTGCTAACATGTTGTAATTTTAAACGCCAAAGCACAGATTTTATAGTGCTATTATATGTTGATATATATATGTACTGATATGTGCTGATATATCATGTATTAATATCACATATTATGTATACAAGCTGATATATGCTTACATGCATTAATAGCATGTATTATGTGAATGTGCTGATATACGCTTCATGTACTAATAGCACATATTATCACATAGCGAAAATGAAACTGACTTATTCCTTAAAAATAGTAACTGCTCCTGATTTAATGGATAGCATGATATCTGCAAATATGGAAATTCCTTTTATGCCCTTATTTCCATTTTAAACAACATATTAATTACAATCATGCCACTAGTTCTTTAATAGCCATTGATGATAACACATCAAAGGTTCGGATCGTTTCTCACTGTTTTTACAAAATTATTGTTTTGTACAATAACCTTACTCTTCTATAGAATTCTATAGTTAATTAGTGTGTCCAGTTGAACCGTCCAGTACAACCCGATTCAACCGGTTGAACACTTGAACCATTTTTTAGCCAAATCCGGTGCACCTAAAATACCGGTTTTTAAAACATTGCTTTTAACATAAAATATTTGGATGGTCCTGCCATAGATTTTGAGGGAAACCGACTTCAAAGGAATTAATGACAATCTATAAAAGATATATACAAACGTACGTACGCACAAAAATATACTTCATCGTTCGTTTTCTTTGTTTTTGAGATCAAATCAAAACTCTTGATCTCATTCAATTTAATCATTTGATTGAGTATAAAGAGTTTAATATGAAAGAGTATCTCACTTTAGATTGCTTCAATTTATTTGACTGCAAAAATTAGGGTTCCAAATTTCACATCATCTCCTAGAAATTGCAACACTATGGAAATCAATTTGTGAGAATAAACGACAATTAGATATGGCATTTCCGAATTTTGTAAATTCCAAAAGAGAAAGATTACAATAAATTGGCACATAAGAGGGCAACTAGTTGCGTGGCAATCCCTCTTTTAAATTGCAAAGTCAATCCTACTAAATAAAATATTTTGGGTCCTAGGAGCCGAGATATTACTATGCATGACTCTTTGAACTCTCTTAAAAAAATTCACAGCCTCTGGTGCCAGGAACCCAAACGTATCGAAAGCGAAGGGGGTAAACACATGTTAGTTTCCCAAGCAAACTTAAACATGTATTGATTTAATCTTGTACTCCGAAACTTGCAAGTCGTGAGATTAATTTACACTGATGTTGATTATTGTTCAATGTTTTGCATTTCGATCAATTTGCTTCATTCTGATTGTTGATGATTGCTTTATGTTAATTTGTTATTTGTTATTAATTGTACTAATAACTAAAAATCAGATTGTTCTTGTTGTGTTAATAACTTAATATAAAATCTGATTTCTATAACTTAGTTTATTTTTTGCTTACAGTTTATTTTTTTAACTCTTAAAAATTATTAAATTTTTAATTTTGGAAAAGAAAGAGATTAGATCAATAAAATTCTGGAAAGGTTCATGTCGAAAGGGTTTTTAGTGATGAGAATGAAGAGGGTGGTGTTCACAACGTATCATACAGTAAATCAAGAGCATTTAAACAACTCCCATAGCCTAATGCTGTGAATCGTGGCGATCCCATGAATTGGTGGTTGGGATTGAAACTGTCACTAACTAGGGTTTGAGAGTTGAGACGAAGAGAGATGACTGAGTTGTTGGTAAAGAAAGCACGTATGAAAGGAAAAATATTTTTCCTTTATAACATTTTTTATTTGTTTTTCTTACTTTTATATTTGTTGTAAATCCAGCTTGTTTGGTTAGATAAAAAAAATTATATTTGTTGTACATTTAGCTTGTTTAATTAGATAAAAAAATGATATAGATAGGATTGTTGCCCAGATGTTTTGATGATACACAGAGAGAAGAATTCTAGTAAAAACACAAATGATTCGAATGAAATGAATTTACAGACATTTGGTTGTTTATATACTACCCATATTTACATATTTAACCCTTTAAGTTTAAGGGTATTAACAAACTAAACTATTTACAATATTGACACAACTGGACCCTATACTTTACTTTGGTAAATGATTAGGATTAACCCTTTCATTCACCCTCTTAATCTTGATCATGTTGACTTGCTCATAGACCTTGTACGCCAAGCAACTCTCTTATTGTGAGAAACTTGATCCTCGCTAATGCTTTTGTCAGAATGTCTGCTCTTTGTAACTCTCCATTGATTATCTTCAACACATTCTCTAATGAAATGATAATGTGTGTCAATATGTTTACTTCTTCCATTAAACATTGGATTCTTCATCAATGCAATTGCTGATATGTTATCAACATATAGTGTAATTCTTCTTTCTTTACATCTAGTGATTTCACTAAGTAATCGTTTCAACCATAGTGCTTGACATGCCGCAGCTGTTGCAGCCATAAACTCAGATTCACATGATGATAATGCTATAGTTTATTGCTTCTGAGTGCACCAAGTTATGGGTGAATTTCCAAAGTAAACATTATGCCAGTATTGCCTTTTCCTTCTTCTGTATTAACCCCAGTGTTGTAAAAATAGCGATTAGGCGGCCGATTAATCGGGATTAATCGGTAATCGGCCCTTAACTGATTAATTTTAGCCTAGTCGGTCGAAAAATCGCTAGGCGGTCAAAGTCGGTCAAAATCGGCTCTAGTCGGGATAATCTGATTAATCTGTCACCTTAAAATCAAACGATTCTAACCATTCCGGCGACTTAGCCGGTCCTAATCGGCCACATATCGGCCAAATTCCGGCGATTCCAGTAAGAAATCTTCAATCTAACCAACAAGTACGAAAATATAATGACTCACCTGGGATTCGGCCGGACTCCAACTCAAATTTGGCGATACAGGATGGTTGTGGCTGTCAGATTTTGTGGCTGTCGGATTCTATGGAGGTGGCGAGAAGAAGCAGCAACAAACCTTCGAGATGGAGAAGAAGCAACCTGTGTGCGTTTTCGTTTTGCCCTAGCAGTAGATGAGAACGGGAATGGGAGAATATTGAGTTTATTTTGTATGGGCCTAACTTTTTAAAATAAGGATATTGGGTATTTGGGTTTACTTTTTATGGGTTTTTTTATCCTTTATGGTTTTTTAAAGGAAGAAAATTAAGAGGTATTAATTACCCTATAAATCATGAAATAATTGGTTAAAATTTTTAGATATTTGAAAAATTATATATAAAAAAATTGTATACATGTATAGAATTTTGAAAATTACATATAAAATTCCAATCCGATTAATCCCTAGTCCCTACCTCGCCGACCGACTAGCGATTTTTACAACACTGATTAACCCCATAACTACTATCACTATAGCCAGCTATTTCACAACTACCATTCCCTATGTAAGTTATACTAAAATCTTTAATTGCTTTGATATAACGCAACACTTGTAGAGTGACTTTCAAATGATGATCTTTAGGTTCTTGCATAAATCGGGTAAGTCACCCAATAGAATAATTTAAGTCTGGTCTAGTATGAAGTAAATACCTTAGACATCCAATCAGACTTCTATATTGAGTAGCATCTACTGTTTCACCCTCATATTTTGTTAACAGTGTTCCTGGGTTCATTGAGATCTTAGTTTCATTACTATCTTGCATTCCTGTATTTTTCAAGATCTTGGTTATGTAACCAGATTGCTTGATAGATATTTCACCCTAATTGGGTAACTTCTATCCCAAGATAGTATGCTAATAGACCCAAGTCACTCATTTCAAATTTCTCTTTCATTTGAGATTTGAAATGTTCTATTTCCTTCTTTGGAGTTCCAGTAACTATGAGATCATCCACATAGACTCCAATAAGTAAAACATATGTTTTATTTCTCTTAGTATAAACTGCTTACTCCAAAGTACATTTCTTGAAATCAAGAGATTTCAAAGTTTGATCTAATTTCACATTCCATGCACGTGGTGTCTGTCTCAGTCCATACAATCCTTTATAAAGTTTATAAACCTTTCCAACATTTCCTAGTTTCACAAAACCCTCCGGTTGTGTGACATAAACCTCTTCTTTCAGTTCGCCATGTAGGATGGCTGATTTTACATCAAGATGATGTACTTCCCATCCATTATATGCTGCTAAGGCAAGAATAAGACGAACTGTCTCTATGCGAGCTACAGGAGCAAAAACGTCATCAAAGTCTATTCCATGTTGTTGTACATAGCCCTTTGCAACCGAACGAGCTTTATGCTTGATTATGTTGCCACTCGCATATCTTTTGGTTTTACAAATCCATTTTAGGCCAATCGCCTTATGATTACTTGGTAAATCAGTCAAATTCCAAGTATTATTCTTATTGATTGAATCTAAAACCCATTTTACAAACCCATTTTAGGCCAATCGCCTTATGCTTCTTTATAATTTTTAGGTTCTTCTTCAGTACATAGAAGTTCAGTTGTCTCTATTTCATGAGCTCTTTCATACACATTATCTAAGGATCTAAAACCCTTTGTTGGTGTATGGTCAAATAGTCTTGCTGAACTATCAGAACTAGAGGTAAAGTCAGCAACTTCCATTGAGTTTGGCTCAAATGTGTAAGTTGGTGGAGTGAATGGTGTATTTGGTGAATTAGGAGATGAGATTTGTTCAGACTCATTAATCTCATCATTTGCATATTCATCTTCAGAATTTCCAGTTATAGGAGTAGGACTTTGATTAACAACAAAGTCTATCCATCCTGGTTCATCACTACCAACATCATTCATGTAATCTTTCCAATTCCATGAATCCTTTTCAACAAATTTGACATCCCTACTGATGCAAATTTTCTTAGTTATTGGATCAAACAACCTATATACTTTTGATCCTTCTTCCATTCCTAAATGTATCATTTTGATGCTTCTATCATCTAATTTTGTTAGATGTTGTGATGGTACTTTGGACTAAGCTATACAACCAGAAAACCCTTAGAGAACCCAAATTAGGCTTTCTACCTTTTAAGGCTTCATAAGGTGTACAATTTGTTAAAGCTTTGGTTGGTACTCTATTCAGAACATATATGGTATGCCTCACAGCTTCAGCCAAAAAATTTTGAGGCATTGACATAGCTTTTAGCATGCTACGTGTTGTTGACAACATGGTTCTATTCCTCCGTTCAACCATACCATTCTGTTGTGGTGAATAAGGTGTTGTGAGTTGTCTTGCTATACCATTATATTTACAGAATTGTGTGAATTCATTAGATGTGAATTCACCACCTCTATCAGTTCTTAACATTTTTAATTTAATTCCCACCACATTTTCAACCTTTAGCTTAAAATCCTTAAAGTTTTTAAACGCTTCATCCTTATGGGTTAGAAATAAACCCACGTGTAACGTGTACAGTCATCCACAAGTAAGAATATGTACTTCTTACCTGAATGAGTAGGTGGCATATAGGACCACATAAGTCTCCATATATTGAGTTTAGAGGTTCATCAGATATGAACTTAGCTTGATTTGGAAATGGAGTTCTACTATGCTTTCCCAATAAGCATGCATCACAAACTTGATTTGTATGACTTATGTGTGGAATCCCTTGTACCATTTTCTTATGTGTTATCAACTTGATTGAATCAAAGTTCAAATGACCCAAAAGTGCATGCCACAACCATGCTTCATCTTCAATTTATTTAACAAACAAATGGGTGTACCAACTTTTATGTTGATGTTGTAAAGTCTATTTGTTAACTTTCATAAGTAAAGTTTGATTTTGATCATATAGATACAACAAATCATTTTCAAGAATGACTTTACATGCATTCTCAGTTAGTTGTCCTAGACTGAGTATGTTATTTTTCAAACTAGGAATGTAATTAACTTGAGAAAGAATTCTCTGTTCTTGGTTTTTACATTCTAGTAATATTGAACCTTTGCCTTTTATATTCACACTTGAACCATCTCCAAAACAAACTTGTCTAGTGACATTTTTGTCTATTTCCTTGAAATGTTCATGATTTCCAGTCATGTGATTACTTGCACTATTATTCAAATACCATAAAGTATTATTTGACTTGATCCTTTCTTCAAAGGTACTAAGTCTATCGATAGTTTCATCTAGAGTCACAGTATCTAGATTTGTAAATTGCTCAATTGAAGCAACTATTTGAATGAATCTATCAGGTATAGAGTTTAAGAGCTTTCTAACTAGTGTTGGTTGATCAAATGTAAAATCACAACTAGTTGCTCTAGTGACAATACTTGATATTTTTGCAGTGAAAGAGTCAATTGTTTCATCCTCTTTCATTTGCATTCTATGAAACTCAGTTTTGATAGTTTGTAAACGTGGCTTTTGCACTTGGTCTATACCAACATGCCTTATCTTAAGTGTATCCCACACTTCTTTGACACTTTTAGAGCTTGCAACTTGTATAATAAGTTCTTCAGGCAAAGCCTGAAACAAGTACGCAGTTGCAGCTTTGTCCTTTTTAACATCTTCAACTGTGTTAACAGTTGGTTCTATCATTTCCCATAAACCATTTGCCTCCAAAATGGTTTTCATATGAATTGCCCACACACTGTAATTCGTAGATTTTAATATTGGACATTGAAAACTTGATAGAGAAGGACCAACTTCATTGTAAGTAACAATAGTATTAGTATTGTTATTATTATTGTATTATTTGGTGGAGTTGTCATGGTAATAAAATTTATTCTAATTCCAAAAAACAACTTTAATATTATTAAAGTAAAAATCCTAGGTTTTTTTATATTTAACAGAAAATTACTTTAACAATTAATTCTAATTATTTTAAGTTTAATAACAATAAGATAGGTTGGAAACAATACCTTCTTGGTCTTTAGTGTCAACACAGTTTGACGTGGCTTAATCAATCAAATTTGATTATATATGTTTTGATAATAATCAAAATTTAGGATATGGTAAAATGAACTTGGCTTTTCTGCCTTCTAGTTCGTGTACCCAAATTGTTCAAATAGAACACCAAATGAAAATCACAACAATTTGTGATATATATTCACTTGAGATATATTAACTTGATTGAATGAAATTTCAACCAATTAATATATAGCTTTCTGCCTTCGGTTTTTAATCAAATGAGAATCAAAATTCCAAAAAGAATTTGATGAACAATTATGATTAAAACACAATGGTTCGTTCACTTCTAATTTGACTTTGAAGAAAAGTTAAAACTCAAATGGACCAAAAAGAAAACACAGTCTATTTTCTTTGTTAAAGGAAATTGTATATTCAATTTCAGCCTTATGCCTCAATTGAGCTCAACCAATGAAAAATAATGATTCTGCTTTTTCTCAAGTAGCAACAACACAACTTTGAACCCAACAAAGTATTTGGTTTCTATTTTGATAAACTTTCAAACACAACTTATGTTGTGAAAATAGCAATGTTTTGAAAATCGGACCGGCCGGTCGGACCGGGAACCGGTGGGTGAAACGGTCCTGTTACGGATTCTGGATCGTTTTGGGTCAACTGGCCGGTCGAACCGGTGGTTGAACCGTTTTTTTTATTTTTTTATTTCTAAAATCCGGTTCGACGGACCTCTGACCAGTAAGGAGATCGGTTCGACGTCCGGTCCGGTTCTGAAAACATTGGAAAATAGTTTACTGATTTGAAGAAACCAAAACAACAGACTCACGTCTGTGTGCCCACTTTCCCGAAATCCAATAATTGCCTCAATTATTTTTTTATTTCGGCAAAAAATAAACCAAAAAAATACCTTTATTGATGAATTTTCAATCGGCCTTAACAAAGAATGAATACAGGGTTTAATTTTGACCAAATAAGTCAAAATAGAACCCTATTCTTCGGCCTTAACTGTGAACACAAAAATGAGATCTGATTCTATTGACCAAATTAGTCAAATAAAACTCTATCTTGTCTCTGAATACAACACAGGAATCCAAGTTCACAATCCTATGAACTGTAGATGATTCAAAAGAGAACGAGATACAAAATAAACCCTAAAACTCTAAAAACTCAAACCCACTTTGGTTCGGTTTTGCACAGTACATCGGAATCCAAACGTAGCCACGAGTGTTTTGTTGAATTCGAAAACCTTAACCCAAAACAACCTTTGTTCACGGGTTGATCGACAAGGGGTTAACCTTGAACCCACAGTGGTTCGGTTTCTCTTGATGGCCGATATTTCGCAAAAGAAAAAAAACGAAAATCAAACCTGGAATTGCCACCCTCAGCGGTGATGTATGAATCGTTGAGCTTCAATTTACTTGTTTGTGATGTTAATCGGAAGAGCACAGAAAAAAGAATCCGGCGCCTGGTTTCCTTTTCTTCTTCGAATGAACAATCGAACAAACACGTATGAACGATTCGGGAATGTTGGCTCTGCCAAATGTTGCCCAGATGGTTTGATGATACACATTATTATATATATTAATTTGCAAATATTATCCCCTCACATAAACACTATTTACTTTTTCACACACACACCACACACACACATCACACACATGGTGGGCCCCAACATCTCACACACACACATACATATATATATATATATAGTTTGTATCATGTGAAAACCTGGTCTTAAAGAGAAAACCCTTAAACCCTATCTTGGTTGTTGATTTGGAATCTTGAATATTAATTTGCAAATATTTTCTCCCTTACATAAACACTATTTACTTTTTCACACACACACCCAACATCACACATACACACACATCACACACATGGTGGGCCCCAACATCTCACACACACACACATATATATAGTTTGTATCATGTGAAAACTCGGTCTTAAAGAGAAAACCCTTAAACCTATCTGAGTCGTTGATTTGGAATCTTGAAAATAAACATGTGGTCTACATTAACCCACATCAAAACTGATTTGTTTATCCAAAACCTAATTTTTTATTCAAGTTTAATGTGTACCACATACTTTATTTTCAAAAGTCCAAATCAATAGTCTAGATAGGGTTTAAGGGTTTTCTCTCTTATACCGCGTTTTCACATGATACAAACCCTCACATAATCACTAATCACTACCGCGTCTAAAGATCAAAAGATATATTTCAATACTTTTCAATTAATTTGAAATTTTCGTTTATAACCCTGAACTTTGAACTCTTATTTTTGAAGGTCCCTCTCACTTTACTCACATATTTTTAATGTTCACATGATTTTAACACGTCATTAGGTTATCTGATAAATGTCATAATTATATTAATTTGATCGCAATAGCCTCATGAACATTTATATAAATTTCTAACCCAAATGGTCACAGAAATTTTGCGCGTTGTTTGCATGCCTATAACGCATCCGTACATTATCGAATATTTGTATCGTTTATATCATTTTGATCGTAATTAGTTCACAAACGATTTAGATTTAATAATTTTATAAACCATGAGTATTATATATACTACATATATATACGATTTACATTTAATAATTTTATAATATTTGTATCATTTATAAATTCTACATTTACACAGGGCCTTTTTTTTAAGTCTTCTGTGATCACATTCTTTACTATTCTTAATCTTCAACCCTTAGTTTCTAAGCTTACATTATAGATGTTGTATAAGGTATTTTCGTGGATTTTATTGTACACGATTTTAATCTCATGTTCTGTTGGTTTTTTTTACGTCAGTATATCAGACCCCGCCGCAACGCGCGGGTCCTGTATACTAGTTTGTTGTAAAAACACAAATGGTTTGAACGAAATGAATTTATAACTACCCATATTTACATATTTAACCCTTTAAGTTTAAAGGTATTAACAAACTAAACTATTTATAATATTGACACAACTGGATTCTATACTTTACTTTGGTAAATGATCATGCTTCATATTTTTATATCATTAATTTATTATTATTTTTTACTCTTTTTTTTCATGTGTTTAATATTATTCTTATGCAAGTGTTTTATTATTAGAGATGAATACAATGTTTTACAATCTAAAGTAAGATTGATTCAGCCAAAGATAATATGAGAGAAAGAAAATGGTTTACTTAATTAAAGGACCGAAATGTAGATACATATATACATTCACACAAACACACATATATAAGGTGAAAGCACATACAAGTTCATAAATTGATGAACAACCCAATGTAAAGGTTGGAGCCATTAATTAAGCGTCGTTAATTATGGTAGGATTCTTACTCACACACCAACGATGACATGCAAACTTGCACGGGAAGCATTTCAAGATCATATTATAACGCAATTGTTGATGACAGACTATGCATTCGCCATCGGCATTAATCCCTTGTACAAAGGTGAGAGGGTGTGGGTGATCTATGATCTCTTGTGTTCCCCCAAACTTGACATTGGAAAACAAAGAGATAGGATTATTAAGCCTGGAAACTGTAGATTGCTCACATTCAAGTTTTAGGGGTGCACAAGCAGTATGCATATATAGATCAGGCACACATGCTGCAATGATAGAACCACTTTTCCGGGTTTAACTCATCTCACATATCTCACAAAAGTAATCGCTGCTTTATATAGTCCTCAGCCGGATCGTATCTTAGACTCAGTGGATGTTTATCAAACTTGTGCTTAATTGTTCTTGGTAATAACAAAGCACATTGTCTAGACACACTACTTGCTAACTACTCACTAATACAGCCAACTTGTCTTCCTATCTGCTTCATGACTTAAACTTTAACTCACTTTGAGTTCACGGGTTTGACCCATCAAGATATTATCCCCACGTTAGCAAAAATAGATCAAATAAAAAATTTAGCTTCAAGACAAATAAATAAAATGGTTTGAACGAGTGAAACTCTTCCAAATCTTTTTTGTGTGTACCTTTTAAATTGTTCTCTTCATCCTTTTAAATTATAATTTTAACGCTATTTTTTGTGATCTTAATTAATGAAAATATTTGTTTAAAATTAGCAAAAATATTATTTAATAGGGTGGTCATATCCACCAACGAATGGAAAAAATGACACGTTCAATGTGAGCATGTTTTAAATGTTACCCCACTTCCATGGCTGACCATTTCACATTGCTTTTTCTACATGCTCCTCGTTAGCGGACATTCATGTTCTCTTAGCATTAATCTCAAGAGAAATTTAACAAACTAATTAAAGTTTGCTGACGTATTAAAAGTGACAATATCAACTCATTTACTTATATATTAGTTATCGGCATGGACGGACCATTTGTGGGGGGTTTGGGGTCACGAGACACCATTGAATCTTAGCTCGTTAGTTGAATGTATACCAAGAAATTTTTTTTGATACTATAAGAATTTTTGAACTGACCCAATCTATAAATATAGTTAAAAAAAGATTTATAATATCAAAATTGAAGTTGATGTAATTATTATTGGAGTAAATTACAGTTTTGGCCCCTGTGGTTTGTGTGTTTTAACTATTTTGGCCCAAAATATAATCTTTTATCAATTCAGCCCCTGTGGTTTAGACAAACTAACATTTTTGGCCCCTAACCATAGTTAGACTTTGGGCCAAAACGTTATAATAATTAAGTTTGAGGGGCCAAAACCGATAGGTATCTAAACCACAGGGGCTGAATTGATAAAAGATTCTATTTTGGGCCGAAATAGTAAAAACACATAAACCACAGGGGCCAAAACCGTAATTTACTTTTAATATTGAAATAATCATTGATTATTTTTTCAAAGTATGTCTAGGGTTCGAATCAAATGAGCTCATGTTTTCATTTTTTTTAATTCCAAACTAGGATCATGTTTAGTTACCAAATTAGCCACAGGAAAAAATCATGAGTTTGTCATTGGTTGTGGGATTCGAACTATTTCTCTTTAACCGTTGCTAAAATTAAAGAAAAAGGTGAAATTGGTCAAAGGTTACCCACAATATATGTATTGTTGCTAAATTATTTTATTAAAAAAAGTAAAGATATTATAGTAGTAAGAAAAATAAATGGTTTGACATCCATTGTTGCGATGAAAAACAATTTATATGAGATAAAGGAAATAAACTAGTATATGATTATTAAAAAAAAAGAATAACAAAAAGAGCATTCGTTACATCCCTTTGTGTTTTTTTTATTTAAAGAAGAAATATATGTAAAGAAAAGGTAATTTGACACCCAATATTGATTGAACAAACTCAAGTGGAGGAATCAAGCTGGCTTTCGGAAAAACATCCAATATGTATTGCATATTTGCACCCAAAGCACTTAAAGATCATACTATACTGCAATTGTTGATGACACACCCTGCATTGGCCATCAGCATTAATGCCTTGGACAAAAGTGACATGGTGTTTGTGATCTCGAATAGTATATCTTCTTCCAAACTTCACATTGTAAAACATAAAGATTCCTTTAGCAATGTAGGAAGATGTAGATTGCTCACATTGAAGTTTTAGGGGGGCGCAAGCAGTGTGCATAGTGGAGGCACATGTGCTACAATGATAGAACCAGCAGAATATCGGGTCGCATTCATCCTCACAAATTTCACAAAAGTATTCGCTAGCATGGTTCTCAGCTGGATGGTATCTTAAACTTAGCGGATGTTTATCATACTTGTGCCTAATCGTTCCAGGTAATAACAAAGCACAATAGTTATGTAGGAAGAAATCACAAGAGGGACAGTAATACCCTATGCGTTCCGTTACACAAAAACAAGCTCTACACCGCTCTCTAGTTTGACTCGCAGAAGGTTTAAATCTTTGGAGGAGATGATTGGGATGAGCTGCATGTGTGATTACATCAGGTAAGAAGCCACAATTGACATCCACATAATATTCACATTGCTTGCATCCATATGCGAAACCATTACAAGGTATGCCACAAATTTTACACCAAAACATACCCAAGAAGTCTGTAGGGGCCTTTTGCAGGAGAACAAGCGTATGCTCTGGATGGTCGTGGTGGTCATGTATTTCAGAGGGTAGCCTGGTACACCACTCATGAAGAACAAAATCACAAGAATGTTGGGAACACTTGTAAAAGGGGATATCTGTGACTGGTCTCACACATCCATTACATAGTAGTTGCACTCTATTTACAGGATCATGAAGAGAATCTGATTTGTTAAGTAGAGACTCTTCTGTGTTAAAAAGAAACAGCGGATGTTCATGACTAAACATATCACCATCAATCTTCCCTGTAATAGGTACTTCACCTTTGTTGATAAAATAAAGCATTAGAAGGTTGAAGCTTTCATCAGGAAATGGACAACATATAAGATTAGGATAATCATGGTCTTTGAAATTTTTATATGTTTCGCCAAGTCTTGCGTATGTCAAGTATGACATAAAGGCCTCATTCCTTGAAGTAGCACAACTAACATGGGCGTAATATCGACATCTATCGCATTTATAAAGCCATTTTTTAAACGTGAAAGGCTCTTCACAAACTCTGCATGTTGGAAGGAATTTTTCCTTCTGCTCAATATAAGGAAAATAATAAGAGAGTGTAAGCATATGAGAATGACTAAAACTCCCATTGGTAAACTGTTGGATAAGTAACTTGGCTGGAAGTAAACAACAGTCCAAGTGGATCTTGAACCAAGAACAAGTGGTACACTGGAAGAAGGTGCCGCTATGTTTATCACCACAAGCATAACATGACGTTATCATTGGACTGAAATTACGTTGTAGTTGGTGATCAGGATGACTTGGGTGGTCCATCTTCTGTTCAGACATGGTAGCACAAATTATGTCCATAGTGAATTTGCATATGTAACAATGGTAATTATAGAAATTACTTCTCCAAATGTTGCAAATATCACATATCCATCCACTATCAACTGTTCCTTCGAACTTGAAATCAGGATCGTATAGTTGATATTTCTGGGACAACGTAAGATCATGGCCTGGATGTAGTGGGTGATCTTGTATGGTTTTGGGCACTTGTGCACATAATTTGTGTAGGGAGTAGTTACAATCCTTGCAACTGTAATAACATAAATGAAACCAATAAATCTCCTCCTTGCACATCTCGCATATTCCAAATTCATCATCTTCTTTCACCCATAAATCATCTCCATATTCAACTCCATCTTCTTCTTCTTCTTCTTCATCTTCATCTTTCTCGTTAGAGTTTTCTTGACGAGGCTGCAATTGGACCAGGCTGAGTACATGCTCATGACTAAAGTGATCAAGATGTTCCATCGTAACTACATTCAATTAATACATTTGTGTTACCAAAATAATGTGTCCACAAATATTCTACGAAGATAATAAACTTTTATAATTAATATTTTATATTATTTTTTTGTGTTAATTCTCTAGTACATTTGATTTGGGAGTCTAACTGCACAACTAAAAACATGATTCGCTTGATCGAGTCGACTTAAAAATAAGAGTAATCTATTGTCCTTGTTCACCATATTAGAGTTAGAATCAAGATCATAAACTCTTTTGGTGAAAATTAAAATCAGCGAAGAAAATTGGACATAAAGTCAATATTGATTTTATTAAACCAAAGGTCAGAACATGGCATTAAGTAATTCCTTATTTTTAATTTGTTTTTAAAAAAAGGACAAGCAAAAAAAAAATTACGATTAGTTTGATTACATTCAGGCCTTTTGCTTAAAATTATTCTAAAATCAACTTTTATTTTTTGTTTCAAAATTAAATGATTCCAACACAAAAAAATAAAAATAAAAAAAAATTGTAAGCTTCAAGATTGTAAGGGTTGTGTTTCTATTGGCAAGCAAGATAACAAAAGCATATGGTTTATTTAGCAAGTCAAAACAAAATTAAAAAATCAAACCAAATGATTGTAATAAAGAATTGTAATTAAGAAGGCATCCTATTAAAATCAAGTCTTTGAAACCCAGACTCATACGGTTCATATAGCAAGTACAAGATTGAATCTTTGTGATTTATGCCAAGATAAAAACAAACACGTATGGTTTGTAGCAAGTGTCTAGCCTTTTGCTTCGTACCTAGCCAAACTATTTGTTCAAAATTTAGCAAAAGCAAGCAAATCCTTGTGTTTAACTTTGCAAAAAAAAGATCATTTTTGGTCATAGCAAGGTCGTGCATAAAAACCTAATTAGCAAGTTGATTAGAAGAACATAAATTTGATTAGCAAATGGGCCAAAAACTAGGTAGCAAGTAGCTCTGAAGCAAGCACAACGAAATCAGTCAATAAAGTCCAATTAGCTAGTTGGTTGGATACTCATTTGATCAAATTCGCAATAGCAAGAATCTCGTCAGTAAGTATGTCAGAACCTGATTAGCAAGTTGGTTAGGAATAACAAAAAAAGAGTTAACAAGTTGGTGTGTGACATCTATTACAATGTTAGACTTTGACTAAAAGTTGACAAGACGTCAACTTAAGTTGATGTGACTAACAATGTCAAAAATAAAACTTAACTATATTATGGTTAGAACATGCCATTAACCGAAATGACATCGATGAAAACTAAAATGTCAAAACTTATAACATAACAAATTAAGAACATTAGTAAGTTAAACCCAATTAAGTATATTGTAATTTTAAATAGTCACACTTGAAGTTATAAACTAAATGTTTTAAATAACTTAAAACGTATAAATCAAACGTTCTAATTAAGAGTCAGACTCTAGTCAGAGTTATAAATTAAGACGAAGCTTATACATAAACTAATACGATATTCATTCATTTCATCAAAAGTTCTAAGATTGGGTTATAACATGCGGTGCAATTAACGCGTTACATAATAGCGTGTGCCTTGAGCGAACTTGTAATGACCCGAAAAAAATTATATATAGTTAACGAACATTAATGATTTACAATGAGACGAACATAATTTGGATCCGAAAAAATGGTGGTCTCGTATAAGCTTGTAAATAATAAAAGTATTTGAGTATAATGAGAGGAGATTTTAAAAATAAGAGTAGGGTGTTCTAAAGTGAAATTTCAAATTAATGCCAATGGCATTTATGTAAATATTTAAGACTTAAATCTTGACTATGAAATTACAAATTACACACGTTCGGACCATTGGTTTATAATGGTCAGATGAAGGAAATCATTACATGCATATGGCCTAGAGATGCACAAATAAACCAGTTCGGGTTGCCAAACCGGTTTCAATACCAGTTTTTTTGGTCCACAAACCGGTTCCTCCAAACCGGTTTCCATTGGTCCACATGTCACACCCCCACCCCTCGTCACCTCGTGTCTGGTCTGACGTCACCGAACCGGTTGCGGAAGCATAGTGGTGATGTCTCCGAGGTGAGGTGTGACTTACTTGAACCGATATCATAAGCACACAGATTAACTTAAAGTACATACATTACAAGGATGTCGCAATCACAAATACATTACAGCTATATTTATTTAATTACAGTACTAATTATACAGGTGAAATTATCCCAAAAGTGCATCCTCACCGCTATTACTGTTTACCTGCAAAAAGGTTTGAGTTTGAAACGTCAGCACAAAGCTGGTGAGTTCGACAGTTCAATTTAAACAATATGATATGATAAGCATGTTCTCAAAAGTTCAGTTCCGGATAACCATGGGACCTGTATCTAGTTCCTTTCGGACGTCTAGTTCAGTTCTCAAGATATTACCCGTCGGTACATATCTTAGTGCCTCATTATCTTAATGTCTATCATACCATTAAGAAATTCAGGAAACAGATAACAAACATTCACACAAGGGGAGATGCAATCCTCCCAGTGAATGGGGTGTCAACCAATAGTACTATCAATGTTTTCTGTTCGGCCACACATGGGTTCACTAGATACAGTTCAAGAATGAGGACTTTCAGTTCCATGATAGAGTTCAGTCTACAGGCAAAATCCCATGAAATCCCACAAAAGTCAAATGAAATCACACAGATATCATTGATGCATATCATATAGTTCTCAAAAGTTTAGCAGTTCTACCCCGATGTTTATAAAAGAGTAAAAAGAAAAAGGGGTTGTACGAAACTCACCTGATAATTCAGTAGTAGCAAAATATCACACAAATCGATGATAATATGATGATTCTGCATTTAGTTTATGTTTGATAAGTTATTAATGTTCCAACTCGCTGATTAAATCTCTCTGAACGTACAATGTCAAGAACATTGCTTTGAAAGTCATCAAATTGATACTTAGTATTTAATTACATATTTTAATGTAATATCATACAATGTATGATAATGTAGGAACCTATACTGACTCAGGTTCCTAATACTAAGTTGATGACTCCCTCGATTAATCAGTATAATCTCAGACTAACCAAATAGCTAACGTTGTTGATTGTAATTGCTAAGATAGTCTCTAGACAGTTTAATGACTTAGAAATGATTAATCCTTGTTATTGACTACCCAAATATCATGGAATATCACAATGTAGTATTAGAATAGGTTTAATAACCATGTTTAACATACTAATTTGACTGTTATCAGAAACATTAGATAATCGTTCTAATGAGTATGTTAATAATTGTGATTAGTTTAAAACACCCAACTTTCACGTTGCATGTTAAAGATTAATCAAACTAATCACATACATAGTCACAACCAAATGGTTTAAACCATTACAACCATTGTTATGATTCCATGCAAACCGGGCATTACAACGGCTCAAAACAAGGATTTACCCGTTAACAGTTCGAGTTTATCATTCAAAATCAATCCTAGCCATCATCTAGGCCATAATCAACAACCCTAACTATATCATTACGTTCAAAACTAAGATTTAATCATTCATAATCAAACCAGAAAGTTTAAAATGAACCATTACCTAATCTGACGGGTTCCAACGGATGAAATGATGATCAGAACTTGTTTTAACGCTTCTGGATACGATCTAAACGTCCCGGAGGCTTTGGAATTGAGATTTGAGGGGTTGGATGATGAATTTTCTAAGATGTTAGCTGGTTTCGTCGCTGTGAAGATAAGAATGAGGGTGATGATGAAAATCTGATCTTTTAATCCACTTGCCGTCGATCTAGACCCCAGGCGTATCGCCTGGCGACATGCACCCACTCTAGGCGTAGCGCGCGGATGATACCGGCCTTCTAGAAACTTTTGGACCCGCGCATATCGCCTGGACTTGTCCCTCGACCTGAGGCGTACCGCCTCAGGGCTATTTCTTCCGTTTTTCGACGGAAACTTCGTTTCGCGATTCCGGACAATCCGTAACTCCGTTTCGCGCACGGTTTACGCCTACGTTCATCATTTTCCGCATACTATCATCCCATATCAATTTCAGCGACCATTTCAACACGGATTTTAAACACGATCAAATGTGCTCATTTCATTGCTGCCGTAATTCCTCGTACCTGATTATCACAGTTATGGGTGGGGGTGTGACAGGGTGGTATCAGAGCCACAGGTTATAGAGAATTAGGTTGACTTAGAGACCTAGACTATAACCATAGGCTCGAATAGTGACACAGAGAGCACCGACACACTAATAACGAACAAAACTTGCTTTGAATTAAGCCAGGATAATCAGGTGGTACGGATCTCAGTTATGAGTGGCCAGCATAACTGAAATTCGCAACACGTGTGCATTTTAGTTTGATTCAACTCAAGCAGAACATTAATAATAATAGGAACGAATTGTTGATTTAAGATAGGGAGAAGCATCTTATCATGTACATGTTGAATATTGTTATTTAATATTTACTTCATGATACTGATTAAAGATTTTGATTGTACAGCAATGGATGATCAGGGTGAGAGGTATATTTATCAGAGATTCCCCTATGTGGTGTTGGATGATACTCCGAGTGACAGTTCGGGAGCAGACTCAGATCCTGACGAGGCTTTGTCGGTAGCCTCACAGGCGACACCTGCAGCACCACGTACACCGTCAGCTCCTAGACCAGTTACGCCGCCACCACCAGCACCAGCACATGAACCAGCACCTATGCCATCTCCACCGAGAGTCCCAGCATGGGATGGACTTAGGAGGATGCGGGGACAGGCCCGCAAGACCACTGGATTACCTCCCAGACATCAGATGGCTCAGCGGGATGAGCCTTCAACCGTTCATGAGGTGGGAGAATCCTCTCGCCAAGCAGAGCTGAGGGGCCAGGTGCAGCAAGTCGCTCAGGACTTGCAGGGTCTAAGGCTAGAGGTACATCAGCACCATACGCTTCTTGAGGATACTCGTAACATTGTGTTGGAGATTCTCACTTCACATCTGACCCTGATGGAGCAGGTGAATCTCATGGGTATTGACAACCAGGCTTGGAGGATTACGGTTGAGGAGCGTTTTAGTTGGACTTTGAGGCAGAGGATAGTTGCTGCGTTTTGGCAGCAGGTGGAGGTGATGAGGGCAGGATTAGTGCGAGTTCGAGAGTTTTTGGTTTGGTTGGAGACGGTTAGTTTCGAGACCAGGATGATAGTCCTGGCTGTGACTATGGCTGCTGTGGCCATTATATTTTCTTGTTTATCGTATTTCATACGATGAGTATGTTCAGATGGTTATTTTGGGATCGTCATTGTAAATCTCATTAGTAGTATGCGGATAGGTTGGGGATGTGTGATAGTGTGATTAGTAGTTGTGAGAACGGGACATTTTGATATGGACAGATCCCGAGTTTGTGAGAGGTAGTGTATGAGGTTGTGGTTTAGAGTATTCTGACTTTTGGTTGTATTAAAACTATGAATGTATGAAACTATGGTATTGTAATAATATGGGTGCTTTTGTATGTCTGTTTGTATAATGAACCTTGTGTGTGAACTATAATTAATTCTTTCTGTGTGAGATCATAACTGTGTATTAATGTATCTATATGAGAACATGTCGAAAAAAAATGTATATTTCGCTGAAATACAGTACGGGAGCAATACTGTATGCGAATATATCGAACTGAAAAAAAAAATATATTTTGCTAAAATACAGTACGGGAGCAATACTGTATGCAAATATATCTGTAACTAACGTACAGTACGAGAGCCATACTGTACGAGAACATGTCTGAACTGAGAACGTGCCTATTTGTGAATGTGTCTGTAACTAACGTACAGTACGAGAGCCATACTGTACGAGAACATGTCTGAACCGAGAACGTGTCTACTTGTGAATGTGTCTGTAACTAAAGTACAGTACGAGAGCCATACTGTACGAGGACATGTCTAATGTTTGTATGAGAACTTAGTGCATGAATTGTGAACATATCAGAGAACTAGTGTGGGAACATAACCTAGTCCTGTATGAACATATATCTAAAAACATGTGTTGCAATGCAATGAGCTGGGTAAGACTCTAACATGTTTTTGAAATAACAGGACTAAGTATAACTACAAACAGTTGTGTGGTCTGTGTGTAATGCGAACATGTCTGGACAGAATCCATGTAGTTATACTATGTTCTCTATAATCATATTTTAATACAAATTTTCAGTGTAACTGAATATGATTGAAATTATGGGATCGAACGGGTTATATATTTAATGTTCTTGACTGACCTGAGTTTATCTGCTTGTGAGCAGAATAATGGCTCCCAAAAGAGGTCGACCGACTAAGAGATCTATCAGGAACATTACTAACCCAGAGCCTGATCAAGTTCCACCAGTAAATACAGAAACGAATCCAGATCCACAGATAAATAGGGACACAGGTACTGCTCCACCAGTGAACCCGGGAGCAAACCCTATTCCACTTGCTGGTGCCAGTGGATCCGAATCGAATGAGGCAACGATAGCACGAATCGTGCGCGAACAGTTAACCGCTTGTGGTGTTTTGGTACAACACCAGCCTCATGTTACTACGGGTTCGGGTGGGGGTCCCAATACTAACGAACATACTGTTACTGGTGGCAACGCAGAAACGCATCATATCACCGGTACAACTACCATTATTCCTGATCCACCTCGACAGGGATGTACTTACAAGTATTTTGCTTCCTGTAACCCTCCTACTTTTACTGGCAAAGAAGGAGCGGCTGGTCTTTTAAGGTGGATCGAGGAGATGGAAACTAAGCTCAAAATCAGTCAGTGTCTGGAGGAGCATAAGGTGTCTTATGCTGCCTGTTCTTTGAAAGACTCAGCTTTAACCTGGTGGAATACCCAGGCCAAGACTTTGGGTGCAGCCACAGTTGATTCGATGGGCTGGAATGATTTCAAAACTCTGATTAGATCAGAGTACTGTCCCATCACTGAAATTCAAAAACTCCAGGAGGAATTCTGGAATCATTCTATGATCGGTGCTGATTGTCTGGCTTACACTGATCGTTTCCATGAACTTACTTGTTTACTTCCCGATATGTTTCCAACGGAAGCAGCTTTAATCGAGAAGTACATTAAGGGTCTGATTCCTCAGATACGAGGAATGGTGACTGCTGTTGAACCTACAACTCTGAAACACACGATTCTTTTGACCACAAAGCTTACCAATGAGGCGGTAAGGAGTGGTACTTTGTCTTTGAAGTCTCAGACGGTCCATAGTAGTAGTGATGTCGGTACCTCGAATGTGTCAAAAGGTACCAAACGAAAATGGTTCGGTAAGAACAAAACAAGGGCTCCGGCTGAAATCAGTCAGAATAAACCAACGGTGAAGAACTATGGTGCGAATGTTCCTGAGAGGAAAGCTTATACTGGGCAGGCGCCCAAATGCAATAAGTGTCCACTCCATCACACGGGACCATGTCCTGTTTGTCTGAACTGTAACAGAGTTGGACATTATGCTAAATATTGCAACTTTCCTGCTCAACCTCGAAATCAAGCACCACGACAAACCACTCAAACCAACCGGTCATGTTACAAATGTGGAAGTCCTGATCATTTCATGCGGAACTGTCCAAACAATAACACCAATCCGGGAACTGAAGCTAGGGGGAGAGCTTTTCAGATTGGTGCTACCGAGGCGAGACATGATGCTAACATTGTGACTGGTACGTTCCTACTCAATAATTTATATGCATCAGTTCTCTTTGATACGGGGGCAGATAAGAGTTTTATCTCTCCTGAATTTGCATCTTTACTTGCATTGCCTGCGGTAGATCTAGAAACTCCTTACGTTATTGAACTTGCTAACGGCAAGTTGATCAAAACTAACAGTGTTATTCAAGGATGTTCCTTGAATCTGAATGATCATCTTTTTAATATTGATTTACTTCCTATTGAGCTTGGGAGCTTTGATGTCGTTGTGGGCATGGATTGGCTTTCTGATAACCAAGCGGAAGTTGTCTGTCAAAACAAGGTGATCCGTATTCCATTCCCTAACGGTAATACACTGATAGTTCAAGGAGAACGAGCTGGTAGAAAACTTGGTATCATATCTTGTATGCGAGCTCAGAAATTTTTAAAAAAAGGCTGTTATGCTTTCCTGGCACATGTGACTGAGCATAATTCTTCACCCAAACAAATCACAGATATTCCAGTAGTCAAGGATTTTCCTGAAGTTTTTCCTGAGGACATATCAGGATTACCCCTAGTGAGACAAGTTGAATTTCGGATTGACTTGATTCCAGGTGCAGCACCTGTTGCTAAAGCCCCGTATCGGCTTGCACCATCCGAAATGCAAGAACTTTCAGGTCAATTGCAAGAACTGTTGGACAAAGGTTTTATCAGACCTAGTTTCTCACCCTGGGGAGCACCAGTCCTTTTTGTGAAAAAGAAGGATGGATCATTCAGGATGTGTATTGACTATCGGGAGCTCAATAAATTAACAATCAAAAATCGTTATCCACTACCACGTATAGATGATCTGTTTGATCAACTTCAAGGCGCTACTTACTTTTCAAAAATTGATTTGAGATCCGGATATCATCAGTTACGAGTATATGAAGATGATGTTCCTAAAACTGCATTTCGAACTCGATATGGGCATTATGAATTTCTAGTAATGCCGTTTGGATTAACGAATGCACCTGCAGTTTTCATGGATCTAATGAATCGGGTATGTAGGCCTTACTTGGATAAGTTTGTGATTGTATTTATTGATGATATTCTTATCTATTCTCGAAGCCAACAAGAACATGCTCAACACTTGAAACTGATCTTAGAACTTTTGGCACGTGAAAAATTATACGCCAAGTTCTCCAAGTGTGAGTTTTGGTTACGAGAAGTGCAATTCTTTGGGCATGTGGTGAATCAAGATGGCATTCAGGTGGATCCCAGTAAGATTAAAGCTGTAGAACAATGGGAAACACCACGAACCCCAACCGAAATCCGTCAATTCTTGGGACTGGCAGGTTATTATCGCAGATTTATCAAGAACTTTTCAAAGATAGCCCTGCCACTAACCACATTGACACAGAAAAATCAACAGTTTATATGGGGTTCTCAACAGGAGGAGGCGTTCCAACTGTTGAAACACAAACTCTGTAATGCACCTATCTTGGCATTACCGGAAGGTATCGATAATTTCACAGTATACTGTGATGCTTCACGCCAAGGTCTCGGGTGTGTTTTAATGCAGAACGATAAGGTGATTGCTTACGCTTCTCGGCAGTTGAAAGTACACGAGAAGAACTATACCACTCATGATCTAGAACTTGGTGCAGTGGTGTTTGCACTCAAGATTTGGAGACACTATTTGTATGGAACTAAGTGTATTATATACACTGATCACAAAAGTCTTCAACACATTCTAGATCAGAAGATGTTAAACATGCGACAAAGGCGATGGGTAGAACTATTGAACGATTATGATTGTGAAATTCGTTATCACCCAGGCAAGGCAAATGTTGTAGCCGATGCCTTAAGTCGCAAGGAAAGAGTCAAACCTTTACGAGTGAAAGCGTTAGGTATGACTATTCAAACTAGTCTAATTCCTCAAATTAAAGAAGCTCAGCAACAAGCTTTACAAGCAACGAACTATTCTGCTGAGGGACTGAGAGGATTAGATAAGAAACTCGATACCAAAGACGATGGACTGTTGTATTTCAAAGACCGAATGTGGGTTTCTCTATTCGGTAAATCTCGAACAATTATCTTGGATGAGGCGCACAAGTCCAGGTATTCTATTCATCCAGGTGCCGATAAAATGTATAAAGATCTTAAAGATTTTTATTGGTGGCCTGGAATGAAGAAACACATCGCAGAATACGTGGGTCGATGCTTAACGTGTCTAAAGGTTAAGGCTGAACATCAACGACCTTCTGGGTTATTACAACAACCGGAGATTCCCATGTGGAAATGGGATCAGATCTCTATGGATTTTATCACTAAACTACCCAGAACATCGCATAATCATGACTCTATATGGGTTATCGTTGATCGCCTTACTAAATCCGCGCATTTTATACCCATCCGAGAGGACTACTCCATGGATCGACTTGCTAAACTATATGTTAAGGAGATTGTATCTCGACATGGGGTACCAATCTCTATAATTTCGGATAGAGATAGTCGATTTACTTCACGATTTTGGCAAACTCTTCAAAATGCTCTGGGCACGCAAATCAATATGAGCACAGCTTATCATCCGCAAACAGACGGACAAACGGAGCGAACTAATCAAACTCTGGAAGACATGTTGAGAAGCTGTGTGATTGATTTTGGAGGTAGCTGGGATATTCATCTTCCACTTGTTGAATTCTCATACAATAACAGCTACCATACCAGTATTCAATGCGCTCCATTCGAAGCACTTTATGGACGGAAGTGTAGATCACCTATCTGTTGGTCAGAGGTAGGTGAAAGCCAAATCATAGGCCCAGAACTTATTCAGGAAACAACCGATAAGATCGCATTGATTCAAGAACGAATTAAAGCTGTTCGTGATCGACAAAAGAGTTATGCTGATAATCGTTGTAGACCGTTGGAATTTCAAATCGGTGATCTAGTAATGTTGAAAGTTTCACCGTGGAAGGGTATATTCAGATTTGGGAAGAGAGGTAAACTTTCACCAAGATTTGTAGGACCATTTAAAATTCTTGAACGAATTGGATCAGTAGCCTACAGACTTGAATTACCTCCTGAACTCGGTAACATTCATGATGTTTTTCATGTCTCAAATCTGAAGAAGTGCTTAGTTGATGAATCTTTGATCGTACCTCTGAAAGAAATCCAAATTGATGAGAAACTTCAATTCAGAGAGGAACCAGTTGAAGTGATGGATCGAGAGGTGAAGGTATTAAAACGCAGTCGAATACCTATCGTCAAGATTCGATGGAACTCAAAGCGTGGACCTGAATATACGTGGGAACGTGAAGATCAGATGAAACAGAAATACCCACACCTATTCTCATGATCAATTGTTATCCAGTAAGTCTTTCCTAAATTTCGGGACGAAATTTTTCTAACAGGAGGAGACTGTGATAATCAGGTACGAGGAATTACGGCAGCAATGAAATGAGCACATTTGATCGTGTTTAAAATCCGTGTTGAAATGGTCGCTGAAATTGATATGGGATGATAGTATGCGGAAAATGATGAACGTAGGCGAAAACCGTGCGCGAAACGGAGTTACGGATTGTCCGGAATCGCGAAATGAAGTTTCCGTCGAAAAACGGAAGAAATAGCCCTGAGGTGGTACGCCTCAGGTCGAGGGACAAGTCCAGGCGATACGCGCGGGTCCAAAAGTTTCTAGAAGGCCGGTATCATCCGCGCGCTACGCCTAGAGTGGGTGCATGTCGCCAGGCAATACGCCTGGGGTCTAGATCGACGGCAAGTGGATTAAAAGATCAGATTTTCATCATCACCCTCATTCTTATCTTCACAGCGACGAAACCAGCTAACATCTTCGAAAATTCATCATCCAACCCCTCAAATCTCAATTCCAAAGCCTCCGGGACGTTTAGATCGTATCCAGAAGCGTTAAAACAAGTTCTGATCATCATTTCATCCGTTGGAACCCGTCAGATTAGGTAATGGTTCATTTTAAACTTTCTGGTTTGATTATGAATGATTAAATCTTAGTTTTGAACGTAATGATATAGTTAGGGTTGTTGATTATGGCCTAGATGATGGCTAGGATTGATTTTGAATGATAAACTCGAACTGTTAACGGGTAAATCCTTGTTTTGAGCCGTTGTAATGCCCGGTTTGCATGGAATCATAACAATGGTTGTAATGGTTTAAACCATTTGGTTGTGACTATGTATGTGATTAGTTTGATTAATCTTTAACATGCAACGTGAAAGTTGGGTGTTTTAAACTAATCACAATTATTAACATACTCATTAGAACGATTATCTAATGTTTCTGATAACAGTCAGATTAGTATGTTAAACATGGTTATTAAACCTATTCTAATACTACATTGTGATATTCCATGATATTTGGGTAGTCAATAACAAGGATTAATCATTTCTAAGTCATTAAACTGTCTAGAGACTATCTTAGCAATTACAATCAACAACGTTAGCTATTTGGTTAGTCTGAGATTATACTGATTAATCGAGGGAGTCATCAACTTAGTATTAGGAACCTGAGTCAGTATAGGTTCCTACATTATCATACATTGTATGATATTACATTAAAATATGTAATTAAATACTAAGTATCAATTTGATGACTTTCAAAGCAATGTTCTTGACATTGTACGTTCAGAGAGATTTAATCAGCGAGTTGGAACATTAATAACTTATCAAACATAAACTAAATGCAGAATCATCATATTATCATCGATTTGTGTGATATTTTGCTACTACTGAATTATCAGGTGAGTTTCGTACAACCCCTTTTTTCTTTTTACTCTTTTATAAACATCGGGGTAGAACTGCTAAACTTTTGAGAACTATATGATATGCATCAATGATATCTGTGTGATTTCATTTGACTTTTGTGGGATTTCATGGGATTTTGCCTGTAGACTGAACTCTATCATGGAACTGAAAGTCCTCATTCTTGAACTGTATCTAGTGAACCCATGTGTGGCCGAACAGAAAACATTGATAGTACTATTGGTTGACACCCCATTCACTGGGAGGATTGCATCTCCCCTTGTGTGAATGTTTGTTATCTGTTTCCTGAATTTCTTAATGGTATGATAGACATTAAGATAATGAGGCACTAAGATATGTACCGACGGGTAATATCTTGAGAACTGAACTAGACGTCCGAAAGGAACTAGATACAGGTCCCATGGTTATCCGGAACTGAACTTTTGAGAACATGCTTATCATATCATATTGTTTAAATTGAACTGTCGAACTCACCAGCTTTGTGCTGACGTTTCAAACTCAAACCTTTTTGCAGGTAAACAGTAATAGCGGTGAGGATGCACTTTTGGGATAATTTCACCTGTATAATTAATACTGTAATTAAATAAATATAGCTGTAATGTATTTGTGATTGCGACATCCTTGTAATGTATGTACTTTAAGTTAATCTGTGTGCTTATGATATCGGTTCAAGTAAGTCACACCTCACCTCGGAGACATCACCACTATGCTTCCGCAACCGGTTCGGTGACGTCAGACCAGACACGAGGTGACGAGGGGTGGGGGTGTGACACCACAAACCGGTCCGAACCGTAGATTTGGGATAGGTTTGGATTTTCGACCGTTGGAATAGGTTTGGAACCGAACCGGTTCCCAAACCGGTTTCCAAACCGGTTTAACGGCTATATTTCGAATTTGACCTTTTTTGCAAAAAAAGAGCCGTTGGAGCCTCTTTTTGACCGTTTTTTTTGGTTTTTTTTGCATTCTAGACCCCATAAGTTTAGTATAAATAGGTAGTGGTTGTTTAGGTTCAATCACACAACTCTCAAACGCAAAAAATGCTCTCAAAACGCAAAAAAAGCTCTCGAAACTCTCAAAACGCAAACCCCCTCACAAATGGCTTCATTAAGTGCTAACCCTTCCGTTGGTTGTGGTGCTTCAACAAATCTTGCAGTTGTTGAAGTTATTCTTACGAAGAGGAATCCCGAAATATGGAAAAACTATGATTTGTATAGGATGTCGAGCGGTCCGAATAAAGCTCGTTGCAAGCTTTGTGGTGGTTTTTTCAAACACGACGCGAATACTACTTTGAAAAACCATCACGAGTTCAAATATTGCAAAGATTTGAACAACGAAGCGGCACGAGGTCAACCGACGATGTCGAACGACGAGAGTATTTTCGCTTATAGTGTCGACGCAGTTCGGGAGCAAATGACGCAATTCGTGATTCAACAAAGTTTGACATTTAACCACTTCGACAACCCTCGTCTAACTCGACTTATTCAACAAACTCTTCAACATCGTTACGCACACGTAAGTCGTTCTACCATTAGAAGAGATTGTTTAAAAATGTGGAAAAAACTAAAAATGAACTTATTTTGGGTTTTGAAAACTTACAAACCGGCGTTAGTTTAACTTGTGATGTTTGGTCCGCTCCACATGGTTCACTCGACTCGTACATTTGTGTTACCACTCATTGGGTACAACCCGAAACGTGGCAATTAATGAAACGTACGGTCGCGTTTGAGTTATTTGACTATCCTCACACGGGTGAGAATTTATTTTATGTTTTAGACAAAGTTATAAAAACTTTTAAATTGGAAAACAAAATATTTTCAATCTCATTTGATAACGCGTCGAATAATACGTGTACGGTCCAACAACTAATTTTAAAATACAAGCCCATTTGCGAAGATTTTTTTTCATAGTCGATGTGTTGCACACATCATTAATTTGGCAGTTCAAGACGGGATTAAAACTATTGAAGAAACAAAAGATAAATTTAAACAAATGCTACACGACGTTTTTAGCTCAACCAAACCACATGCTATGTATCGTCGTTTTTAGCTCAACCGAACAACTAGGTGGGATTCGACATGTAACATGTTTGAGAAAGCTATACTTATTAATAAAACCTTAAACTAAACAAATCATAAACTAATCATTACAATAAACCCTAATATAACCTTAAACTAATAAAAACAACTAATACTTATCAATAAAACCTTAAACTAAACAAATCATAAACTAATCATTACAATAAACACTAATATAACCTTAAACTAATAAAAACAACTAGTATTTAAACTAATTGTATTATATGTGTATATTTGTTAAAGATTAGTTTAAGGTTATATTAGGGTTTTTAGTAATGATTAGTTTATGATTTTGATTAGTTTAAGGTTTATTAGGGTTTTTGTAAATTATTGGTTTAATGTTTTAATTAAATGTTTTGATTAGTTTAAGGTTTATTAGGGTTTTTTTGTTAATTATTAATTTAATGATTAGTTTATGATTTGATTAGTTTAAGGTTTAATTAATTATCAGTGTAAGGTTTTATTAGTTTAAGGTTTAGGTTTTATTAGTTTAAGATTTATTAATTTAAGTTTTTATTAATGGTTAAGGTTTTAATAGGTTTTGAAAAAAAAATCAAAAACGGGTTTCCCAGAACCGGATTGGCCAAAACCGGTTTAGTTAGAACCCAAATCGGTTTGATAGGTTCGGTTATTCCCAGCTTGAAATCGGTTTAGGACCCGAACCGGTTTGGAGTAGAACCGGTATATGTGACCCAACGATGAAACCGGTTAGGAGAAAAAAACTGGTTTGAGCACCTCTAATATGGCATGTCCAATGAGTCAATCAGTGGGACTCACAAATAATAGGATCTCCCTTTATTATTAGGTTTTGGATTTCTAATTATATAACTGGGCTTAAAATTTGAACTAGTAATTTAGGCTGGGCCATCAAAATCTATCTATACTTTATAATACAAAATTAAAAATTATTGTTATTTGTCACATTCTTACACCACAATTGCCACATGTCACATTCTTACACTATCATTGTCACTTGTCAACACCTTATTATTCCACTTAATTCTCTCTTCTATTAAATAATTATATTCTTTCTCTTGTTAAATAAATTATTTCTCTTATTAAATAATTATAACACTAATAAGTAATATATTAATTATTTATTTTTTTCTTATCAAGCACACTTCAATTTTTTTTATAAACTATAAAATTTTCTAACATCAAAAGTTTTAAAGTAAGAAATATTTTATTCTCAAAATACAAAATTTATGTAAAAATCAAGTTATCTTAAAAAGTATTTTTTTAAATAAAATATATTATAAAAGGAGTTTTTAAACAATGATATTTTTATCATCTAATGACGTTTTTTAATTTATTTAAAATATGCAGTAATAAAAATAATAGAGAAAATTACATTGTTTGGTCCGTTATTTTTAGCGTTACTTTTAAATTGCATCGTTAACTTTAATAATTACAAAAATTATATTTTATATTATTGATTTATAAAAGTTAGTTTTTAATATAAATAAATTGAAGTTTTTAACGTTATTTATTTCAAACATATCAATTATTACACATTAAAATGTCATATATCATTTGTATAGTGATTAAAATTTTTAATCATTTTTTATTACATAAAACATTTATTAATATGTAAATTAATCATTTTATATCAAAATGTCGTTTTATAATTGCTAAATTTTCATTACTAACTATTTAATATTTTATATTAAATCCGTGTTATACACAAGTTATTAACCTAGTCTATACTCTTTAATAAAAGAGTAAAAATTATTCTCACATGTCACATTCTTATACCACAATTGCCACATGTCACATTCTTACACTACCATTGTCACTTGTCAACACCTTATTATTCCACTTAATTTTCTCTCCTATTAAATAATTATATTCTCTCTCTTGTTAAATAAATTATTTCTCTTATTAAATAATTATAACACTAACAAGTAATATATTAATTATTTATTTTTTTTCTTATAAAGCACACTTCAATTTTTTTATAAACTATGAAATTTTCTAACATCAAAAGTTTTAAAGTAAGAAATATTTTATTTTCAAAATACAAAATTTATGTAAAAATCAAGTTATCTTAAAAAGTATTTTTTTTAAATAAAATATATTATAAAAGGAGTTTTTAAACAATGAGATTTTTATCATCTAATGATGTTTTTTAATTTATTTAAAATATGCAGTAATAAAAATGATAGAGAAAATTACATTTTTTGTCCGTTATTTTTAGCATGAATTTTAAATTGCATCGTTAACTTTAATAATTAGAAAAATTATATTTTATATTATTGATTTATAAAAGTTAGTTTTTGATATAAATAAACTGAAGTTTTTAACGTTATTTATTTCAAACATATCAATTATTACACATTAAAATGTCATATATCATTTGTATAGTGATTAAAGTTTTTAATTATTATTTATTACTTAAAACATTTATTAATATGTAAATTAATCATTTTATATCAAAATATCGTTTTATAATTGCTAAATTTTCATTACTAACTATTTAATATTTTATATTAAATCCGTGTAATACACGGATTTTTAACCTAGTTGATAATATAGAAAAAAGGGACGGACACACATGGCAGGTCACGGGTTCCATATCAATTCATTCTTCACAAGATTAGGGCAAGCCGCAAAACCATCTGACGTCTTCTCAAAAAATTAAACGGACACAGGGTGGGAACACTTTTTTCCTGAATTCATTTAAGGAGAGGAAAGAAAGAAAATGGAAGGAAAGGATAAATATTTTTGTGTTCCCGAGTTTCATTTAACAAGGGAAGAGAAAAGAAAATAAAACATATTGTGTTCCTGAGTTTCATTTGAGGAGAGAAATGAAGGGAAGTGGAAGGAAACCTAGGTAAAATTACCTAATTTTTCTTTCCTTCCGATTTGGAAGGAAATGGATGGAAAGAAATCCATTCTTTTCTTTTCCTTTCCTATCATTTTCTTTCCCTATCTTTTCCTAATGGTTCTCTCCTTTAATAAACTCGGGAACATAGCGGAAGAGTGACGAGACAAGAGATGAAGTTGATTCCAGAGGAGAGGGAAACGGGCTTCTTGCGGCTGTAAAGTGGCCGAGTGGGCAGCGGCAATTTAGAGGAAAGGGAAACAAGGCGTCGACTGGACTCGGGAGACGGTCGATGGTTGGTAAATTATTATTTATTCTGTACTTCTGTTTAATCGACATAAATCCTAAAACTAAAAAAGAAGTAATTTTAAGGTTTGAAGTTCTCATGAGTAACTTGGGTAATTTTGTTTTGCTTCATGATGATAATTTGTGGTTTATTATTTGATGTAAGATGTGCTTCACATTTAGTGAAATTCCTTTTTGAAGATTCAATGAAATCAATAAAAATATGCCTGAAAAAAAATTGTGTTTAAGTTTCTTTCGGCTCGCTAATTTCACAAACAAGACTTTGGTATTCCTCTCTCAAGCTTTCATGTTTCTTAATGCATAAACTATTGATATGTTTTAGAATGGTTTTAATATGTTCATCAGAGCTCATAAATGTTTTCAAATTTAGTGAATAGGTTTACTATTGTTCTTAGAAGTTTCCTGATTTTGACTCACCTGACTTTATAGTAAAACAAAAATGTGTTTATTACATGCGACCAATAGTAAATCAAATGGTACCCTTTGTTAAAAAAACCCCAATGCACGGGATAGGAATACTAGTTATGATTTAATTTAAGGTTGATTATTTGATTAAATAGTGTTTATTTTGATTTGTTTTGATTTAGTGGTTCTAATTGTTATTTGATGAGTTAAGGCTTGTATGAATTTGACTTTAGCTGAATTTGTTTGTATTTTGGATTTTGGGGCTTAATCATATTGATTTGATGTTGGGAATGAATATTCTTGATTTGATTTTGGCTACATTTTAACATGATTATATTGGTTGATTTAAAAGTGTAGGTTTTCAACATCAAATAGATATCGTAATCACGAATCTAGCCCTGTGTCCGTTCGCTTTCAATGTCAATAGGGCCTCTATTTTTTTTTCGCTTTGAGCCTCAACAAAACTAGAGGCGGCCCTGCATTTGTGGTTATTCTCGTGTTCCAAATTTCAGTATTCACGTTAGGCAACTTGATGACAAATAAACAAAACTAACTGATTAACTTAAGAACGTTTGAACCATATGTAATTCACATCATTTTTGCATATTTTGAGACAGATAATCCCAACAACAAAACGTACTTAGGAACCAAAGACCTCTTGAATTGCAACGTGTTGAATTTATGTTTTTTTTGACGTTTATATATATTGGGGACATTTTGCATTATGCAAATATTTTCTTTTTTAACTACAATAACTTTGACATTTAGACGTACCCCGTCAGTCTTTGTATTTAACAATTTGATAGCATTTTATATTGGAGAACGCGTTTCTTTTATCTGATGTAATATTTTTTTCTTTTATTGAATTGAATAAATTAAATTTTAAAAATGTAAAGAAATATACCTGTATGCATTGTTGGAGATAAAGCTTCTTCTTCTTATAAGCAAATTGTATGCATAAATTGTAGAGGAGAGTAATGTTTATGCCAATAAAGATGAGGGATGAATAAATAGAGAGGAACATGGATATTTATAAGAATTTGGCATCATAAAGAAAACCAAATTCCTTCAAAAGCATTATTTTATTCGATTCTTGGAGTAACATATTGGTAAGCAACTTAAATTACTTCAAAAGGATGGATTGCTTGATTCTTATAATAATTGAATGGAAAGCAACTTAAATTATCCTCTTAAATTGTTTTATTAAAACTTTTAAATAATTTTCAAATATTTGTGTTAGGTAATCTTATTAATAAAAATAACTTATCAAAAGACACAAACAAAATAAACAAATAAATACATAACTATCACCAAGGGTTTAGGAACACCTGCACGATAGGCAGGTGACATATATGACGTGTTTCAAGTGATTTCAACAAACAAATAAATCTACCCAGTAAAATACCAATAAACAGTAGGATTCGGAATTAATGAAAGCAAATCTTAACTATATTCAAATATGATAAAGCATTTGCTTTTGTATATACCCCACCCTGGCTTAAATGTGTTACAAAACTTTTATTTATTTTTATATATTTTTAAATTATGATTTACTATATATACACACATATTTTATTTTTTTTTAAAACAAACAACAATTATTCATCGTTAACTATTTTCTATAGTTACCAATGACGCATTGGCTCAATGGTATCCCACAATTCTTCCAAATGAAAGGTCTTGGGTTCAAATCTCTCCCGCAGCGAAATAGAGGTCTGAGGGGAGTCAGGTGTTTTCCCATGGGGATTCCTTCTGGGGTGGTTGTGGTGGCTCATGGGAGGTCAATGTAACTAAACCTTAATGTCATTGCCTGAAAACAGTGAGTTCACATGATTGAGACCTTCGCCGTAAAAAAAAAACTATTTTCTGTAGTTAGAAAATCTCAACGCATGAATAGGCCAAGAACATTGGGATTATAATTTTTTCACTTTAAATGTTGCCATAAAAGCAAATGGTAAAATTTGTAAAAAGTAACCCAAAATGTTCATACTAAATCATCTTATTATATTCAAGAAAGTTATATACTTATATACCCTAATAATTATTTATCTGCTGTAAGCGAATCTAAGATGCAAATTATTTATAAAAATTGTTATAATATTTGACACGTAAATATGTCCTCATGATTATTCAGAAAAATATTTCTTCTATCTCATGCTCAAGAACTACGTCTAACTTTTAGACTATGTTGAAATTGAAAATGACAGTTTTATGTATTATTATATTCAAATATAAATTCTACTTAAGTGATACACAATTATAAATTGGGTAAAAAGTGTATCAACATTAAATATTGTGAGTCGGGTTTGGGTCAATTAGGTTGACATATTATTAGCATGTTTAACCATTATGCAATTACATTGGACTAACATTAAGGTTGTTAAGAAAGGTCATAGATTGAGACTCATTCGAAGTTCGTTTGAAAAAAACTTGGCTTGAAAAATGTTTGTTTAGAAACGACCTGAGTCAGCTTGGCTTGTTTTGTAATCGAGCTGAGCCCAAGCTAGAGTTGGTTTGACTCGGCTCAACTTGACTTTGTATATACATACATGTGAGTGTGTATAGATGTATTAAAATGAGAAACAATAACGTGTTAAGAACATAACATAACAATTTATAGTCGCATATGTTAAACTGATATAAAAATAACTTTTCTTTGCTTTAATATTAAATAAAACTTGCTACTACAAATAATTCTTTTTAATTATCAATCGAATATCCCCTGGGATGGCTGAGACGCTTGTGTCATCGTATCTTGGATGATGAAGAGGAGATGAAAGTGGGTGCATCCCCTAAATCATATTCAATTGAGACCGATAAATGATATGTTTTGTTAGGAAGGTTATGCAAGGCATTACCGGACCCTTTAATTGGCAAAAGATGATGTCTATTGCCAACGCTTATAAAACGAGACAAGGTATGCTATTCTACCTGAGTTGACTTCAACGTGAGATGAAAAACCAGTGTCCATATACCATCTCGGTAGTGGCAGAGCATGAAAAAAAAACTCCGAGGAGGCCGAAAGTCACGGGCGCAATTTTTTTCCTCTATGATACGTTTCGTATACTCCCACATTTGTTTCTGTTTAGCTAGATCTCTTTCTAAATGGATAAAATCCACTTCATTAGTTTTTGACTGTGGTTGTGGAGGTTCAGAGTTACCATGTGTTTCTTCTTGATTTGCATTCTCTTGTTGAAGCTTTTCGACGTTTACTTTGTTGTTCATCATAATTACAATCCTTTCTTTTGAAAAAGGAATTAATAGCTTTTGTCTTCTTCATTATACACCTAATAAAAAAAATCAAAAATCCGAACATTCAACTAGACGTTAATCATATAATCTCAATTTCATCTTTCCAAATCAACCATCATAAACCCTAATTTGAGTTCTTGCAAAATTGTGAAAACACACATACCATAAAGTAGTTAATAGATATAACATCAACATAATATATGTTTAGAACCCTAATCCTGCCCAATTTTAAATCCAATTTCGTGAGTTACAAAATCTATTTTGGAATCATCTAGAAATCTAACAATGATAATTAAAAAAACTAGAAATATGTAAGTTTACTTTGTTGATCTCAAAGAATAAAATGTAAATGATCTTGATGTTGCTCCAAAATTTGTTGTGGTTGGCCTACGCTTTTTTTTCCTCCTTTTTTGAGGATGTGTCGATGCCTTCTTCCCTGCCCAACTTACCTTTTCATTTTTCACAACTGATGGAATATTGAGGGAATAAGCTGTCGATCTCGGATATCTTCACATTTTTTTTTAATTATAATCTTACATATTACCCTCTAAAACTTAAACATTTTTATAAATTAACCTTTATAGTTAATAGTTTCACTAATATATGAATTTTCAAAATAAGTTTAAACCGTAAACCGTTAAACGTATTGTTAAAATACTAGTTTAACTTTATTTTAAATTTTTTGCGTATTTTTTTAAAACAGAGGGGGCCAGGATTTTTAAGAAGAAAAAAAAATAGAAGAGGTCAGACTTAATACCTATAAAATTTTCCATCAAAAACCTATTATATCGACCATTCTGAGCGAAAAAAACGGAGAGAGGGGGCGGAGCACCCTCAGGCCCCTTATAACCTTCATCCCTACATGTCGGGTCAAAATTGAGTTGCATGTTGTTCAAAGCAGCCCCTAAATCTGTCGGGCTTATGGCATTCAAGGCACGTTGGTCGGCTTGGGCCTGTCGTGTTACATGGGCATGATAACTAGGCCCATAAAGTGGTCCAGTAATTAGATATGTAAGCCGTAAGGGCCTGGTGGAGGATTCCATGCATTGTTGCGCCTTGTTGGCTACTTTTTATTTGGTATTTGGTCACCACGGTTATTCAAGTTTTAGCTCTCATGTAACAGATTTTAACAAGGTCAGACTTGAAACCCAAAATCATTTCAGAAAGTAACCCGAAGATAAATTTACGGGGATTAAAACACAAGATTTTCCATGTGGAAAGTAGGGGTGCCTATGGGCTGGAACCCGTTGGCAATTGTGTTGGTTATTTGGCTATCAAGGTTGGTTTTGTGATTGCATGTTTCTATCGTGCCACTGGCATCGACGCCAAGGAGTCCACGACCCCAATTTGGGTCATAATGTTTTTTTATTATCATGAAAAAACACTTACATGATAAATCCCCAGTCCCCATAATACCCGACTAACCGTGAGAAATAGGTAAAGCGTGACCGCAAGCAATCTGGTTGGCAACATATAAGAAAAATCGTCCTAAGTTGTTACGCATTTTCAATGGCAAGATGGGTTGTTGAAGAGGAAATCTAAAGTGGTTGTAGGAAAATTACGGCAGAATGTAATTTCACTTTGTCATACTTATGCTATGGGGGGGCATTCGGGAGTACATGCCACTTATCAAAGATTGCATGGGTTGTTTTATTGGAAGGGTCAAACGAAAGATGTTAAGAATTTTGTTAGAAGTTGTCATGTGTGTCAGCAAGCGAAGAATGAAACTGTTGCATAACCTGGATTATTACAGCCACTTCCTATTCCCACTTCAGTCTTTTCAGACATTAGTATGGATTTTATAACAGGTTTACCAAGATCTGAGGGAAAAGATGTGATATTTGTAGTGGTTGATAGGTTGACGAAATATGCTCATTTTATGGCTATTTCTCATCCCTTTTCTGCTGCTCAAATAGCTCAAGTATTCACTGATAATGTTTACAAGTTACATGGATGGCCTTCCACAATTGTATCAGATCATGATCCAATTTTTTTGAGTAGATTTTGGCAAGAATTTACAAGAATTCAAGGAGTTCAATTAGCTCTTTCTACGGCCTATCACCCACAAACAGATGGGCAAACTGAGGTGGTGAATCGCTGCATTGAAATGTACTTAAGATGCATGACTTTGGGTCGACCTTCTTCTTGGAAGAAATGCTGTCATTAGGAGAGTAGTGGTATAATACCAATTACCATACTTCTCTTAAAATTACTCCATTTTAGGCTTTGTATGGTTACCCACCTCACAGAGATTCTATGGTGGTTGATATTGATAGTATGATGTGTGATAGAGAGGAGGCTTTGAAATTATTGAAAGAATCTTTGGTTAAATCTCAGAACAGAATGAAGCAAGTGGCTCATAAGCATAGAACAGAGAGGTCTTTTGAAGTTGGTGCTTGGGTTTATTTGAAGTTACAAGCTTATACACAAAATTCATTAAGATCAAATAGGTACAATAAGTTGTCTCCAAAGTATTTTGGTTCCCTATTTGATAGTGGAAAAGGTGGGTATGGCCGCATATAGACTAGATTTACCTCCTGAAGCTGGTATTCATCCTACGTTCCATGTTTCTTTGTTGAAACAAGCGAAAGGTCCGGCTGTTAATGTAATTCCAATTCCATCTGCTCCGAGATTCAGTTTATATCCCGTTGCAGTAGTAGACACGAGAGTGGTCAAGAGAAGAAACAAGGCGGCTGCTCAAGTATTGGTGATTTGGAAGAATAAGCCACCTTCGGAAGCTTCGTGGGAATTCACTGATGAGTTTAAACTTCGATTTCCTGATTTTGTTTGGTAGTATTGTTGTTGTTTTTGTATTGCTGATTGTATCCTTGAGGTCAAGGATTTTGTTTAGAAGGGGGTATTGATATGTTAGAATTGTAATAAAGGAATAGTAGAGGGGTCATTTTGTAAATACTCAACTAATTCGGTTGAGTGAACGTTTATATGGTGGTTAAGACCGTTAATGAAAGTTACGCAAAAGTTGATTCTCTCTTTCTCTAGTATTCTTTCTTCTTTTGCTATCATAAGTGGAATTTGAACTTTACGTTTTGTCAGTTTTAGGGGTGTTTATCTGGTCGGATAACGAGCTATTCAGGTTTTTCGGATTTGAAAATTTTTATGGTCTATCCGAAACCTGACCTGAATCTCAAAATATTTTATCCGACCCGAAATACCCGAATTTCTACATCCGAATAACCCGAAAAACCGATTTTATTCGGGTTATTCGGATATCCAGTCAAAAAAATTAGGTTTTACATATCCGAAACCCGACCCGAATCTAAAATCATATTATCCGACCTGAACAACCCGAAATAGATTTCAGATGAGGTTTTTCGGGTTTCAGATGCGATTCGGATTTCAAATTTTTTCGAGTTTCGGATATATTGAACACCCCTAGTCAGTTTGCCTCCAAGCAACCGGGTCAAAATGTTTTTTTCGATGGTTATGTTGGCGTTTTGAGTCGGTTGGTGTAGCAGAACTTAGCGGTGTTGTGAATTTAGCATAGCCGATTAATATGGATTTTGATGATCTTTTGTTCCAAAAACAAGTTGAATCTAAATAATAGCCCATCAGCCCATGCATATTCAATCTCTCTCTCTCTATATATATATATATAGGGCATGGAATTTTTCATAACCCACTAAATGCGCGCTAACCCAAATAACTTTAGCGAGATGAAGCCGAATCTTGGATTTTTTTTAATATCATTGTAACACATTTTGAACACCATGTTCGTTTATAAGTTTGTGGAAATTCATCACCGTTTAAAAAATATCATCGTTGTAAGTTTTGTGCTACAGTACTGTAAATTTTAAATATTTACAAACTTACAGTACTGTAAGTTTTTGAACGGTGCAAACTCATAAAAGAACATGATTTCAAAATGTGTTACAATGATGTTCAAAAAAAAATCCAAGATTCGCGTTCATCTTGCCAAAGTTATTTGAGTTAGCGCGCATTTAGTGGGTTATATTTTTAACCTTCCCCTATATATATATATATATATATATATATATATATATATAGAGAAGGGATAATTTGAAAACCATATATTAATGAGAAAACAATAGAAACTTAATGATAGCCATTGGATGAGTTGGATGAATGGTTGAGATTAATTTGACCATTTGTTTTTTAAATTAATGAGAGGAAAGGGTATTATGAGTATTTCCTTATTGGTACTTTTTAATCTTGAAAAGTACAACCATCTAATCAAATACACACAAAAAGCATTTAGGGAGGCTCTTCTCTTGTTACTTTGTCTGTCCTTTTTTTTATCAAATATATGTATGAGATATTATCTTCTGTTTCCAGAGAAAAAAAAGGAAGTAAACTATAGGGTAAAAAACTTTTATATAAATATATATTGAATGGAGAAATGAGTTCGTAGGTGTAAAAAACAAGTTATATCACGTAACAAATATGTAAGTACGTTGTAACAAACATGTAACTGATTCCAAAAACAAATATTCCATTTCCAAAACAACGTACAACATTTAGATAGCTTAATGTAAAATACAAAAGACAGGTAGACTTGCAAAATATCTTCTTAAATAAACAACCATGCACAACAAAAAAAAACAACTTATTAATAGGATTATTTTCAAACAACGGTTTTGAAAAACAATCCTCCTAGCAGCTTCCTGATGATCTCTTTCTGTACTTCAAGAAATACAGATCGAGTGTATATGTCAAACGCATGCCTCTAGATTTCCAAACATGACAAACTTTGAAAAGGGCTACATGAAGTTTTATGTACAGTCAATCATTGCCTGTAACTTTATCTTGAGTTTTTCAGAGAAAAAAATGGTAGAAGGTTCAAATATTGAAAATGAAACAAATCGCGGAACAATGGACGTTAACTTGAATGTTTCGCTTGAAGCTGCCGCTACCACCCATGGTACGTAACAAATACGTGAGTAATACATGTTGTAAACACTGTAATACATGAAGGAAGCTGTGACAAAACAATGACAACAGGTAAAAAATACAAAAAATAAGTTACATGTATAATACATATGTATTACATGTGTGTTAATGAAATGTAATACATATGTATTATATATGTACATATGTAATGAATGAATGTTAACACTTTAAAAAAAGAAACTGGATGTAAGTGTGTTCCTAATAGGTAATTTATATGCAATACATAGGTAACACATATGTATTATTTACGTAACACAAATTTTATATTTGTGCTCACAACAAATTTACACATTAATGTGTATGGTCAATTTTTCAGGAAAGTTGTTTACCACAATATAAACTATCTGGTATTGAAGAGGTGTCATTTTTTTTCGTTAATGCCAAACAACGAGGTAAACAATCAAATTATAGATGCTTGGGCTGAGGTATTAAACTTTGAAGAAAAATACCGATCAACAGGTTCCCCGCATAGGTTGTTTTGTGGAACCAATGCCATTGTAAGTTTCTAACATTAAAATTATGTATGTTTGTGGATTTATTATGATATATAGTAAATTAATAATAACAATTACAGCCGGGATGGGTGCTGAATCAAGAAGGGGTCAATCATCAAGAAAGACTTGACAAGTTCTCAACAAACATGGATGGTTTGATCAAAGGAGACTTAAAACTGCCGGATCTAAAGTTGTTTGACATGGTGTTCTTCCCAGTTTTAGAATTCAACCATTACTATCTGATTGTTTTTGAATTAAGAAACTCTGCAATTTCGGTAATTGATAACTTCCATGAATCAATCCCTTTGGTTGGACTGAGAGACAACAGGGATTATTATCTTAAAGATTCACCATACAAAGTGGTAAGATATTAAAATATGTATTGTGATTATCGATTATAATTACATGTGACAATCTTTTCGTGTAGAAAGATGTCTTCGTACAGTACTTGAAACAAATTCAACATCAAAAAACAAATGAAATCCATGCTAGTCCAGTTCAAAAATTACACATTCCATGGGCAACAAAAAAAATGCTGGAGATTGTGCTATTTTTGTGATGAGACACATGGAGAAATTCATGGGGATGCGGGAACAGTTCAACTGTGGGTTCTCGAGCAATGGAAAAAAGAAAAAAAGCCAACTTAACTTGCTGAGGAAGAGGTTCGTGCTCCATCTACTGAGATCAGAGGTTAATGTCTTGCGGGATGCAATCTTACTAGAAGCACGAAAGAAGTAATTCTTGTGTAAACGTGACGTAAAAACAATGTTCAACAGGATGTGGTGGTCTTAAACTATTGGGATGCTTATTAAGACAGTTTTAATTTCATGTTTGCTTGTATGTGTTTTTTTTTTAATTAAGAAAAATAACTTTAAAGGTAGTTGTTAATTTGAAATCATTGTTTTTTTTAAAAAAAAGGTTAAAAGTACAAGATGGTACAAAAAAAATACTATTCCCATCAAATCAAAAACAAAAAGTATCAAAAAAAAGAAAGGACACATGCATCTATATACATAGGGTCAAACCCTATTAAAAAATTTCAAGTACTATTATATATGTAGAGGGTCCACATCTATAGGGTAAAAAACTTTTATATAAATATATATTGCATGGAGAAATGAGTTCGTAGGTGTAAAAAACAAGTTATATCACGTAACAAATGTGTAAGTACGTTGTAACAAACATGTAACTGATTCCAAAAACAAATATTCCATTTCCAAAACAACGGACAACATTTAGATAGCTTAATGTAAAATACAAAAGACAGGTAGACTTGCAAAATATCTTCTTAACTAAACAACAATGCACAAACAAAAAAAAACAACTTATTAATAGGATTATTTTCAAACAACGGTTTTGAAAAACAATCCTCCTAGCAGCTTTCTCATGATCTCTTTCTGTACTTCAAGAAATATAGATCAAGTGTATATGTCAAACGCATGCCTCTCAATTTCCAAACCTGACAAACTTTGAAAAGGGCTACTTGAAGTTTTATGTACAGTCAATCGTTACCAGTAACGTTGGCTTTCTATTGAAACGTAACACAAATGTAACAAACAGCAACCCAAAAAAAATATTGAAAGGTTTAAAAACGGACAAAATAAAAAAAAATAACAAACAAAAAAATATATAAAAATGAATCCTTTTGATTCAGTGTAAAATACACGTAACAAAGAATGTTTTGAAATCTGAGCGGGAAACAAAAAAAAACACCATGCACATGTTTAACCCATGGGCACTGTTGAAATCTGCATGCTTCTTAACCAAATGTAAAATATATGTAAATTCCTCTAAAGAGTATGATATCTCAACATGCAACAAATAAAAAACATGCACATCATGGGAAAAAAACAAAAAATGTAAAATTACCTTTTTAACCCTTTGCATACATATTGTACCAAAATGAGGTGGCACCTCCTTGACCACACATTCTTGGTTTTCTTGTTTTAACATGGTTTCCAAATTATGTATATATATAGGAATTGAATCCTATGAAAACTCGATTTTAAAGAGAAAACCTTTAAACTTTATGTGGACTATTGATCTAACTTTAGTTAGATTTCTCTTTATTTAATTACAATGGATATATTGGTAAAAATACAACTCTCTCTCTTTCTTTATAAATCACATCATCATCAATCTATTTCAAATCATTTCATTTCTCTTTCACATACTTTTCTTTTTCACACACTTCTTTCTATTTTTTTAATATTACTGAAAAATAATTAAACATGTTTAATATTATTAAGTATTTTTTAAATTAGTAAAAAATTGATATGTTTACACATGTGTAGTTTTCGGATGTGCATCGTGTAATAAATTTGTACATTTCTAGTTGTACATATGTGTACTTTTTGATCAGATTGTTTTTTTTTGCTTAGATCAGTTTTGTGTATAGACTATATTTTTTAAGTTGTGGTTATTGTGTGTAGTTTTTTAATCCTGCACATGTGTACTTTAGGAATTCAATAGTTGTTTCTTTGAATTTGAATCTGTTACACATGTGTATTTTTTTTAAATATTAGTGAAAATTAATTACACATGTGAAGTTTTTTTTATATTTTTTTAACATTAGTGAAAATTGATATGTTTACGCATGTGTAGTTTTCTAAAGTTTATAGATTTTTGAGTCAAGTACATATTTTTGTTGTGATTTTAGTTCTTAAAAGTTGTTTTTGATAATTTAAAAAAAAAGTACACATGTGTAGTGTCTGACTGTGTATATATATTTTTTGTTACGAGACATGTGTAGTTTAAGAATTTTGTAATTGTTTCTTTGAATTTGAATTTGTTACACATGTGTATTTTTTTAATATTAGTAAAAATTAATTACATATGTTTAGTATTATTCTATATTTTTTAACTTGTAAGTATTTAGATCAGTTAAATATGTTTAGTTTTTTTAATATTAGTGAAAATTTATTTTGTATAAAAGGTACACATTTTTTGTTCTTAAAAAAAGAGGTTTTTTAGTTAGTATAAAACTACACATTTTTTTGTGTTTTTTATTCTTAAAAAATTTTTTATACAATTTTGTTTTGTGATTGAGACTTGAGAATATGTAATTTTGTGTAGTGAAAATTGTGTTTGATACACATTGTGTGGTATTTTTAATACATATACGCATATTTGTTTGTTTCTTAAAAAATGATTTTTTTATTTTTACTGTTGTAATATTTTAAAAAATATTTTTTTTAACATAAATAAAACACTACACATATGTAGTATCTAGGTAATAAATATATAAAATAGAGAGATAGAGAGAGAGAAAGAGGAGAGATGAGAGAGAAGAGAGGAGAGAGAAGAGATAATGAGAAAAATACCATTTTACCCCTTTAAGGGGTAAAATAGACATTTTATTTTCAAAACCCTTATTAAATATTGAACTTTAATTCTATATCACATGTTTTTTCTATTTAATTAATTAAAATCCAAAATAAGTTTGATATAACGGTCCACGTAGGGTTTAAGGGTTTTCTCTTTAAGATCGGGTTTTCAAAGGATTCAAACCCTATATATATATATATATATATATATATATATGTATAAAAGCGCCGACCAAATATTTTTAAAATGGTTAGAATGAAAACCACATCTCAATGAGAAAACCACGAAAACAATGCAAAAATCACGTAAAAAGAACGTATTTTTTTTTGAAATTTTTTTACATGTTTGTAACACTATTGGACACATTTTTATAAAAAAAATAAAAAAGCGCCGACCAAATATTTTTAAAAAAAATATTTTATAAACCCACGTAAAACCTACGTAACAAAACGTAAATTTTTTTTACGTTTTGTTACGCATGTTTTACGTGGGTTTATAAAATATTTTTTTAAAAAATATTTGGTCGGCGCTTTTTTGATTTTTTTTATAAAAATGTGTTCAATAGTGTAATAAATATGTAAAAAAATTTTCAAAAAAAAACGTTTTTACATTTTTTGAATGGTTTTCGCAGTTTTCTCATTGAGATGTGGTTTTCATTTTATCTTTTCCCTATATATATATATATGGGAAGTATAAATTGAAAACCATTTGAGTTAAGGAAACTTTGAAAACCTTGAAAAAAACAATGTAAACCCACTTGGGACGATTTTTCTTGGAAGACACCGGCCCAGTTGATTGCGGCTGCGCTTTATTTGTTTTGGTTAGTTGAGTATTGAGGGAGATAAGAATTTACCACGGAAGTTGTTTTTCACGGTTATAAAAAAAAAGAAAAAAAGAAATTGGTGAGATTTAAAGACATGCCATTCCAGAGAGTAGTCATCAGTCTGCTTCTAGTCAAGTTGTTTAAACATGTACTGATTTAATTTGGTACACCGAAACTTGCAAGTTGCGAGATCAATTTACGTATGTACGTTGAGAATTGTGCAAAAAATTTTTTGGATCAATTTGCTTCATGCTGATTGTTTATGAATATAATTTTATTTCTTGTTCAAAATTTGATTTCAGATTTACTCGTGCACAATTTGATCTCTTTGATTGCTTTATGTTAATTTGTTATTTGTTAATTGTACTAATTACTAAAAGTCTGGTTGTTCTAGTGGTTTTAATAACTTGCTATAATATCTGATTTTCTACAAGTTAATTTATTTGTTGCCTATAATTTGTTTCTTTTAATATTTTTTATGTGTTTAAAATATTATTCTTATGCAAGTGTTTTATTATTATACTAGTTTATGAACCAGTGTATTAAATAGCTAGTAGTAAAAACTTAAAAATTATAAAACAATATTTTGGTATAGAATAATTAAAGTATAGACAAGTATTTTATGTAATAGACCAATAATTAAAAAACTCGAATAACTAAATAATTATTATCTTACCTTCTTACTTTGTAACAACTAAGATTTTTAAATTATTGCGTTGAAAACTTCGTATAGTTTTTTCTATCAAAAGTATTGTTTTCCCTATCATTTCTATAACTTTTGGTTTTTAAAAAATCATTTTTAAACATTTTGTTTAAAAAAATGTCATTTGTTCATAAAAATCATACTGTTTAAAAACTTAGTTTTATAGTCAATTTCATTTTAAAAAAATCATCTTTTAAGAAAACTTTTAATTTCCTAGAAATAACGATTTTAAATATTTCTTATTTATAAGAAAATTCTAATTTTTAGAAAAAGTACATATTTTATAAACTTTTTAACATGCTTTTTTAATAAAATTAAATTTTAATTTATTTAAAACTATTTTTAATTCTTAATATGAAAAAGGTAAATAATATGATTAATATTATAATTATTTAATAGGAGAGATAATATAATTATTTATTAATAAAGAGAATTAAATAAAATAATAATAATAATAATAATAATAAGATGTCATGTGTCAATAGTATTCTAAAAACATGATAAGTGGCAAAAATGGTTTTTGTTTATTATAGTAGTAACAAGAGATTAATACAAAGTTTTAAAATCTAGGGATATTATCATATATCCCCTTATTAACATCTACATTACATATATCTACAATGTTAAACTAAAATTACAAATATTTTCATGTTCCAAAATTGTCCCTTGCTAATGAGAAAATGTGAATTGTTTTTAGTTAGTTCATTAATAGTAAAATAGGAAATACATAATTTTTTTTAATGAAATAAATAAATATGTAATTTTTTTTGGTTTAGAAATTGGAAATATGTATTTTGTTCTGTTGGATCGGGTTGCTTAATCTAAACAACACTTCACAAGTATTTCTTAAACAATCTAACAGATGCGGAATGTTCTGTTAGAATAATCTCACAAGCACTCAAAATGAAAAAGTAATAATCCTTGAATACTAATAGGAACACAAGAATAATTTCAAGCTCAATGATATATTTCTCTCAAAGTAAGAAGCGTACAAGCCCTGCTAAGCAAACATACAATGGGAGGTTATATAGCCGAGGCTACAACCGTATACACTTAGGAATACAAGTTGGGTATACTAGACAAGTACATAAAGTAAAGCTTATTCTAGTATGTTGAGTGTCTTAACAGGCTAAGACACTCAGTCATAATCATTATATTAATAGACATTGACTTTACAAAGGACTACTAAATACAAAAGACATTTAATGTTGTTGATCTTCAAGGCTTCAGATGATCTTTTGCATTTAATGCAGCATGGGAGAAGTAAGGCGCTTTATCTGACTCATTACATGTTGTCTTTGTCTTTACTCAGACCAGCATGTCTTGTGTCAGTACCTTTTGTACTATGAGAGTAAGCTGCTACAGTCTTTGTCAGAGGATAAACCTCGGAAGTCTTTGTCTTCAATGCATGTGAGGATTCGTCGGAAGCAGTTGTCTTGTATAACCTTCGGCAGGAACCAGTTATCCTTCGGAAGCAATGCTGCTTCCGAAGAATCACTTCTTCCTTCCGAAGGTTTTTATTCAAAGAGGTTCCTATACTTAGACAAAATAAGAAGTTTGGTGAGCACCAGCCTTTATTAGTCTTTACAGTCTCCCCCTAGGCTGATGCTACCAAAACTTCTAAGGAAGGAACCTTGGCTTCCATGTACCCCTCAGTACCTGTGCCATTTTTCTTATCAATCTGATGGCTGACCTCCCATCTGCTCCATTGTCAGGATTATTGAGAGGGAGCTTATCTAGATCAAAGATATAGGGCTTTGCCAACACTATCAGATGCACAAGATCCACCAGTTTTATTTCTCCATTGTAGTCGGTGAGGATGAATATCCTTTCTTGTGCATTGAAGCTCCAATTCACTAAGGGGATGTATGAGTGCTCATGCATTAGTCTTCGAATATCCCTCATATCTTCTCGAGATTGTGTAGTTTTAGGAGCTGCTTCTGGTGTGACTTCAGTTATTGAGAGGGATGCATCAGGCTCAGAGTCAAAGGAGACAGTTTTTGTTTTCTTTTTCCTTCTAGCCATGCTCTTTCTTCTTATGAATCTTGGTTTGTCTTGAGCAGTGGCCTGACTCCTCAGAACTCTGGCCTGTTGGGCTTCCACAGTTGATTCTACTGCTGCACCTGTTGTTGCAGTAGGCTGTGACATGCAAACTTGCACAGGATGCATTTCAAGATCATATTATACCGCAATTGTTGATGACAGACTATGCATTCGCCATCGACATTAATCCCTTGTACAAAGGTGAGAGGGTGTGGGTGATGTATGATCCCTTGTACACGAGTGTTTATGTTTCACGTGGGTTTTACACATGAGATATATGTAGAATCAAGATAATCTGAAAAGGCACTACAACAATTCCAGCATATATACAACGACAAAACCTATGGCAATGACATATTGTGTCGGAATAAATTTAGTTGTTGCATTGACAAGCTGTCACAATAGATGTGTTCAAAAATTTGACCAGTCAAACCATGTAATGACAACGTCTCGTCTCTAGAGGGGGTATTGTTTGAAGAGATGCAAAGAAAAGAACAAGTTTGTCTAACAACTTATGTTGATAGCATGCTATCAACATATGCTAATTTTTTTTCTTTCTATTTGAATAAAATATAAGAAACTTTTTCTTTAGTTTTTCTTTTTTCACATATCGTGGTAACATGTTGTTTCTACATGTTTAACAATTCTTTTTAATTTTATTTAATTTTAATATATATACACGATTAATTAACCTATTTATACGATTCTATCGCAAATAGCGACGACATGTCTAACCTATCGTTATGACTCTATACAGGCTCTATATCAATAGTCGTTACTAATGGTCCCTTCTGGTGTAGTGAGGATCTGCAAACTGAATGTCAACAACATATATGGTGAACGTAATTTGAACCAAACTTAACCTAAAACAACCAACGCACCTCTGCATCTTCAAGAAAGTCATGCAAGTTACATTGTTTATGAGAAACTAGAGGTGGTAATGTTTACTCATATCAAAAGAAACATGTTGGTTTGGGTAAACAATTGTAATATAATGGATTGAAATGTGTAACATCATAATATTGAATGGGTTAAGATGGGTAGCACTTAAACACAATGCGGGTCAACATGGGTAGCCAAAAAACTATGTAAATGCAATAGATCCAAACATTTAAGAATGATTAATAACATATTTAATAAGAAAATCACTAAAAAATATTCAAATGGACTATTTGTTTACTTATAACACATCTTAAGTTAAATTAAATTGAACTGATTTTGCTTAAAACTCGTTCTAACCCGCACCATCCTGACCCGAACCCATTTTCACCCGTTACCCAACCTGAACCAACCCGTGCATTTTGCCAGACATATGAGAAACCATAGGTTTATTTTTCTAGTAATCTCTACCCTTTGCATGCTCTAAAGATTTCAAGACTAGGGACTGTCCAATCTGTAGTCATATATATGATCAATTGTCTAAGTTTTATCAAGTTTAAAAAAGGCATATATATATCCTAATATAAGGTGCCTGCAAAGGCTTCCCATACATTTTTCGCCTTCGGAGTTCAAACATTGCATACAGAATCAACAACCACCTTAAACATTCCCAAAGAACCTCTTTGTTCTTCAGCTCATTTTCAGATCCAGATACGGAAACAGACATGTTAGCTCCATAACTGCTTCTTTTTCAGATTCAGATACAGCTTTGTGAAGAAAAGTCATGTTTCTAAATGCATGGTATGAAAGTGCTACCTCTAGTTTTGATGGTTGCTACTCTATCCCCTTGTTAGTCTACAAATTTACAATAAGAATAAACAGTCATTGGATTTGTCATTGAATTCAATCAATGAAAAGTGCAAATTTACACGGATTCAGCGAAGATATCAATCTTTCCTAATGTAGAATGGAAACTTCCATATATGAGCTAACACATAAATGATAATTGGTTACATCACAATAAATAAAACTCTCCACCAGATTTTGCATAAATCAATTGAACATACCAGATAAAACACATATTAGAAGATTGTGTTACCTAATGTCTTGTACAACAAAAATTAGACAAAAAAAAAAGAAAAAAAATGATTTTGAACCCCTTCCAGAAAAAATCAAATGCTAACTGCGTCTCAATTTGTAACATCACAAATTACTCATCAATCTAGGGAAACTAGAGACAGCCATAACAGATTCGACGATGCAAATATCAAGAACAACATCATTTCCGTTCAATCGATCATGTTCATTGCAATGAAAGTATGAAACTACGAAATCAATCGTAAGTTTTCCTACTTCAATTTAACGCAATCATTCCAACAAACAGGGAGATAAAATAAGATATAAAAACTTTACTTGATACGAACAGAGGCTCTTCGAATCGCCCACATGATGATTGATCTGAGATTAAGAATGCAGATTATAAGAAATAAAAATGAGAATCGGAGAACACAAAAACCCTTCATGTTTCTTAAACCCTAGGCTTGAAATGCATAACCAGAAAATTCACAAGTTCGTCCCTATTGTGTCAGACTATATCATAGGTGTCCTTCATGTTTCTAGTAAATTAGGTTTAATCCAATAATTTTTATCATGGTTGGAGAAATCGCTATTCGTTAGTCGGTCGGCGAGGTAGGAACTAGGTATTAATCAGGATCAATCGGGATTAATCGGATTGGAATTTGTATGTAGAATTTTTTAAAATTTTATACACACACACACATACAAATACACATCAATGTATATATATATAATATTTCAAAATTCAAATATTTTCTAATAAACCTAACGATAATAAACAAAATACTTAAAAATTCAAACATTAACATAATCATTCTTGGGAGTTGACTTAGACCGATCGTGCGCAGTTGTTTTTTTGACTGATCGATCGTGATTTTGGGAGTCGATTGAGATCGGGAAGAATAAAAACCACAATTTTTTGGGCTTAGACCAAAATTTTTGGCTTAGACATAAAATTATTGGCCTGTTGACCGATTTTTTGCCCGGTTGACCGATTTTTTGCCCTTGAACCTATTAATCCGACTAGCCCCGACTAGCTCCGATTTTGACCGCCTAGCGAATTTTTGACCGACTAGCCTAAATTTAATCGGCTAATGACCGACTTCCGATTAATCCCAATTTTTACAACACTGATTTTTATTATTAGTTTTTTTTGAACGGCGACGATCCTACATACCATGTATGTTGTCTTAACAGAGCCCATTGGGCAGAGGTAAGACGCGGCCACAATAGATACGCGGGAACTCCTTAGAATGGGTAAACCCTCGCCCCCCATTGGTCTAGAACCCGGGATTAAGTTCAAGATTCCTTCTCTCACCTGGATATCCTTTAAATTGTCTCTGACATGGCTTGAATTAATAATTTTATTATTAGTTGATACAAGTGTGTCAAATATCTAAATCTGAACTTGAATTACCCAAACCCAGAATTTTAAATTTATATGTTTATAAATATTTATTAAATTAAAATATTATATTTATATATATAGTAGTTTATTGACATGTGTATTTTACAGAGTTATATAAAAGTAAACATTACAAAGCAATCACTTATAGAAAAATAGACATACAAATAATACAAAATTTTTAACAGTTTTAAAATAAGAAAATAATACATTATTTTTGCTTCATATGGTATAAATCTTTAAACCCAAAAGGCATTAGAGAAAGGTGAAACAATTTATTTATATACATTTTCATATTGCTTAAAGTATAACTGGATGGGGTTTTAAATATCATGTATTTTCAGCGTTTATGTCGATGTTGTTCTTTAAAGTTATGATAAGTTACAGTTTTATCATGTCCAACTCCAATTTGAAATGAAAAGCAACTTTGATTAGATGGGATTTCAAAATTGAGATCTATTCAACAATTTATGTACACAAATTAGGTGTCTATAGTTTAAAACTTTTAGGGCTTTATTCTTCAGTTGTGTTTGAGAGTAATTGGAATTGAAAAGGGCATACAAATTTCACATTTGATTGGTTGTTGAGGATAGAAAGGTGAATTAAGAATTTCATATTTCATTGGTTGTTGAGAATAAAGAGAAGGAAAAAATCAAGATCAAGATCAAGATCAAGATAGGACACAAAGGAGAAAAGGCCGATTATGTATTTTATTTGAACACCACAAAATGCAAGGCTTGTAGGGAGAAGGTTTATCTTACGAGCTTTTGTCATCTGATTGTATTAATAATCACAAATTTTTCCTCAAGTTTAGCCATTAGCCATTGAAAAGGCACCACTAAAGGTATGATAATAATCTTGTGAAGATTGTCTATTGGTAAGAGTGTTGAGGCATCAACCTTGAGGTCATGAGTTCTAGTCATGGGGGTGACATTTTCTCCACAAGACCACCGACCCGGATGCTTGTGTCCGCGGTTTACCCGTTCCCCCAGTTTGTTGGGTATTTGGGTGCCCGGGGTTTACCACGCAAGTGGGTTCCCCGGTCATAAAAAAAGGTATGATAATGGTTTTCTTCTTTATCATATGTATAATTTGATTTTAATACAAAGAACTTAGGCTAGTTTTTATTCAAATATATAAACGTTAGTTTCTTGATGTAAAAAGTGTTGATAATCATCAACCAAATCGGTGGTTCCAATATGGTGTATGTCTAATTTTTGGTTAACCACCATGAACACCAAATACATATTGAGAGAGGAGGTCACATCACTGGTAATAATTTGATGTGATTCAGAAGGGACATTTTCAGTTGAATGTCTTACCAAAATATATCCAATGTTTTGTAGGGTACCTATACACACTTAAATTTTTGTAGATTGTGTAAAGAGAAATTATATTAAAATAATTTTAAAACTACATCATTACAAATTTATTGTTTAAAGACATACGAGTAAAATTTGGGTTTTCAAAGTTTTGATATTCTGGTTGTCATCTCTTTACCAGTTATTGGCTAGATATTGTATTATTGACATATGTTTTGTTTTGTGATATTATATCTGTAATTTTGTTTCAAGCTTAATTACATGATTAAATTTAGCCCATGTTTTCATTATAAAGGTTTAAGAGGAAGTCATTAATTAGTATGTTACTTTGTATACCCCTTTTATACCCGATGCGTAGTTTAATGAAGGTTTTAAATAATAACTACATACCAAAATGGCGCTTTAACAAACTGTATTCCAAATCAATGAAATTGATTTAGGACAACTAAAAGTGTGAAAGATAATATCAAAAGGATGTTTTGAAACTGATAATTAGTGCAGATTTGCTAATGTTCTTTAAAGTAGGTTTATTTATTTATTATTTATTTAGTTCTATGTATGTTTTTTGAGTTCTTGACTATTTATTTGAGTCACACCGATTGATAACTTATTTGTTGACCCAATAATAAATCATAGGTGAGAAATGATAACTTAGATGTGCCTCTCTTTTATTTGATCGACAATTTAAGCATTAACACTCGGCTTTTCATTATATACAAGGCCGGCCATGGGGAGAGGCGGGTGGGCGACCGCCCCGGGCCTGACAATTTAGGGGGCCAAAATTTCAAAAAAAATATATTATATATACATAAAATTTATATAAGAAATATATAACATGTTTAAAAGGTAGCATGAGCGGTCGGGGAAGAGGCAAACACCCGACCTATGTCTCGGGCCCAATTTATTTAGAAGGGACAAAATTTTGATATAAATGTATATATTGAGAACCAGTTAATAGTTTATTTGGTTCGGTTTAATTGATTTTCAATTTTTTCACTACCCAAAAACCGAATCGAATTTGAGATTCGGTTCGGTTAAAACCAAACAACCCGATTAAAAATCAATAAAGTGGTTAAAATCAATAAACCGGTTAAAATCAAATAAACTGATCCGAATAAACCGAATTTAATCAAATAAACTGATTAAAAACGAAATAAACCGGTTAAAAACTGAATAAACCGAATTCAAGCTTATATATTATTAATAAGATAATAAATTTAAATCATAATTTGGTTTAATGAGTTAACCAGACAAACCGAATTAAAAAAAAATGGAATGATAAACCAAAAGCCGAAATTCGAATTCAAAATTAGGTTCGGTTTTCCAGTTACGAACACGGTTCGGTTTTTCAGTTAAAAATGCAGTTCGGTTTTTTCAGTTTCGAATGCGGTTCGGTTTTCGGTTTTCTTGAACACCCATAATTTAATATTTGAATTCACTAGAGAGTATTTTTTTCCGGTTCGTCTTGGTCACCTTAATTCTTAGGACAACCTCTAAAAGGACCCATTTTTTTCCTCGCCCTAGGTCCTAGAATTTTTTGTGATTCTCGGGTCCGGCTCTAATTATATAACAATTAAATTCGAAAAATGGCTCTGTTTTGAACTTTATTTCAACCCTTCAAAAATGTTGAGCCTCCCTTGTGCTGAAATTAATGAATTAAAGGTTGAAGAAATAAAAGACCAATCAAATGATCACACCAAATAAGGTATCATACCTCTTTATTTCTGTATGATTTTACCTTTATTTTCTTATATGATTCTCACATATTTTATTTGTATAGGAAACTAATTTATGATTTTAAACATTATTATCCCAGATAAGTGTGCTAAACACCATGAAGACCAATGATATATTGACACATGAGGTAACATTATTGCTTGTAACTTGAGCATTTTGTCAAACACTCTGAATTGTTCTTGTTTTCTTCATGGAGTTTGTAGTTTTGGTTATGAAACAATTATCATATATCAGAATGAGATGAAGTGACTCTAAAATATCTCAAGGGTATCGACGGGTGTAAAATACATAATCTCAAAGGTTTCAAGCCTGAATTTAATTTGTATTTTATTTTATTTTTTGTTATCAATCTATATTTTAAAATTTAGTTTTTGATAAAAGTATTTTCACTTGATATTTTTAATTTCACAAGTTTTATTGTAATTAGACATAAACACTTTTAAGCTCATGTTATTCTTGGTACTTTATAGGGCATACATTAAATGGCTAGCAGTAAAATGCTTGACATAATAGATACTAAATAAGAATCCGAAATAGGGATCAAAGAATTCTAAACCTATATCTAAGATCAAAAATCGTGGAAGTTTATCCAAGTTGAGGTTGTTATTGATGAATAAGAGTTAATTTTTTCTTTGTGGGCACATGTTGAGGCATTTGATTGATTGTTTTAATTATGAAAACTATTATTGACAAGCTAAAGAACGACATAATAAAGGGAACAAGTCGGTTGAAGATGGAGCTTGAGGTCGTTTTCCTTTATTGTTTCGACTGGGCAAACGTTGAGGAGAGAGCGAGGGCATGTTGGATCGGGTTGTTAACTTCAAACAACACTTCACAAGTATTTCTTTCTAACAATCTAACAGATGCGGAATCTCTGTTAGAATGGTCTCTCAAACACTCAAGGTAAGCAAATAATCTTCCAACACAAGTAAGAACACAAGAATAAATTTCAAGCTCAAAGATATATTTCTCTCAAAGGTGATACAAGGTTTTCAGCAAGCAAGCACCGTTATACAGTTACAATGAGAGTTTATATAGCCAAGGCTACAACCGTATTCTCGTAGGAATACATGTTGGGTATACTAGAAAATAAACAAAAGAAAGCTTATTCTAGTATCTAAAGTGTCTTAACAGGGTAAGACACACAATTACAATGATTACATTTATAGGCATTGACTTTACAAAAGACTAGCTAAATACAAAAGACATTTAATGTTTTGATCTTCAAAGGCTTCAGGCAATCTTTTGCATTTAATGCTGCTAAGGAGAAGTAAGGTGTTGTGTTTGACTTTAGGTATGTTATCTTTGTTTTAATCAGACCACCATGTTTGTTGTCATCACCTCAGCAACAGTCTTTGTCTAAGAATCAATCTCGGAAGTCTTTGTGCAAGGAAGATGCTGAGGAGTGTCTTCGGAAGCTTTTGTTCTTCAGAAGCGTCAAGTCTTCGGAAGCTCTGAAGCTTTAATTCTTTTAAGTGTTGGACTTCTGAAGCAGTTGTCTTGTACAACCTTCAGCAGGAGTGAGTTATTCTTCGGAAGCAATGTTGCTTTCGAAGAGTAACTCCTTCATTCTGAAGGTTGTTAGTCTTTGTAGTGTTCAGTACTTTGACAAAATAGAAGTTTGGTGAGCATTAGCCTTTATTAGTCTTTACAGTCTCTCCCTAGGCTGATGCTACCAAAACTTCCTATTCTATTCCTCTGGGATTCCTTTCACCCCTTAGAATCTGAGCTCTAGCCTTTTTCCATTTAATGGCTATTCTCCCATCAGATCCATTATCAGGATTATGAAATGGGAGTTTCTCAAGATCATATACAAAAGCTCGGCTAAGCACATCAGTTCAAGAAGATCCAAAACCTTTATTCCCCCATTGATTTTAGTTAGTGTGAACTCCTTTTGTTGTGCATTGAAGCTCCACTTCACTATTGGAATATAAGATTGAATGTGGTCTGTTTTTCTTATTGGCTCTGAATCAGGCTCAGAGTCAAAGGAGATAGTAGTTCTCTTTCTTCTTCTAGCCATGGTCTTTCTTCTTTTCATCCTTGGTTTGGCTGTGACCATGTCTTGACTCCTCTGATCTCTGTCCTCTTGGGCTTCCTCATTGGAGCCCACTGCGTTCCTGTAGTGGACTCTGGACCTGCATCCCTAGATCCAAGATGCTTAGTCTCTCTCCTCTCATTTTTCGTTGATTATTTCTCAGGATTAGGGTCTTTTGATTGTTGTTTCTTTGCACCCTTTTGACCTTTGCTGATCTTAATCTCTGAGGAGATTGGCATGTTATCATAGGAAGGACTTGATGGAGGAGAGACATGTTCTTCTTTTGGGTTTAGGGGGAACATGTTGGGGAACATAGCCTTTGTAGCCTCCCCACACATCACCTCTTCACCCTCTCTGATCCCCGAACCAGAGATGGGTATCTATATGGTGACTCCTCCCCCTAAGCCTTAGTTCAGGCTTGCTCTCTGCGCCTAGATCTGCTCCACAGAAGGCAACTCACCTTTGGCAATTTTAGCTTTTATATCTCTGACGTGCATGTCCATGGTTGAGTTCTTCATGGGGCCTAGCTGTCGAGCATGGAAGCCATAATGTAGGAGGATGGCCTTCATTTTGTTTATGTAGGATGCCTTCTTTTGTTTCTTTGTCAGCACCACCATGGCTTTGGCTGCAGCAGCTTCCTGTTCCTGCTGCTGCACCTTATCCAGCTCAGCAGCCATCTGAGGTACCGACCAGAGTAAAACCTCATCAATATCATATCCCTTCTCCTAGAGAAGAGCAGATAGTCTTGTAAGCTCATCATCCAGGGAAGTGTCTGGTCGGCCCTTCTTCCTCTTGGGCCTCCTCTCCTCTTGTTCTGCCTCCTCCTCTGGGGTTAGCTTCCTTTTACCTTTGTCCATCAATTTTACCCCAGAGGAGATGTATCTTGTTGCCTCACCAGTTGGTTCATCGGCAAATAACTCTTCTGAGGAAGAATTATCAAGTATGACTGGGCTTTCAGAAGCAGCTGCAGCTTCGGAGTTAACCTTAGCATTCACTATCTCCTCCAGTTGACCAACCAACTTGGAAGATTCCTTAGTAGCATCCAGAGAGAGTTCAGGAGTGGAGGAGAGGTCTTCATCAGCCATTTTCCCAGAAGGGGACATAGGTTCCATGGAGATGGATGGTTGTTCTTGGATGGGTTCCTCCATGGCAACCTGGGCTGCAGTCTCAGAAGGAGACTTAGTCCTAGAAGGGACTGTTGGATTCCAACAGAGGACCTGGGCTCCATAGAGATATTGGTTGTGAGCTCTTGCTCAATCTCTATGGTAGCCCCTGTATTATCGGAAGAGGAGGAGGAGGAAGTACTAGAACGATGAAAGTAAGTGCCCAAGAATTCATCCCATTCATTGGTCAAAGTGACTATGAATGGAGTGAAGTCTTGTGCAACTTCCTCTTCTCCTGCTTCTGATCTTGACCCTATAGGTGGTGCCTTCACCCCCTTTTTGGTAGCATCAAGAGAGAGAAAGGATACCTCAGTAGGATCAGGAGTGAAGGGTGTGCAAAGGATGGGGGCGTTTCTGGAGGTCCAAGATGGTAGCATCTTTGGCTTGGATCTCGAACCTTAGGGTAGCAACCTCAGCTTCTAGGTGAGTTACCCTGGCCTGTAGAATAAAGATGGTGGCCGTCAATTCCTTAGTGTTTGTGCCCTCATCCACCTGAGTGGAATCACTGGGCGATGGAGTCCTGAGCCTTGCTCCTACACCTCCACCACCAGATGTGGTTTCTTGGCACCCTGGATTCCCCTCATTGAGAAGGGATTCAAAAAAGTCTTCACCAATGTGGGTTGCCACAGAGGAGGTCCTATTGCCTGTACCTTTGTCCCGAAGAACCTGAGAAAGTTCAGCAGTAGTGGCAGTCTCAACTGCATTAACCCCTTCAACACTCCTGGGTCAACCTCTGATATGTTAGGCTCTGGGTCAGGGAACCTGGCTTGTAGTTGTGTCACCACTCTCATTTGTGTTTGGGTAGTGGGAGAGAGTGGGTCATCCAAAGCCATAACAGAAGTCCCTTGAGCCTGGGTAAATGGATGGGTGGGGGGCATTTCTGGGTGATAAACTCCTGGAGACCTGGGAGACAATCTCTGAACTAGTGGAGTTGCTTCATAATAAGCAGACTCAATAAACAGGGTATCTCTTTGGGTATTCTCAGGTATGTATGGTAACATACACTGAAGGCTTTCAGGCTGGTGAAGGGCAGCCACTGGTTCCAGAGGAAGAACCGGTGGAGAGACAACAGGTGTGGCTTGCACCTTAGGTGGAACTGTGCCCTTTACAATTCTTTTCACCTTTTTCTTGACAGGTTCAGAAGAAGGGACCTGAACAGCTGTAGAGAGCTGTTCAGGGGTTCGGCGGCATTTGTAGGTGATTTTAATGGGATGTGGAATGGATGGGGAAGGTGTGGGTTCAACATCTGTGGGTGCAACAGAGCTGTCACCTTCAGGAGTAGGTAACTCCATAGAGGAAAGAAGAGGAGTGAAGGTTCCACTGAACACAACACTCTTCTTCTTTAGTTGAACAAAAACCTTGGCAGTAACCAAGGGAATGTTATAGATTTCCCAGATAGTGAGAGGGATGATCCCAACTCACTGTAGAATATATGCTGTAAGAATCTGGGATACATACAAAACTTCTTTGGAGATGAAAGATTGTCAGCAAAGTTATTGAAAATGAAAGCAGAGAAATTAAACAGTTGTTTGGAAACCAAGCCATGAATAGCCGAGGCTAGGTCAGAGGGAACTTGATCCCAACCACCTGTCTTATTGGACAGATAGTGCAAAAACAAATGTATGAGGTACTTATAATTATAGGACACTCTACCCTTCAAATGAGTTGTTGTAGGGAGAGGACCTTCGTACCCCATTGACCTGAAGGTCGATGCTACCTCATCCTTTGTGAATGAGACCCTTCCCTCGGCATCACAGAGTTGAAGATGCCGACAGATGGTCTCCACAGATATAGAGATAGGATAAGCATCAATGGTAGTGACAAGGGATCTACCATTGGAAGAAGAAACAACAGAACAAGAGTGCCAAAACTGTTGGTGATGAGACTCATACAACACAGGTTTGACAGTTAAGGCAAAGTGATACCTGCTCCTTTGAAGAAAAGAGATGATCGGAGCAAAGTCGGCGTCATTGTCTGATGACAGTTCCGCTGCTAAGTTGTGAGCAGGTCGAAAAGCAAGAGATTCCATGGCAATTGAAGGAATTTAGGTTTAAAGTTTGGAGAGAAAGGGAAAATCGATTTGAAATGAAGTGGTGAGAGAATGTGGATGAGCGGGAGACCTTTTTATACCTTCGGATGTTAGCATTTAATATAGAGGCACATTAAATTTTGAGATCCGGATGTCAGAAAAAGGTCTTCCGATGACAGCTGTTGAGAAAATGAATTTTCAAAATTTTGCTAAGGGCCAAGGTGCTTCCGAAGAGGTTACTCTTCGTAAGTAGTTCATAAGACTAAAAATACTCTTCGGAAGATACTTACTTCCGAAGCATATATAATTATATCATCGGAAGCACATCTTCTGAAGGTTTAGATAAATTCATCAGAAAAATTGTTCTTCGGAAGACATCTTCTTCTGAAGAGTAACTTCAAAAGATTGAGGTTTCGAAGGTATAGATAATGTATCGGAAGAGAAATACTCCAGAAGGTAATTTAACTTCTGAAGTGTGAATGCTTCCGACATAAGGAAGGAAGAATGCTTCCGAAGACTTAAACTATCTTCTGAAGAGTATTTACTCATCAGAAGATATTTTAAGTTTATCTTCCGAAGAATTGTTCATTCCTTATTGATTCATTTATTCAAGGTTGATCATGCCAATGGCTGTTATTAAGTACCTGAATCTTCCTTCATCAAATGCCTTGGTGAATAGATCAGCCAAATTGTGTTCTGTATCAACTTTGACTAGATGAATCAACTTCTTTTCTGCACAATCTCTGATGAAGTGATATATGATATCAATGTGCTTGGTCTTTGAATGCTTGACAGGATTGTTGGTGATGGAGATTGCACTTGAGTTATCTATTTGTATAGGAGTGTTGAGCAGCTCTACTCCATAATTCTTCATCTGATTCTGAATCCAAATGACTTGTGCACAACAGCTAGAAGCTGCAATGTATTCTGCTTCTGCAGTGGATGTAGAAACACATGATTGCTTCTTGCATTGCCAAGACACAATTCTTGATCAAAGGAATTGACATCCTCCTGATGTGGATTTCTTGATTATGTTGAAACCTCCATAATCACTGTCAGTATAAGCCAGGAACTGAAAATCTTCATTTCAAGGATACCATAATCTTAGACCTGGTGCTCCTTTGAGGTATCTAAAGATTCTCTTCACAGCAAGCATGTGTGAAATCTTGGGATTGGCCTAAAATCTTGCACACAAGTATGTTGCAAACATTATATCAGGCCTGCTTGCAGTGAGATACATCAAAGAGCCTATCATTGCCCTGTACTGATGTTGGTCAACATCCTCCCCCTCAAGATCAGGGCTTAAGGATGTTGTCTTGGACATTGGAGTACCCAAAGCTTTGCAATCAGTTAACTTGAATCTTTCAAGAATGTCCTTGACATATTTTGATTGACTAATAAAAATCTCTGTAGGAGTTTGTTTCACCTGTAGTCCAAGAAAGAAAGTGAGTTCTCCCATTGAACTCATTTCAAATTTGGACTTCATCAGTGATTCAAAATCCTTGTAGAGAGATTCATTAGTAGAACCAAAAATAATATCATCAACATAAATCTGAACTAGCATGATATGTTGATTAGACTTATTGAAGAAAAGAGCCTTGTCAATTGTTCCTCTCTTGAAGTTGTTAGCAAACAGAAAAGAAGATAAAGTTTCATACCATTTTCTGGGAGCTTGATGCAGCCCATATAGAGCTTTATCAAGCTTACAGACATGATCAGAAAACTTTGGATCTTCAAATCCAGGTGGCTGACATACATACACTTCCTCATCAATCCTTCCATACAGAAAGACACTTTTCACATCCATTTGAAAAACCTTGAAATTCTTGGCAGCTGCAAAGGCTAAAAATATTCTGATTGCTTCAATTCTTGCAACTAGAGCAAAAACTTCATCATAGTTTATGCCTTCCTCCTGGGTGTATCCTTGAACAACCAACCTTGCCTTGTTCTTGATGACAACACCTTTGTCATCCTTCTTATTTCTGAATACCCATTTTGTTCCAATGGCATACTTACCCTTAGGTAAAGGGAAAATCTTCCAAACCCCCTGTCTTTCAAATTGAAGAAGTTCTTCCTACATGGCTTATACCCAGTTGCTATCTTTCAGTGCTTCAGCAACTTTCTTTGGTTCTATTTGGGATAAAAAAGCAAGAAAACAGACAAATGTTTGCTTCATGCATAGAACTTCTTGTTGTTATTCCTTCTTCAACATTACCAATAATGTTCTCAACTGGATGGGTGTTATGGATGCGAGTTCTTGGAATCACATCCTGCTGAGAAGTCAAATCCAGATTGCTTGACTCAAGGTTAGGAAGTACCACCTCAAGCTGGATTTCTGGCAAATCTTGTGGTCTCTGAGATTGGACTGTGGTGGGATGACTTTCTCTGGGAGAAGAAGTTCCCAGAGTGTTTGTTTTAGTTGAAGGACTTCCACCTTCTTCTTGACTCACTGGAACTGAAGTAGAGTCACTTAAGGGAACAACTTGAGAGGTGTTTACTGTTTCAGACTGTGAAGCATCATCATGTGCTGAAGTGGATTCTACCAAGATTTGCCTTGAAGCTATTGGCAGTTCAACATGAAAGTCTTCTTCTCTTGTGGACTTGGAGGAGTCTATGGTAGTTAACTGTGAAACTGGAACATACTCTTTCACCAGATTAAATGCAGATGTAAAGCTATCAAAATAAAATAACCAATCAGGGCCTGTTCCAGGTTTATTGATAGTATGTTCATTGAACTGAACATTTGCAGACTCTTCAATAATTCTGGAAGCTTTGATGTATACTCTATATGCTTTTGCATGTGAAGAATTACCCAACAAAATAGCCCTTTGCTGATTTCTCAGCAAACTTGGCTAAATGGTCTTTAGCATTCAAGATGGTGCACTGACATCCAAATGGTTTGAGAAATCCAATGAATGGCTTTCTCTTATGCCAAATTTCATAAGGAGTCATACCATGTGTCTTAACTATTAATACTCTATTTTGGACATAACAGGCAGTGTTGACTGCTTTTGCCCAAAAGGTTATTGGAAGTTTGGCATCAGATAACATAGTCCTTGCAGCCTCAATTAGTGTCCTATTCCTTCTCTCAGCAACACCATTTTGTTGTGGAGTCCTAGGAGCACTAAATTGTCTTGTGATACCTTTAGATTCACAAAAAGAATTTAAAATATGGTTCTTGAATTATTTTCCTTGATCTGATCTGATTATTTTTACATGATGGTCACTTTCATTCTCTACCCTAAGAATGAATGATTTTAGGGTCTCAGCAGTTTCATCCTTTGTATTTAAGAAAAATACCCAGGTGTACCGAGAGAAATCATCAGTGACCACCAAGCAATATGACTTTCTTCCTAGAATTTTAACACTTGTGGGGCCAAACAAGTCCATGTGAAGTAAATGCATGACTGTTGTGATTGAATTTATCTCTTTGGCACGATGAGATGTTTTGTGTTGCTTTCCTTTCAAGCATGCAACACATTTATCGACACAGATGAACTCTTTTGTTGGTAAACCAATTACTAAATTATTTTTGACAAGCTTATTCATATTTTTTAGGTTTACATGACAAAGTCTCCTATGCCAAAGAGATGATTCATCAAGTGAAGCTTTTGAGACAAAGCAACTTATATTACTAAGTGGTGCAGCTGTGCTCATATCTAGCATGTACATGTTGTTTCTTCTTGGAGCCCTGAGCAGAATCTGATCATTTGGGACTACAAATCCTGGCTTCAGAACAATGCATTCATGCTCAGTAAACAACATGTTGTGCTTTTGATCACACACATGTGATACACTCAGTAAATTGTAATTTAGTTCCTTTACAAAATGCACATTTTCAAAGCTTACCTTGCCATTTGTGATTGTGCCCCTACCTGTAATGTAACCTCTTACTGGATCACTTCCAAAAGCAACAGACCCTCCAAAGAATGGTTCATATTTGTGCAGGTGAGTCTTGTTGCCTGTCATGTGCCTAGAACAGCCGCTATCAACTATCCACAAGTTGCTCTTTAATTCCTGCTGTCCCTACACATGACCAGAAGTGAGTTAGTTCCTGATGGGAACCCAAGCCCATGTGGTCTTGGGTTTTCCATTAGCATCATTATAAGTAAATTTCTTTGACGTCATCCTTGGTAGAATAGATGATGAGTTTGTTGGTGGGATAGGTGGCTGAACAGTTAGTTCAATTGTTTCCTTCTTCTTCCATATCTGCTTGACTTTTGAGGTTTTTGGAAGAGCTTGCTTCTTTTGACAGTCATCGGAAACACCTTTAGCCTTCCCTTCCGATGAATTGGTTTTTGCTAGTAAGTGGGGCTTTTCTTCTGATGTTCTTCTTCCGAAGGGATAAAATTTCTTGGGTTTGTTGGAAGCCTTCTTTGCTTGTGCTCCGAAGATTTCTTTCCTTTGGAAGCCTTCTTGTTTTGTTTCTTCCAATTATCAGAAGTACTTGCTTCCAATACTTTCTTGACTGAATTTCTTCCTTGTTCTTCCGAAGAAACAGATGATTTGCTCCAGCTCTTCTTTCTTCCTCTTGCTTGTGTTTCAGAAAACATTATGCTTCTTGGATTATAGAAGCAATCGTCAGCAATGTGATTTGTTTCACCACACATCAGACACACAGTCTGGTTGTTGAAAGATTGTTGATGCTTTTCCTTTTTGAAGAAGACTGAGCTTTGGTTCACAAAGGTTGATTGTTTGGATGTTCCAATAGATTTGTTGCTTGGGTGATTTACCTGTATCCCTGAAAAACTGGCTTTTCTCTCCTTTGATCTACCCCTTTTGGACTTGTCAGATGGACAAGTAACATAATCATCTTATGATATACTCCCAGTTTGTGTGTAATTAGCTTTGACAAAAACTGATGAATGTTTCAGTTTTCTTATTTCTTTTCTTAATTTTCAAAGCTGGTTTTTCTTTTTCCAAATTAATGGGAGTATCATCCCCATCTGAGCATGTTGAGTTACTTGGGTTCAGATCAGAGAGATCATCATTTTGAGCCACTTTGTGTATGTCCAACTCATCATCATACACAAGGTTAATTTTTGGTTTACACCTAATCTCCACCATAGGAGTATAGGCAGATGGAGGCTCCACCTTGTTATAACCAAAACCAACCCCTCTTTTCTTTACTAACTCAGCTGTGTCACTCATTCTGAAAAGTTTTTCATACTTTTCACATTGGCTTAAAAATTTGTCCCTGTAAGACTCAGTAAATACAAGTTCTGTCTTGGCAGTGGTTAGTCTTTCTAAAAGATTGTTAATTTGACACTGTTTGTTGGTGTCTTCATGTTTTAAGCTAGAAATGGTCTTTTCCATTTCTTCAATCTTTTCTTTGTAATTTCTTTCAGATTCAAAGAAATTTGCCTTGACAACTTGTAAAGACTCAAGCTCATTACAGAGTTGAGAATTTATCCTTTTATAAACATTTAACTTCTCTAAACATTCATGTGTGCACATGTCATCAGTTACCTTGAATGAAGAAGTTGAGTCATTTGCCATCAAAGCACTGTTGGAGATGGAAGCATCCTCAGCTTGGAAACTCCAATATGCAAAGTCTTGTTCTGCAACATTAGCAATGTTTGATGAACTTGATGGTATTTGATGTGGTTGCCTAGATGTTGATGGCTGAGTGCTTGAGGATTTGCACTCTTTGGCAAAATGCCCTAGCTGTTGACAGTTGAAGCATTTGAGCTTAGACTTGTCAAACCTAAACCCAGTTTTCATGTTGAGCTTTTTGAACTGTCTGCCAGTTCTTTGATAAAACTTCTTTGCTTTATAGGAGATCATGGCCATCTAGTAGTTGATGTCCAACTCCTCAAGGTCATCTGCAGGAATGCCATCTAAATCTTCCTGGTACAAGTGAAAGTAGTTGGTTTCTTCAGCCATAAAAGCTCCTTGCCCAGAGGTCAGTTGTGGAGCTGAGTTAGAAAATGGGTTTGAGTGTGTGGTTGATGGAGTTGGGGTTTCAAGGAAGGTGACAATGGGTGTGGACGTAGGGTGGTAGATGGGTTGATAACTCTGGTAAGGAGGATTGTTGATGGGTTAATAAAGGGCTACTGAACCAGAAGATATATGAGAAGGTTTAGGTTCCTGTGCATCGATTTCCATCTGGTAAGCACTGAGTATACCAAACAGTTCTCCAAGCTTCAAAGTTCTTAGATTTTCTGTTATACGAATGGCAACAGAATATATGTTTCATGCTTGTGGAAGTGATCTGAGAAACTTTCTGATCACATCTTGGTTCTCCATCTTGACACTTGAAGCTACTAACTCATCAACCAACTGAACATACATGAGATATTGAGAAGTCATCTTCTCGTTGTTTTCTTGACAGAAGTTATCGAACTTCTGTTTCAGCATGTCTTCTTTTTTTTTTGACATCTTCAGATCCCTCATACATCTGCTGTTCGTGGGAGTTTGGTAATAAAATCCATAGATATATTCTCCCACTTCCACATGGGTATTTCTGGTTGTATTAACAATCCCGAAGGTCGTTGGTGTTCAGCCTTGACTTTAGCACAGTTAAGGCACTTGGATACATACTCAGCAATATCCTTCTTCATTCCAGGCCACCAGTACAAGGCCCGAAGGTCTTGATACATCTTGTCAGCACTCGGATGGATTGAGTAGATTGACTTATGAGCTTCATCCATAATCATCATCCTAAGATCATCCTGGTTCGGTATCCACAACCGATTCAAGTAATACATCAAACCATCATCCTTAGTTTCCAATAATATCTCAGCCCCGCAAGACATCTCATTTTTCAAGTTATCTTGAGCCAATGAGTGTTGTTGGGCTGTGAGAACATCATTATGGAGATTAGTGTGCACTCGGACACTATGGATCTGAACTTGACTTTTGCGACTAAGCTCATATGCTACTACATTCGCTTTACCAGGATGGTAGCGAATTTCACAGTCATAATCGTTCAAGAGTTCAACCCATCTCCGTTGTCTCATGTTAAGTTCTTTCTGATTGAGATTATGTTGCAAACTTTTATGATCCATAAGGACTACACGCTTTGTGCCATAAAGATAATGTCTCCATATCTTCAAGGCAAACACGACTGCACCAAGTTCCAAGTCGTGTGTAGTGTAGTTCTTCTCATGAATTTTCAGCTGTCTTGATGCATATGCCACAACCTTTCCCCATTGCATGAGAACACATCCGAGACCTAGGTTGGATGCATCACAGTAAACCAAAAAATCATCATTTCCATCAGGCAGTGTCAAGACATGAGCATCACAGAGTTTCTGCTTCAAAGGCTGAAACGCCTCTTCTTGCTTTGGTCCCCACTCATAAGGTTTATTCTTCTGATTCAAAGAAGTAAGAGGGACATCAATTTTGGAGAAGTTCGAAATAAACCGCCGATAGTAACCGGCAAGTCCGAGAAACGATTGAATCTCCGTTGGTGTCTTCGGTGTACTCCAATTCTTCACCGCATCAATTTTCGAAGGATCCACGTGAACACCCTTTTCATTGACTATTTGTCCCAATAATTGAACTTCCTTAAGCCAAAATTCACATTTAGAAAATTTGGCATACAGTTGCTCCTCTCTTAGGATCTCCAAAACCAACTTAAGGTGTTGCTCATGTTCTTCTTTGGTCTTTGAGTATATCAAAATATCATCAATGAATACAATCACAAATTTATCCAAGTTTGGCCTGCAAACACGGTTCATGAGATTCATGAAAACCACTGGTGCATTGGTAAGGCCGAAAGACATTACGAGAAATTTATAATGGCCATATCTTGTTCTAAACTCCGTCTTGGGAATATCATCATCATGTACGCGAAGCTGATGATACCCAGACCTAAGATCGATCTTCGAAAACCATGCCGAGCCTTGAAGTTGATCGAAAAGATCATCGATCCGCGGCAGAGGATATCGATTCTTAATTGTCAGCTTGTTCAATTCGCGGTAGTCGATGCACATTCGGAACAGCCCGTCCTTCTTCTTGACATACAGGACCGGTGCACCCCATGGCGAATGGCTAGGGTGAATGAATCCCTTATCAGTCAGTTCTTGTAGTTGGCTCGCCAATTCTTGCAACTCTGAAGGCGCAAGTCGGTAAGGAGATTTGGCGACTGGGTTCGCACCAGGTGTTAAGTCGATTCGAAATTCTACTTGACGTTCTGGTGGAAGACACGGCAAGTCGTCTGGAAATACTTCAGGAAAATCCTTTATCACAGGAACGTCTTCAATGCTCTTTCCTTTATCCTTTTTCTCCACAATGTGTGCTAAGAATGCTATACATTTCTTCCTAAGGTACTTGTGTGCTTTAGTGCATGACATCAGCTTAAGACCTTTACTAGAAGTTTCCCCAAAAAACTCTTAAGGTTTCACCCGAAGGTAAGGGAATACGAATATATTTCTCATGACAGACAATTTCCGCTTTGTGGGTGGCTAACCAATCTATGCCTATGATAACATCAAAGCTACCAAGATGCATAGGTATAAGATCAATTGGGAAAACATGATCATTTAAGTTCACAGTACATCCAATAATAACAGTGTCAATATCAATAGTGTTTCCGTCAGCCACTTCCACGTTAAACGGTCAATCTAAGTTTGTACGTGTTCTACCAAGCATGCATTCAAAATCATATGAAACGAAACTCCTATCAGCACCAGAATCAAATAAGACAGATGCATAAGAATTGTTGATCAGAAATGTACCATTGACCACATCCTGGTTGGCTTGAGCAGCTGGAGCATTTAGTTGAAACGCTCTGCCTCGTGCCACCCTTTGATTGTTTCCTGTTAGTCTTCGGCACTGATTTCTGAAATGACTCAGTTCACCACACTCGTAACAGGCTCTTGCCTGTACATGTACCTGGTGAACGGGTACAACTTGAACTGGTTGGGCTTGCGGAGCTGGCAGTGCAAGCGATGCAGGTTGCACCCTTTGTGCTTGCGGAGCACTCCGACAAACGTTAGCAAAGTGACCAAACTTGCCGCATGTTGTTGCAGACGCGAAAAGGAAAGTTAGGTGCGTGATGATATCGGCAGGTATTACATTGGGGAGTATTCCCAACATAATTTCTGGTGGTGGTGTTGTTTTGTCGCACCCGAGCCAGCGGGGTTGGATCGAATTCCCCGTCGGGCGGAAGGTTCCCGGGGCGCGATATCGTGAGTGATAATCGAAATGATCAGATTGTTTACATTGCACATGATACATAAATGAGAAACTGCTAAGTAAAATAGAATTACAAAGTTAAATTACATCAGTTAAGTTTATAATTTAACAATGTAAATCTACTATCACATCATAAATCTTCTATCTTGTATCAGCACAAGATATACAAAATAATTGTGTAATGATGTCCAAAAGTATGCAGGTCAAAAAGCTAGGTCCACTATCGGATATCCTAGTCCAAAAGAAATGACTCTTTAGTTGACCTGTTCGTCACCTGAGAAGTCAGACAAAAATAAAGTCAACACATGGTTGGTGAGTGCATATAGTTTTATAAAAATGAGTTTGAATAACCTGAATAACAACCTTAACCTCACCATTAACCCCCTATACCATCCAATTCAGTATGCTTATATATAGGGCATATGTAGGGGAACAAGCCCCAGCCAACATCCCACCAGATACCAAACCACATGACATATTGTTCCCGGTGATAATTAAGCATTTCATCCCATACCTTTGATTTCATAGTCTTTGATTTCATAACCTTTGATTCTTAGTATTTGATTACCCTAAAAATGTTTACCTTGATTCACCTAAATGACAACCTTAACCTCATTAACAACCACCTATGCTATCCAATCAAGTATGCTTATATATAGGGCATATGTAGAGGAACAAGCCCTAGCCAACATCCCACCACATACCGGACTGCTTAACATATTGTTGTTAATGATAATTAAGCATTTCACTCCATTCACCTTCATTTTAGATTCTGATTTCCACAAATAGATTTACCTGTAATCTCTAGAGTCACCATGTATCCATGATTACCCCAAAACACTTGTAGAAATATAATATTAAATGATTAATTAAACTAATAATTAAGCATATAATTACAACTAAGACATGATGATTGGGCCTTATTTGACTCAACCAATTAGACTTAGTTGTTGGTGGTTGTCCAAGTTGTACCCTCTCACACGTGACCCATATCAGGCATGACTCACAAGGAGTCTACCTGTGTGTTCCGGGATTTTAATGATGCCCATATTAGCTTGACCCACTGGTCTACTGTACATGCCGGGACTTTATGGATATCCTTTGATTCTTGATCTCTTTGATTCTCTTGCTTTTGATTTTGATTTCATTTGATAGTTCACGTTATTGCCCATATAGCTTGACTACAAGAGTCTACTATTTATGTCGGGACTTTATGTGTGTTACACATGGTCTTGATTTCTATACAACTGACATCCACCTTAACTCAAGCATTAATGATTTCATTAGATCTTAATGATCTCATTATTTCATTGATTCACACACATTTATGATTTATGATTCCTTAAGTTTCTTGATTTTTGATCTTTAGAATTCCCATGATTTCACAATGATAATTGATTCTTAATTAGGATCCTTTGTCTTTAGATCGCACACTGAATTAGATTTCTTTGAACATGATCTTTAGCTTTAGTTCTTTTGATTTCACTTTGAATTTAGATTCTTGAATTTGAACTTGATGGACTAAGGGTTTGTTTAGAGTTTAGAATTAAAGTATTACTCATGAGAGTAATTTAATTAACTTGATAGTTAGTTCTGCATAGTAATTACCTAGACAGGGGTCTAGGAGTATCAGTAAGCATAAAGATATAACACATAATGAATAAAAGCATTTAAGTAAACAATTCAGAAAGGGTTGGCGGCGCAGCTTGTTGCCCGTTTACCTGCTGTTTTGATGTAAACTTGTTTCAAAAAATATTGAGTACATAAAAAATTTGGTTGTTTAAAAATTTATATAAAACAGTTTACGCATGCTTCTCAGCCCCGCGTTTTAAAACAAAATGTTTAGAAAAGGGTCTATGAACTCACCTGTGTTGCTGTGCAAATGTCTTATCACAAAATGCACGCTCTTTGTTGTTGCTTAGGTTTCTTCAGTTCCTGAGTTGTTTTAAAAGAATACGATTACGGTAAGTATACGTATTTGTCGTCGTATCTAGGGTTTGGTCTCGATGTGCAACTAAGTGTTCTAAATACTAGTGTGCTTCTAAGACTTAATCTTCTAATCTAACTTAGATACCCATTTATAACCCGTATCCCAACAGTTATTTATAACAATCTTAAATTAGCATGTTTATATTTTTCTTCATTATAAATCAAATATAAAATCTAAGTCATTTATTTTAATTTAATAAGTTCACAAAACATTTCCTTTTAATAAAATATCATTACTTTGAATTAAATCACTGTATAACATGTGATGGGCTTAACTATGTCCATTGGGCCCACTTAGGCCCAATTGATGATCTTAGATTTCAAATTGATTACCAGACTTGTGTTTTGATTCTCATGAACCCTTTACCATTTTCTTAGGTGTTATACGGATTTAGAAGTCATTATTATGAAAGATAAGAATCCATGATCACCCATCCTTCTCCTTATCATTACCATGGCTTTAGTATGTCCCCAAATACATGTATTAAACTTCATGCTTTCACATATAATTCCAACCCCATACATACACATCAAATTTATCCCATGCACACACATAGGATTATTTCATGCATGCGTGTATACTTAGGCTCCTATGTATTTAACCGTCCTAGAATCACCAAACTTTGTCAATATTTCAATCCCATATGTTGCGACCAGCGAACCTATGTATAATCCCCTTAGGTTCGGCCCAACCACGACCCAATGACCCAAGGTTCGTCTCCATCATGTAGGAGCCCCCTAGGTTCGCTGCTAGTTGGTTAGAGAATTCATAAGTTCGGCTAACTTCAGGTCACCGAAGGTTCGCTCGAAGGGTAGGGTTCGGCCAGGTGGTGTCCAGGTTCGGCTATGCAGGTGGGTTCGGCAAAAGCTCTAGGGTTCGTCACCCTAGGGTTCGGCTATCCTTGGTTCGTTGGTCGGAGGTTCGTGGTATCTAGAGGTTCGACTGTTTTTGAATGGTTCGGCCTGATCACTGGTTCGTGTAAGGGTTCGCGCCTCCTAGGGTTCGCATGGCAGGTTCGTACAGGGTGGCTACAGGTTCGGCAGGCAGGGTTCGTGATGGTTCGTGGTCTTGTTGGTTCGCCGGTCTACATGGTTCGTGAACCAGGGGCATCTCCCTATGGTTCGGCTGTGGTTCCAAATCTGTGACATAGAAGGTTCGGCCAAAGGAACAAGGGGTTCGGCCATCCTCCTTGCCAGCTCCCTAGGGTTCGGACGACTGCTGGGCCACGAACCTGTAGCCGTTCACGCATCATCATCTCCATTCTAAGGAGCTCAACCTGTTACACAAGCCATCTATCTACTTCCCTTCATGGATACCATCTTGTTTTTAAAGTTTTCTAGGGTTTTAGACCGATTAGAACAACAAAGGTTTTCAAGAGGTTATGATACACAACAAAACCGAATATAAATCAAACTTTTACCTCAAAATCTGTGGATAACCGCTTGAAATTCTTGTACTTCCTTGATCTTCGTAATGTGATAATCGTTTTGACACCAAATATGCTTGAATCCGATGAGAAATGGCCACGAAATTGTAGAGAGAAGTTGAAGTTTTTTAGAGAGAGAGAATCATTAATTGTGGGGGAAATGTGGGGTGGGTGGTGGTTGGTCAAACATTAGTGACCTCATTTAGTGTTTCCCAAAATACCCGGTGGCTCGGTCTCGTTCGGTTTCGCGTAAAGTGCCGTTTCTCGTGGTTTTCGTCACGAAACGACACGGTTAATAAAATAGAATTTATAAAATTCATTTAAGTGGTTATTCCTAGTAAATTAACTAAATATCTTTTATTTATTTTAAATTTTCAAGAACATTAATTTTATTGTTTAAAATCGAATCGTACAGTCGTCGCGCGTATTCGTTCGAATCGTCACCCATACGAACACGACGATAGCTATACTTTTTAATATTGTTTTCTAATTATCAGATATTATTCAGAACGTTAAACCTTCAGATATATTCGTACAGATCGTCACCTATACGAATAATCCGTCGATTTAGCATTCACATAACAACATCCGTGTGTTTTGTTATATAAAGCCTTACATACGTTTATACGTAATAAATCCTAACAAATAATCACATGATGGTTCTGTGTTGCCAGATAATTATCTGACTGATGAACCATGTTTTTCTGAGTTTTGTTTCTCTAAAATGATTCTGAATTCACTGTTTTGTACATGGAATGATAGTGATATACAATATGAATGCGAAATTTACTGAAATGCATACAGTTTGTACCTGATTACTGTTCATGACACTGTTGCTATCACTGTTCTGGTACGATTCTGGCACTGATGTTACATGTTTGATGATTGTTGAGCAGATTTAGCAGCATGAGTCGTAACAATGAAGTTCCTGGTCTTTCTCTTCTTGTTGTTGCTTTTTGAAGAGCTGCCTTGTTCAGTCTTGACTTTAGTTGAAGCCTCCTTTGCAGCTGACTTTGTATCAACTTTCTTGGACCCCTTCCGTGTGAGTGTTCCAGCCTTCACGTGATTATCGATTAAAGTTGCAGATAAGCGGATCGCAGCCTCCAGTGTTTTAGGGTTGCTACCGTAGACTGTGTCCTGAATCTGCATAGGCAGACCGCCTATGTACTTCTCAATGGCTCTCTCCAACGGTGTCACCAGATGAGGTACCAGCAGACTATACTCATGGAAGCGAGTATTGTAAATCACATTCTCCCCGCTATCCTGTTTGAGTTCCCAGAACTCAGTCTCCAGTTTCCTCATCTCACTGCGAGGACAGAATTTAGTGGTCATCAAGTTCTTGACCTCAGTCCATGTCAGTGCTAAGGCAGCCTCAACTCCCCTAGTTCGCTTTTCGCCATTCCACCAAGTCAGTGCTCTCTTTTGGAAAACACCGGTGGCATAGCGCACCTTCAAATTTTCAGGGCAGTCACTGTTGATGAAGGTGTTTTCCATACTCTCAAACCACTATAGCAAACAATGGTCAAATGAGTTCGTTTCAACAGTTAGGATTACATATAAGAACTATATTTTTCTCCTATCTATCCTTAAACTCATATCAAAGCATTATTTTCCTAATATTACACTAACGCATCCTAGTTGGTCATATCTAATATAAACTAACTAGTCCTAAGTTTCAAACATTTTCCACCCTATACCAACACTGACAACCTCCCGATGCAGTGCAAAAAGCTTATATATAGGGCATACATAGATTTGACCACAGTCACCTCATACTTCGTCCCACCACCGTTGCATTGCACCACGATTATACCCTTGTTAGAATTTAGGGTGTATCATGTATCCTACCATTGCCTCACTTCACAAACCTTATCCTAGGTAGGATAATTTTGAGTGAAGTGGTCTCTAGTTCCCTTGGACAATTAGGTCCGCCTAATGTCTGAGTTCACCTGACATGTAGGTTTGCCTATTTCTAAGTTCACCTAATGTCTAAGTTCACCTGACATTTAAGCTTCCCCTAATGTCTAAGTTCACCAAAAATCCATACTAAATCCCAATGTTCATAATTATCAATGAGGGTTCATATCATCACTGAGTGCTCTTATTGTCACTAAGTGTTCATATCCTCCCTATAATTCATTCTCATCAAGTGTTCATACCATCACCAAGTGTTAGTATCATCACTATGCGTTCATATTTTCACTAAATGTCTATATCATCACCCAAGTCTTCTGTCTATCACTAAGTGTTCGTATTGTTCGTTGATCCTAATCACCCCACGTGTCCATTAAGTGTGTTCATAAGTGATTATATATGTGTTCATAAAATGGGGTCATCCAATATGTAAATCCATACCCAATTCAAACCAATTCCAATCAATAGTCCATCAACCATAACTCTACAACATTTCCTAGCAGTATCCTAAATTCCTGACACTGACAGACCCCCAATATACTACAAATGGTATATGTATAGGGCATATGTAAGGGTAGGTCGCAACCTCCTAAATCACCGTCCCACCACCTTTGTAGTATACCACGAGTGTGTCCTTGTCTGGAGATCAAAGATCAAACAGGAAATTCCTAAGCAAGTATTTTCCTAAACAGGTAATTTCCCAAATGGGTAGTTCCCTTATTCCTCAATACTGACATCCACCCGATGTACTGTAAATGGTATATTTATAGGGCATATGATAAGGGTAGGTCGCAACCTCCCAAATCACCGTCCCACCACCTTTACAATACATCACGAGTATGTCCTTATCGAGTCCTTAGGGCACAAGTAAGCAAATAATCAGTAAGTACCATATGTAAATCAGATGTATAACAGGAGTTCAATTAACATGTAATAAACACATAAGCATGAAATCCTGAATATACTAACTAGTGTATGAAATAATTCATACTAGGGTATCCTATGGATATATACTAGGTCAACCATTTCTAGTAACCTAATTCCCTATAACCCAGTCTCTGATACCAATCTGTAACGCCTCGACCGATGGCGGAAACGTCGGGATGCCACGAGGGATGTGTAGATTGTTCATAAGCTCGTGGGCATCTAATTAATTCATCACATATCAATTAATCAACCAAATTAATTACATCAAAAATCATGTCCATCATGAATTAGTTACAACAAATACACAAAAGATTTAGCTAAACTAACTAAACTCTAGTCTCTAAAATTTCAGTTATTTTAGCTAAGTCCAAGATCCTACATGATGATGTCCAAAAGATGTAGAGCTATCCTGCCCTACTTACTTCTCCTCGTTCCCTGAAACATGTAGAAAAATCAAGTGTCAACTACGAAGTAGTTGGTGAGTAATCATAAGTTTTTATATTTAAAAATTTTTTACAAAATGATTATAAAAGTTTATAGTTTTTCGAGAAAATCCACGTGAGCACCTGCGTGATAATCCAGCACATAACCCAGCACACAATCACAAACACACAGTCACATATTTCAAATAATCATAGGTAATCAATCACATATATAATCAACCAATCTCAATCATCAATATCTTCATATAATATAAGTGACAATACATGCAATCATTGTGGATGACCGAAGTCAAAGACAACGATACATGGAGTTGTGGTAATCCACGTGACAATACATGCAATCATTATGGATGACCGAAGTCAACAACAATGATGCACGAAGTTGTGATAATCCAAGTGACAATACATGTAATCATTGTGGATGACCAAAGTCAACAACAACGAATCCATGGAGTTGTGATAATCCGTGATAATCCATAAACAAAGAAAATCCCATAATGTGAATATCATAATGATAAACCAGGTGTCACCCATGTGTTATCAAAATAATATGTTTAAACTGGTATACATGTTCCACCTCTGAGTTTGAAAACAAAATAGTTTAAAAAGAAGGTTATGAGAACTCACCTGAGTCCTTAGATCAGTGTTCTTGTAATATGCGCGCTCGCATATGTGAAATCCAAACAACACAATCAACCTGTAATTATAATTGTGTTCGCGCTTATAAGCATAAACGTTTCATTTCGATTGAGTGTCCATTTTAAATCCTTAAGGGTGTAGTTAACTTAGTTTATTTATTCTAAGTTACATTGTAAAACCTAAGATTTTATCCTGATCATCATATAAAATAAATTAAACTTATTAGATTTAACTTATCCGTTTATGATAAATTTTAATAGTACATCAAAGGTACACAATTTGTAAAGGTAATAACCTTATACATTTATGCACACTATCATATATGTACATGCATGCATATTCCATCATATTAACCACCATCGTTCAAATTAGTAAAAATCTAATTTTTAAGTTTAAGAATAACGCTTAATTCATTTACATAAAAGTGTTTTTCAATCCTTATAACCCATAGTTTCTAAAACTTATAATTTAGAGAGAGAAAAGGTGATATTCCTTTTAAAGAGTTCATGCATGCTCGATTATTGATTATTTCTCATGATCTTTGTTTCCCCACTACCCTTGTTCGACATTTAGGTTCTTTTTCACATAGGTTCCAGCGAACCTAATGCCCATGAACCCTTAGGTTTGGCCAACACTAAGGTTCGCCCAAGAAAGGATGGCTCATTGTCTCTAGGTTCGCTGCCCTTCACTGCCTATTGGATCCGGTTCGTGACCAGATGGTTCGGCCAAGTCAGAAGGTTCGGCTAAGGATATGCATCAGAAGCCGTAGGTTCGTCCTCCTTGGGTTCGTGGCTTCATCAGGTGGGTTCGTTGAATGTAGGGTTTGGCTATGCAGAAGAGAGGTTCGGCCCATGGTTCGCCACATGCAGCCCTGGCCTAGGTTCGGCCAACACAGGTTCGTTGGAACAAGGTTCAGCTGCATGGGTTCGTTGGTCAAGGGGTTCGGCTAGTTGCTAGGCGAAGCCCTAGGTTCGTTGCCATGAAGGTTCGGCAAGTTAGGGTTTTATGATGGTCATCAGCTCAGCCGTAATGAAGGTTCGGCTCCCTTGGGTTCGGCCACAACACACATTCGCCGACCTGTAGGCGGGTTCGGCCAGTCGCGAAACAGGCCCTCCTTGGCTGCCTTCTGTTGGGAATTCAAAAATCTAATCAGTTTCAATTAATCACATTAATTGACAAAATCAGTTTTCACAAAACTGGATTAAACTATCAGATCAGATCTGACACAGCCGAAGCATTTTAAATTTTATAACCTTTCGATTCGTAATCGAAACAATTCCCAAATCAGGATCCAGTTAAAAATCGTTTAAACAACGATTAAATTAAATAACACAACCATAGAGGGTTTTAGAAATCGACCTTTTTCGAAGCAGTTCCAAATCCACACGATGGATCGGCAACGGTCTCGCTAGTTGACACAATACGATCACCCGAGTCCGGATCTCGTCACACGAATATCCGGAATAGTCCAAAACTAATTTTGGCTAGGCTCGGCTTGGCTCAGGCAAGACAACCTTGCTACGGCCTGGCGTGGCTACTGGCTTGGCCCCTGCGTTCCTTGGCACGGTCCCTTGGTACAAACCTTGGCTGGCCTTGCGTTCCTGGGCACAATCCCTTGGCACAACCTTGGGATTGGCCTCTGCGTGGCTTCCTTGGCTCAGCCTTTTGGCTTGGCCTCCTTGCAATCTTGGTGTGTCCTTTTATCCAGCCTTCTTGCAGCCCCACGTCGCCTTTTTTTATGTAGCCTAGCAATGGCTCGGTTGTGGAGGTAGTATATATAGCCGAGAACCCCAATGGTGGTGGGTTATGACGGCTACCCCAAAAAGGAGAGAGGAAGAATTAGGGTTTTGATCTCTTCAATGTTAGATCCACAAAATGAGGGTGGTCAAACCCTTTATTTAAAAAAAATAAATTATTATTTACACTTAAAACCCTTTTAAAAGTTAATAATTAAACCCTATAGTAATTAAACATTTTAATTACTAAAATCATCTTTTAACTAATTAACAATTAATTAGTTAACTTTAATTAAATAGTTAATGTTTAACTAATTAAACATAACTAATTTAATTAATCCTTCCATTATTAATTAACAATTAATTAAGAACTAACCCTTTAATAATAATAAAGTTCAAAATTTTCTTTGTTTAATGAATCAATTATCTCTATAATCAATTCCCACCGATTTATTATTTCACAAATAATAAAATCACCAAATCCTTAAAACCGATAGTTTGTGATCGTATATTATGTTTAACAATTAAACATCAAGTCGTTGCCTTCCAAAGTGTAACTCTTTGGATCATACTTATTATAGTAAAGTTGAACTTATCGTTAATCGGACATCCAATATCCAACACCTTCATCATCATCCTCGAGCTCCTTCATCACCCTAGGTCACTCATGGTCACCACATACTCACACACGTTCATTTTAGGGTTTTCAACATGTAAAATCGTCTAGAATGATGGTGAATACAACCGGTTATATTTAAGTGTAACACAAAAAGTAAAGTTCGAGATTTACCTACTAAACTTGTTCAAATTCCAGATTTCTTCGTGGGTTCACGATCTACTCGATCTCACGAACCTTTTGACATCAAGATCCTTCCAAATGGTTGAGAGATGAAGATGAAATTCTAGAGAGAAGGTAGAGAGAGAGTAGGGTGACGTTTTTAAACTTAGAGAGAGAAAGAGAGGGTGAAAAGTGAAGTAGAAAATGGGATCTTCTACTTTAATACACCGTGTAATCCCCGTGTGTTCGGTCTCGTCTTTATCGCGATAAACATTATAAAAATGCTCGGTTTTGCTCGTAAATGTATATTTAACATAAAACGTTTAAAACAATTAAATTACGTTTTAATAAAATGCTTTTAATTAGATTATTTCGTAAAATGATTTAGTAAAATTATTTATTTAAATAAACAATTTGTTTGGATTTGTTTTAGGTTGTGATTCCTAATAAACGTTATTAGTTTTCATTTACTAATTTAATATCGTTAGATATTATTATGTTATCTCGTCGAAATGCGTTATTTACGTACGTATTCGTAAAGATCATCATCTTTCCGAATCCAACGCTCGTATCGTATTTCGATTCTATTTACGATTTATGGAATATCGTTTCAGAATATTATTCTTAATAATTATATTCGTGTGAATCGTCACCCACGCGAATACATTATCAAGTTAATATTTCTGAAATGACATTCGCGTGTAATTGATAATCGTAACCTCACCAACGCGTAATCATTTCCAATATCATCCTCATTATCTTATTATCTTTAATATTCTTAATTCCCAATCCAAATCCCACTAAACCATATCACTAACACATCCGTGATAGACCGAAATATGCATATGTATAGGGCATATGTAGGGGTAGGTCGCAACCTCCCCAGCCACCGTCCCACCGCTATTTCGATAAACCATGACCATGTGTCCTTTACTATGTTTAGCACCCAAACAATAACAAACTCCTAATCCCTTTCCATTCCAAACCACAATCCATAATCTGTGAATTCAACTGCGATAAATCTCTGGTTCTGTTTAGTTGTGTTTCAACTAAACTTCCCATGGTTTATGCATATAATCATATGTTCTCAATATGTATACCAATATTAGTAATAACATCCAATAATGCATCATCATTAATAATTATCATATCAGGTCGTAACAGTACAATTAACATGTACGGACAACCTGAAGTACAGTGATGTTACACTTCACAAGTATTTCTTTCTAACAATCTAACAGATGCAGAATCTCTTTTAGAAGGGTCTCTCAAAAACTCAAGGTAAGCAAATAATCTTCGAACACAAGTAAGAACACAAGAATAAATTTCAAGCTCAAAGATATATTTCTCTCAAAGGTGATACAAGGTTTTCAGCAAGCAAGCACCCTTATACAAGTTACAATAAGAGTTTATATAGCCAAGGCTACAACCGTATTCTCATAGGAATACATATTGGGTATAATAGACAATAAACAAAAGAAAGATTATTCTAGTATCTAAAGTGTCTTAACAGGGTAAGACACACAATTACAATGATTACATTTATAGACATTGACTTTACAAAAGACTAGCTAAATACAAAAGACATTTAATGTTTTGATCTTCAAAGGCTTCAGGAAATCTTTTGCATTTAATGCTGCTGAGGAGAAGTAAGGTGGTGTGTCTGACTTTCGGTGTGTTATCTTTGTTTTAATCAGACCACCATGTTTGTTGTCAGCACTTTTTTGTACCATAAAGGGTAATCAGCAACAGCCTTTGTCAGAGAATCAATCTCTAAAGTCTTTGTCCAAGGAAGATGTTGAGGAGTGTCTTCGGAAGCTTTTGTTATTCAGAAGCTTCAAGTCTTCGGAAGCTCTGAAGCTTTAATTATTTTAAGTGTTGGACTTCCGAAGCAGTTGTCTTGTACAACCTTTTAGCATGAGTGAGTTATTCTTCGGAAGCAATGTTGCTTCCGAAGAGTAACTACTTCCTTATGAAGGTTGTTAGTCTTTGTAGTGTTCAGTACTTAGACAAAATAGAAGTTTGGTGAGCACTTGCAGTTCGTGGGAGTTTGGTAATAAAATCCATAGAGATATTCTCCCACTTCTACATGGGTATTTCTGGTTGTATTAACAATCTCGAAGGTCGCTGGTGTTCAGCCTTGACTTTAGCACAGTTAAGGCACTTGGATACATACTCAGCAATATCCTTCTTCATTCCAGGCCACCAGTACAAGGCCCGAAGGTCTTGATACATCTTGTCAGCACTCGGATGGATTGAGTAGCGAGACTTATGAGCTTCATCCATAATCATCATCCTAAGATCATCCCGGTTCGGTATCCACAACCGATTCAAGTAATACATCAAACCATCATCCTTAGTTTCCAATAATATCTCAGCCCCGCAAGACATCTCATTTTTCAAGTTATCTTGAGCCAATGAGTGTTGTTGGGCTGTGAGAACATCATTATGGAGATTAGTGTGCACTCGGACATTATGGATCTGAACTTGACTTTTGCGACTACATTCGCTTTTCCAGGATGGTAGCGAATTTCACAGTCATAATCGTTCAACAGTGACCCGCCCCACTCACACATCATTACACTTAGTCTCACAATTAGATTTCAAAGAAGATAATTTTCACTTGTAGTAATTACTAAATAAGAGCCAATGTCAATCATTTTTTAGAGTTCGTTTGTTTTTTATAAATTTTATTCATAAGTAAATAGGTTGGTACCCCGCGTATACACGAGATAAATAAAAAAATATTATTAATTAATAGTTAGAAATAAAAATTTAAACTATATAAGATGATTATTAATATAAAATATGATTACATATAATTTCATAGATTAAATAATAAAATTATTATATTATTTTTTTAAACACTATTTTTTTCAAAGTTTGCTTCTTTAAATATTTTTTTTGTAAAACTATTTTTAAAAATTCTATATTTTATAATAATTTGGTTGAGTAAAATGTCATTTTACTACGTGTGGTTTGAAAACTTTTGCCATTTTAGTCCAATAGTTTAAATTTTCTCATTTTGGTCATTATGGTTTCATTTTATTGTCATTTTGGTTATTATGGTTTCCATTTTATTGCCATTTTAGCCTAATTAAATTTAAAATTTTGGACTAAAATGGCAAAATTGACCCACCCACAAGGACGAAAATAACAATAAATTGGGAACCAAAATGACAAATTTAAACTATTGGACTAAAATGAAAAAAGTTGTCAAACAACTAGTACTAAAATGACATTTTATTCTAATTTGGTTTTTTAAAAAATGTGTGTTTTTTTAATGGAAAAATGTGTGAAAAATACATTTAATATTGGATATATTTAATAAGAGAGAGGGACGGGAAAAGATATATTAAGGTGCTATAAGAATGTGCCTAGTGTCACTAGAAAACCTTTGTTTATTAATTAAGTAAGATATGTATAGATTTATGAATTAGATACTTATATGTTGTTCAACTTGTGTATCACATGGGTAATAACCTAGAGATAAAATTTGTTAGACTAAACAACTGCATGAGCCACTACAAGAAAACTAATACTCACCACATGTACTAAATGGTTTTAAGATTTGTGGTTTACCAAATCTTAAATTCATAGTCAAGGTTGACGCTTCTGTCATGCTACTAAGTAACATTGATCAACAAAATGATATATGCAAATGATATTAGACTTCAAATAATATCACTTTGTAAGCGTGTAACGAAGCAGAAATCATATCTTGTGGTAATGCTGGTACACAAACATTCATTCTAAGAATCAATTTTCGGTTTCAATTTGTTTTGTAATAACAATTAATAAAAGTTACGAATTTTATTTTTTACAACATTTCAATATTTTTTTTTGAAGTGGTTCAATTTTTTTTTTTACTTTTTGTGAAGTGGTTCTAACAAAGAACCACCTTTTGCAGCGGTTAATATAAAACAAAAAAATATTTTTAGTTAGTATTACTGTTGACACATAGTGATTACATTTCGTACATATATAGTAATTTTAATGCTATTTTTTGTGATCTTAATTAATGAAATTACTTGTTAAAAATGAACAAAAAATTAATTATTAGGATGGTCATCTCCACCAACGGATATAAAAAATGACAGTTTCTGTGTGAAGTAGTTTAAATGTTACCGTATCTCCATGATTAACCATTCCCGTGTTGCTTTTTCTACATGCTCCTTGTTAGTAGGACATTAATGTTCTCTTAGCATTAATCTCAAGAGAAATTTAACAAATTAATTAATGTTTTATTAAAAGTGACAATATCAACTCATTTACTTATATATTAGTTACCGACATGGACAAACCAATTTCTGGGGGTTTGGGGTCACGGTACACCATTGAATCTTAGCTCGTTAATTGAATGTATATCAAGAAATTTCATTTGATACTTTAACAATTTTTGAAATGACCCCATAAATATAGTTGAAAAGGATTTATAACATCAAAATTGAAGTTGATGTAACTCTTATTGAAATAATCATTGATTATTTTTTCAAAATATGTCTAGGGTTTAAAGCAAATGAGCTCATGTTTCATTTTTTTAATTCCAAACTAGGATCATGTTTAGTTACCAAATTACCTCACACGAAAAAAATCATTATTTTGTCACTGGTTATGGGATTCAAACTATTACTCTCGAACCGTTGCTAAATTAAAGAAAAAGGTAAAATTGGTCAAAGGTTACCCACAATATATGTGTTGTCGCAAAATAATTTTATTAAAAAAGGTAAATATATTATAGTAACAAGAAAAAGGAATTGTTTGACATCCATAGGTGCGATGAAAAACAATTCATATGAGATAAAAGAAATAAACTAGTATATGATTATTAACTAAAAAGGAATAACAAAAAGAAGATTCGTTACATCCCTTTGAGTTTTTTTATTTTTATTTTTTATTTAAAGAAGAAAATATATGTAAAGAAAAGGTAATTTGACACCTAATATTGATTGAACAAACTCAGGTGGAGGAATCAAGCTGGCTTTCGAAAAAACATCCAATATGTATTGCATACTTGCACCCAAAGCACTTAAAGATCATGTAATTCTGCAATTAATCCCTTGTACCAAAGTGACATTGTGGTGGTGATCTCGAATCTTGTATCTTCTTCCAAACTTCACATTGTAATACTCAAAGATGGGACGATTAGTGTAGGACGATTAGTGTAGGAAGATGTAGATTGCTCACAAATGTCACAAAAGTATTCACTAGCATGGTTCTCAGCCGGATGATATCTTAAACTTAGTGGATGTTTATCATACTTGTGCCTAATCGTTCCAGGTAATAACAAAGCACAAAAGTTATGTAGGAAGTAATCACACGGGGGACAATAATACCCTATTATATCTCCCGAAAATATAAAACATGCTTTACACCCCGTTCTTAAATCATCGGCCGAAGTTTTAAATCTTTGGAGAAGATGATTAGGGTGAGCTTCATGTGTCATTGCATCAGGTAAGAAGCCACAATTGACATCCACTAAATATTCACATTGCTTGCATCCATATGCAAAACCATTACTAGGTAAAAGACAAATTTTACACGAAAACAAACCCAAGAAGTCTGTAGGGGCCTTTTGCAGGAGAAAAAGCGTATGCTCTGGATGGTCGTGGTGGTCTTGTATTTTGGAGGGTAGCCTGGTACACCACTCATGAAGAATAAAATCACAAGAATGTTGGGAACACTTGTAAAAGGGGATATCTGTGATTGGTCTCACACATCCATCACATAACAGTTGCACTTTTTTTATAGAATCATGAAGAGAAACTGATTTGTTAAGTAGAGACTCTTGTGTGTCAAAAAGAACCAGCGGGTGTTCATGACTAAACATATTTTCATCAATCTTCCCTTTAATAGGTAATTTACCTTTGTTAATAAAATGGTGCATTAAAAGGTTGAAACTTTCATCAGGAAATGGACAACGGATTAGATTAGGATGATCATCGTCTTTGAAATTTTTATATGTTTTGCCAGGTCCTGCATACGTCAAGTATGACATAAAGGCCTCCTTCCTTGAAGTAGCACAACTAACATGGGCATAATATCGACATCTATCGCATCTATAAAGCCATCTGTTAGACACGAAACCTTCATTGCAAACTCTGCATACAGGAAATAATTTAGCCTTCCTCTCAATAAAAGGAAAAGAAAACGAGAGTGTAAGCATATGAGAATGACTGAAACTCCCATTGGTAAATTGTTGGATAAGTAACTTGACTGGAAGTAAACAACAGTTCAAGTGGATCATGAACAAAAAACAAGTGGTACAATGGAAGAAGGTTCCACTATGTTCATCTCCACAAGCATAACATAACGTTATCATCCGATTTAAATAACGTTGCAGTTGGTGAGGGTGACTTGGATGATCCATCTTTTGTTCAGACAACGTAGCACAGATTATGTCAATGTCGAAATCGCAGATGTCACAATGGTAATTGTTGAAATTACTTCTCTTAATAAAATAAATATCACATAACCATTCAGTATCAACTCCTACCTTGAGTCTCAAATCAGGATCAGAAAATTTCTGATATTCCTTGGACAACGTAAGATCATGGCCTGGATGTAATGGGTCATCTTGTTTGGTTTTGGGCAGTTGTGCACAGAATTTGTGCAGGGAGTAGTTACAATCCTTGCAACTGTAATAACATAAATGAAACCAATAAATCTCTTCATTGCACATCTCGCATATTCCAAATTTCACCCGAAACTCATCTCCATATTCAACTCCATCTTTATCTTTATCTTCATCTTCATCTTCATCTTTATTGTTGGAGTTTTCTTGACGAGGATGCAATTGGACCAGGCTGAGCGGATGCTCATGACTAAAGTGTTTAAGCCATTCTATTGCATCTACTATACAGTCAATAAATACATTTATGTTACCAAAATAACGTGTCAACAAATATTCTATGAAGACAATAAGATTTTATAATTAATATTTTTTTTATACTAGTTATCTAGGACATTTGATTTGGGATGTTAACTACACAACTAAAAACGCGATTCACTTACTCGAGTCGACTTAAATCAGAGTAATTTGCTCTTCTTGTTCACCAAAAAACCAAGGTATCTTTCAAGTATTTTGTAATTTTTCTGCATAACTTATGGTGTCTCAAATTATTTTTTTAACTCTTCTCACATATTAAAAGATGCTTAAACCGCATAAACTGATCTTATGTTATGCAATTAGTTCAACTTATATCTATTCACTGTTATTTCCTTTTCAGTTTTTATTTAATCAAAACTCAAAAAATGGCAGGCAAGCATTTGTGGTTATTTTTGTTTTCCAAATTTGAGTATTCACATTAGACAACTTGGAGACGGGTAAACAAAACTAATTGATTTAATCAAAGATGCTTAAGCCATATGTATTTCACATCATTTTGTGGATTTTGGGACAGATAATCCTAACAATAAACCGGTTTTCGTTGATGTTAAAGAATCTTTAGACCTCTTGAAAAGCAACGTCTATAATCTCCGGTTTTGTTGACGTTATTGGGGACATTTTACATTATGAAAATATTTTCTGTTTTAACTACATTCTTTTACTCAAATGGGTCTTTGAATAAAGCAATGTGCTAACAACAATAACTTTGGCATTTAAATTTTACACGTACCTCTTTGCATTTAACAATTTGGTAGCATTTTATATCGGAGAACATGTTTCTTTTATACATCTCATGTGATATACACACATTTGGATTCTATTATGTGATTACTCGATTTTAAAGGATGTAAAGACTAATAAAGGCTGATGCTCACCAAACTTCATTTTTTGTCTAAGTATAAGAGATTACACAGACAAACAGCCTTCGGAAGGAAGGAGTTCCTCTTCGGAAGCAACATTGCTTCTGAAGGGTAACTCACTCCTACTGAAGGCTGTACAAGACAAACACTTCGGAAGGTCAATACTTAATGATAAAACTTCAGAGCTTCCGAAGACTTAAAGCTTCTGAAGAACTAAAGACTTCCGAAGAGTAACAGCTTCCGAAGATTCTCTTCTGCTCTAAAGACAAAACAAAGACAAAGACTTCCGAGGTTTATCCTCTGACAAAGACTGTAGCTGATCACTTTCCTAGTACAAAAAGGGACTGACACAAGACATGCTGGTCTGAATAAAACAAAAGGAACATACCGATAGTCAGACACAACACCTTACTTTCCTTATCAGCATTAAATGCAAAAGATCATCTGAAGCCTTGAAGAACAACAACATTAAATGCCTTTTGTATTTAGCTAGTCTTTTGTTAAGTCAATGTCTATATTTGTAATAATTGTAATCGAGTGTCTTAGCCTGTTAAGACACTCTACATACTAGAATAAGCTTTACTTCATGTATTGTCTAGTATACCCAACTTGTATTCCTAAGAGTATACGGTTGTAGCCTTGGCTATATAATCTCTCATTGTAACTAGTTTAGGGTGCTTGTCTGTTTAACACTTGTAATACTTTGAGAGAAATATATCTTTGAGCTTGAATTTACTCTTGTATTCTTGTTGTTATTCAAAGATTATATGTTCATCATTTAAGTGTTTGTGAGATCCTTCTAACAGACCTTCCGCATCTGTTAGATCGTATTAGAAGAATACTTGTGAAGTGTTGTTTAGATTAAACAACCCGATCCAACAAGTGGTATAACTTAAGTGACTAACCATCCTTAAGTTACCAGTTTCATTTCTTCTTAAATCTCACAACTACAAGAACCCATATTCTGTGTATTTGTTCAAATGGCTGCACTTAACAAACACGATACAGAAAATGGTACTCTCAACAAGCCACCAATGTTCACTCCAGAAGACTATGACACTTGGAAGGTTAGAATGGAAGGTTTCATCAGGAATCATGACTTCAAACTTTGGAAGTCAGTTCTTGAAGGACCTTTTATCCCGACTGTCCCTGTTGCTGGTGCTGGTGGAGCTCCTGTGCCTAAAGATCCGGCTCTCTATTCTGATGAAGACTACAAAATAATGGAAGTGGATTCGAAAGCATTGTGGCTTATCCAAATGGCCATTCCAAACTCAATCATACATGCATTCAAGAAATGCAAATCTGCTCAAGAGTTGTGGAACTCACTACAGCAGATGTATGAAGGTTCTGAAGATGTCAAGGAAAACAAGAAAGACATGCTGAAACAGAAGTTTGAAAACTTATGTCAACAGAATAATGAGAAGATGACTTCTCAATATCTAAGGTATGTCCAACTTGTTGATGAGTTGGTTGCTGCAGGTGTCAAAATGGAAAACCAGGATGTGATCAGGAAATTTCTTAGATCACTTCCACATGCTTGGAATATCTATTCTGTTGCCATCAGAAGAACAAAAATATAAGGACCTTGAAACTTAGTGAGCTGTTTGGTATACTCAGTGCATACCAGATGGAGATAGATGCTCAGGAACCTAAATCGTTACATGTAAATTATGGTTCAGCCGCACTCTATGCACCCATCAACAGCCCTCCTTACCAGAGTTATCCACCCATATACCACCCTACTTCCACACCTCTTGCCACCTTTACTGAAACTTCAACTCAATCATCTACACACTTAAATTCCTTCACAAACCCAATTCCACCTCTAACCTCTGGACAAGGAGCTCTCATGGCTGAGGAAACTAACTACTTTCATCTTTGCCAAGAAGACTTAGATGATATTCCTGCAGATGATTTAGAGGAGATGGACATCAATTATCAGATGACCATGATTTGGATATACAAAAGGTGGCTCAAACTGATAATTTTTCTGATCTAAACCCAAGTACCTCAACATGCTCAGATGAGGATGATATTCCTATTAAAACAGAAAAGGAAAAACTAGCTTTGAAAAGTAATAAAAGAACTAAGAAAACTAAGAAACATCAATCAGTTTTTGTCAATGCTAAAAACATTCAAAATAGGGATACCTCCTCAGACGATTATGTTACTTGTCCATCAGACAAGTCCAAAAGGGGTAGGTCAAAAGAGAGAAAGGCCAGTTTTTCAGGAAAACAGGTAAATCACCAAGCTAACAAGTCTGTTGGAAACTTCAAACCATCTTCTGCTGTGAATCAAAGCTCATCTTCCATCAACCAAAATCAGCATCAACAAGTTCTAAACAATCAGACTGTATGTCTGATGTGTGGTGATAAAAATCACTTTGCTGCTGATTGCTTATACAATCCAAGAAGCAGAATGTTTTCTGAGAAACAAGGAAGAGGAAGAAAGGAAAGTTGGAGCATGTCATCTTCTTCTTCGGAAGAACAAGAGAGAAACCTAGTCAAGGAAGTATCAGAAGCTAGCACTTCTGATAGTCGGAAGAAACAAGTCAAGAAGGGTTTTGGAAAGAACGTATCGGAAGCAAGCACTTCTGATGATCAGAATAAGAATGCTTCCGAAAGAATGTTTCGGAAGATTAGGAAAGAAAGGTTTCCGAACGTAAAAGAAAATCGGAAGCACATAACAAGAAGACTTCCTACAAACCAAAGAAATCTTTTCCCTTCGAAAGAAGAAAAACTTCGGAAGTAAAACCCAACTGGTCTGCAAAAACCAAATCATCGGAAGGGAAGGAAAAAGGTGCTTCCGATGACTGTCAGAATAAGCAAACTCTTCCGAAAAACATAAAAATCAATCAAATATGGAAGAAAAAGGAAATAGCTGAACCATCTGTTCAACCACCAGTCCTACCAACAACAAGCACATCATCTGTCACACCTAAGATGATGTCAAAGAAAATTTACTTACAATGATGCAAATGGAAAACCCAAGACCACATGGGCTTGGGTTCCCATCAGGAACTAATTCACTTCTGGTCATGTGTAAGGACAGCAGGAATCAAAGAGCAACTTGTGGATAGTTAACAGTGGCTGTTCCAGGCACATGACAGGCAATAAGACTCACCTACAGAAATATGAACCATTCCTTGGCGGGTCTGTTGCTTTTGGAAGTGATCCAGTGGGAGGATACATCACAGGTAGGGGCACAATCACAAATGACAAGGTAAGCTTTGAGAATGTGCATTTTGTTAAAGAACTAAACTACAATTTACTGAGTGTATCTCAGGTGTGTGATCAAAAGCACAACATGTTGTTTACTGAGCATGAATGCATTGTTCTGAAACCAGGATTTGTGGTTCCAAATGATCAAATTCTGCTCAGAGCTCCAAGAAGAAACAACATGTATATGCTAGACATGAGCGCAACTGCACCTCTCAGTAATATAAGCTGCTTTGTCTCAAAAGCTTCGCTTGATGAATCATCCTTTTGGCATAGAAGACTTTGTCATGTAAACCTTAAAAACATGAATAAACTTGTCAAAAATAATTTAGTAACTGGTTTACCTTCAAAGGAATTCATTTGTGTTGATAAATGTGTTGCTTGTTTAAAAGGCAAGCAGCATAAGTCATCTCACCATGCCAAAGAGATAAATTCTATAACAACAGTCCTGCATCTGCTTCATATGGACTTGTTTGGCCCCACAAGTGTGAAAAGTCTTGGTAGAAAGTCATATTGCTTGGTGATTACTGATGATTTCTCTCAGTATACCTGGGTATTTTTCTTAAGTACCAAAGATGAAACTGCTGAGACCCTGAAGTCATTCGTACTTAGGGTAGAGAATGAAAGTGATCACCATGTAAAAATAATCAGATCAGATCAAGGAACAGAATTCAAAAATCATGTTTTAAATTCTTTTTGTGAATCTAAAGGTATCACAAGACAATTTAGTGCTCCTAGGACTCCACAACAAAATGGTGTTGCTGAGAGAAGGAATAGGACACTAATTGAGGCTGCAAGAACCATGTTGTCTGATGCCAAACTCCCAATAACCTTTTGGGCAGAAGCAGTCAATACTGCCTGTTATGTCCAAAATAGAGTATTGGTAGTTAAGACACATGGTATGACTCCTTATGAAATTTGGCATAAGAGAAAGCCATTCATTGGATTTCTCAAACCATTTGGATGTCAGTGCACCATCTTGAATACCAAAGATCACTTAGCCAAGTTTGCTGAGAAATCTGCAGAGGGCTACTTTGTTGGGTATTCTTCACATGCAAAAGCATATAGAGTATACATTAAAGCCTCCAGAATTATTGAAGAGTCTGCAAATGTTCAGTTCAATGAACATACTATCAATAAGCCTGGAACTGGTCCTGATTGGCTATTTGATCTTGATAGCTTTACATCTGCATTTAATCGTGTGAAAGAGTTTGTTCTAGAGTTATAGTCAACTACCATAGGCTCCTCCCTGTACACAAGAGAAGAAGACTTTCGTGTTGACTGCCAATAGCTTCAAGACAAATCTTGGCAGAATCCACTTCAGCACATAATGATGTGTCTCAGTCTGAGACAGTGAACACATCTCATGCTGTTCCTTTGAGTGAATCTACTTCAGTTCCATTGAGTCATGGAGACAATGTAAGTCCTACAACTGTACCAAACACTCTGGAAACTTCTTCTTCCAGAGAAAGTGATCCCACAACAGTCCAATCTCAAAGGCTACAAGATATGCCAGAAATTCAACTTGAGGTGGTACTTCCTAACCTTGAGTCAAATACTCTGAATTTGGCTTCTCCACTGGATGTAGTTCCAAGAACTCGAATTCACAATACTCATCCAGTTGAGAACATCATTGGTAATGCTGAAGAAGGAGTCAGAACTAGAAGCTCTATGCATGAAGCAAACATATGTTTGTTTTCTTGCTTTCTATCCCAAGTAGAACTAAAGAAAGTTGCTGAGGCATTGAAAGACAACAGTTGGGTAGAAGCCATGCAGGAGGAGCTTCTTCAATTTGAAAGACAAGGTGTTTGGAAGCTTTGCTCTTTACCTAAGGGTAAGTATCCAATTGGAACAAAATGGGTTTTCAGAAACAAGAAGGATGATAAGGGAGTGGTCATCAAGAATAAGGCAAGGTTAGTTGTTCAGGGTTATACACAGGAAGAAGGCATTGATTATGATGAAGTTTTTGCTCTAGTTGCAAGAATTGAAGCAATCAGAATATTTTTAGCCTTTGCAGCTGCCAAAAATTTCAAGGTTTTTCAAATGGATGTGAAGAGTGCCTTCTTGTATGGAAGATCCAAAGTTTCCTGATCATGTCTGTAAACTTGATAAGGCTCTATACGGACTGCATCAAGCTCCCAGAAAATGGTATGAAACTTTGTCTTCGTTTCTATTGGCTAACCACTTCAAGAGAGGAACAATTGATACGACTCTCTTCTTCAAGAAGTCAAATCAACATATCATGTTAGTACAAATCTATGTTGATGACATTATCTTTGGTTCAACTGATGAATCTCTCTGCAAGGAATTTGAATCATTAATGCAGTCTAAGTTTGAAATGAGTTCAATGGGTGAACTTACCTTCTTTCTTGGACTCTAGGTGAAACAAACTCCTACAGGGATTTTCATTAGTCAATAAAAATATGTCAAGGACATTCTTGAAAGATTCAAACTCACTGATTCAAAGGCTTTAGGTACTCCAATGTCTAAGATAACATCTCTAAGCCTTGACCTTGAGGGGGGGGGGGATGTTGATCAACATCAATACAGAGCAATGACTGGTTCCTTGATGTATCTCACAGCAAGCAGGCCTGATATAATGTTTGCAACATGCTTGTGTACAAGATTTCAGGTTAATCCCAAAATTTCACACATGCTTGCTGTGAAAAGAATTTTTAGATACCTCAAAGGAGCTCCTGGTCTAGGTTTATGGTATCCTAGAAATGAAGATCTTCAGTTCATGGCTTATACTGACAGTGATTATGGAGGTTGTAACATCAGCAAGAAATCCACATCAGGAGGATGTCAATTTCTTGGATCCAGAATTGTGTCTTGGCAATGCAAGAAACAATCATGTGTTTCTACCTCTACTGCAGAGGCAGAATACATAGATGCTTCAAGTTGTTGTGCACAAGTTATATGGATTCAAAATCAAATGAAGGATTATGGAGTAGAGCTGTTCAATACTCCTATACAAATAGACAATTCCAGTGCAATCTCAATCACCAATAATCCTGTCAAGCACTCAAAGACCAAGCACATTGATGTCAAATATCATTTTATCAGAGATTATGCAGAGAAGAAGCTGATTCATCTAGTCAAAGTAGATACAGAACACAATCTGGCTGATCTTTTCACCAAGGCATTTGATGAAAGAAGATTCAGGTATTTAATAACAGCCATTGGCATGATTAACTTTGAGTAAATGAATTAATAAGGAATGAATAATTCTTCGGAAGATAAACTTAAAGTATCTTCTGATGAGTAATTACTCTTCAGAAGATAGTTTAAGTCTTCGGAAGCATTATTCCTTCCTTATGTCGGAAGATGTCACACTTTAAAAGATAACTTTCCTTCTGAAGTATTAAACTTCCGATACATTATAACTTCGGAAGCAAAATCTTCTGAATCTTCTATTCAGAAGAAAGTGTCTTCCGAAGAACAATTCTGATGAATTTATCTAAGTCATCAGAAGATACACTTCGGATGATATACTTGAATATTCTTCGGAAGTAAGTCTCTTCTGAAGAACATTCTTGGTCTCATGAACCTCTTCCGATACATAACCTCTCGGAAGAACGTTGTACTTAGAAAATTTTGAATAATAAATGAGCTGTATTCGAAAGACCTTTTTCTGACATTCGGATCTCAAAATTTAATGTGCTTCTATATTAAATGCTGACATCCGAAGGTATAAAAGGTCTCCCGCTCATTCATTTTCTCTCACCATTTTATTTCGAATTGCTTTCATCTTCAATCTAACCTAAAAATCGTCGATCCCTAACCTAAAAACCGTCAATTGCCATGGCTCTTCTTCCCTTCAAACCTGCTCATAACCTGCCGGCGGAGTTATCAGCAGAACATGATGCTGACTTCGCACCGATCATTTCCTTTCTTCAAAGGAGCAAGCATAATTTTGCTCTCACTGTTCAGCCCATGGTGTATGAATCTTATCACCAACAATTTTGGGCTTCCTGTTCAGTCTCTTCATCTCCAAATGGTCGGATTCTAAATGCCACCATTGATGCTCATCCCTTATCTATTACAGTGGAGACCATCTGTCGGCATCTTCAACTTCGTGATGTCGGGGGAAGGGTCTCATTCACTAAGGATGAGGTAGCATTGACCTTTAGGTCAATGGGGTACGAAGGTCCTCTTCCTTCAACAACTTATTTGAAGGGTAGAGTGTCCTATAATTACAAGTACCTCATACATTTGTTTTTGCACTGTCTTTCTAATAAGACTGGAGGATGGGATCAAGTTCCATCTGATTTAGCTTCGGCTATTCATGGCTTGATTTCCAACCAACTGTTTAATTTTTCTGCTTTTATTTTTAATAATTTGGTTGACAATCTTTCGTCACCAAAGAAATTATGTATGTATCCCAGGTTTTTGCAGCATATATTTTATGGTGAGTTGGGTTCTGTCCTCTCACTAACTGGGAATACATACAAAATCCCCTTGGTCACTTCCAAGATTTTTGTCCAGTTAAAGAAGACGAGTAACCAGTTCTATGGGAACTTTACTCCTCTTCTTCCTTCCATGGAGTTACCAACTCCAGCAGGTGACAGTTCTGTTGCACCCACAGATGCTGAACCCACATCTTCCATTTCAGTTCCACATCCCATCACACTCACCTACAAACGCCGCCGAACCCCTGAACAGCTTTCTACAGCTGTTCAGGCGCCTTCTTCTGAACCCATTAAGAAAAAGGTGAAAAGAACTGCCAAGGGCATAGTTCCACCTAATGTGAAAGCCACACCTACTGTTAACCCACAGGTTCTTCCTCTGGAACCTGTGGCTGCTCTTAACTAGCCTCATAGCCCTCAGAGTATGTCACAAAACATACCTGAGAATATCCAAAGGGATGCTCCAATTATTGAGTCTGCTTCTGCTGAAGCAACTCCCTTAGAACAGAGACTGTCTCCCAAGTCTCCAGGATCCTATCACCCAGAAATGCCCCCACCCATATTACTACCCAGGCTCAAGGAACACTTGCTGTAGCTGTGGAGGAATCACTCTCTCCCACCTCCCAAACACTTATGAGAGTGGTGACACAGTTACAAGCTAGGTTTCCTGACCCAGAGCCTATTATTTCAGAGGTTGACTCCAGTAGTTCTGAAGGGGTCAATGCAGGTGAGGCTGCCACTACTGTTGATCCTACTCAGGATCTACAGGATAGTGGTACAGGTACTAGGACCTCACCTGCGGCAACCTATGTTGGGGAGGACTTCTTTGATGAGGGCAACAAAGCACAGGAATTGACGGCCATCATCACAACTTTTCAAGCAAGGGTAGCTAACCTGGAAGCTAAGGGTGCTACCCTGCGGCTTGAGGTCCAGAACAAAGATGCTACTATTCTGGACCTCAAGAGGCGTCCCCCAGTGATTCTCACACCCTTCCATCCTGATCCTGCTACAACTACCTATGTTTCCCCTGATGCTACCAAAAAGGGGGAGAAGGTGACAATGGCAGGGTCAGGACCAGAAGCAAGAGAAGAGGAAGTTGCATAAGAATCCAACCCATCATTAGTCACTCTGACTAATGAATGTGATGAATTCTTAAGCACTTACTTTCATGACTCTACTACTTCCTCTTCTTCTTCTTCTGAGGCTACAGAGGTTGCCAAAGAGACCGAGCAAGATACAACAAATGTCTCCTTGGAACCTCAGTCCCTTGTTGGGACTCAACAGTCCCCTGCTGGGACTAAGTCACCTTCCGAGGCTACCATAGAGGTTGCCAAAGAGTCCGAGCAAGATACAACAAATGTCTTCATGGAACCTCAGTCCCCTGATTGGACTCAACAGTCCCCTGCTGGGACTAAGTCTCATTCTGAGACCACAGCTCAGGCTACCATGGAATAACCTACTGAGGAACAACCTATAAGGTAGCTTACCGATTAGGTCTACCAGATGAACTGAGTGGAATTCATCCGACATTTCACGTTTCACATTTGAGAAAATGTCTAGCGGATGATGTAGCATATGTGCCTCTAAATGATATTGAAGTTGATGAAAGGTTGAATTACATAGAAGAACCAGTTGCAATTGTTGATACGAAAGAGAAGCAGTTACGTAACAAGGTGATTAGGCAAGTTAAGGTTCAGTGGAAACACCGAAAAGGATCTGAGGCGACATGGGAGACTGAAGACGAGATGAAACGACTCTACCCACATTTGTTTGAAATGTAACAGGTTTCGAGGACGAAACCTATTGTAAGGAGGGTAGATTTGTAACAACCGAAAATTTAGAAATTTAATAGTAAACGTACGAGATTTCGGTTACTGTTGAAACTGTGACGACTGCGTACGAAAAATTCGGCAATTATGACGTGAGCACATTTGGTCGTGCTTGAAATCCACGAGGATTTAGCAACTTTTGTTATTGGGGATTGATAGTATATGAAAAATGATGAACGTGGGCGAAAACCGTGCGCAAAACGGAGTTCGTATGCTCCCGGAATCGCGAAAAGAAGTTAAAGTCAAAATTGATGAAGCTGATGACGTGGGGCGGTACGCCTGGCGCCATGCGCCCAGTTGGGGCGATGCGCCCCGGAGCGTATGTCGGCAAAAATGAGTTTAAGTGATCCGAAGTCGTCCAGAACGTCATTTCTTCTCCTGCTTCGTCCATAAGCGACCTACAGACGTAAAAACTCAACTTTTGATCATTCTAACTCCATCATAAACCCATTAGAAGTCATAAATCTCACCAAGGATTGTATTTTCAAGTCCTGATCGATGTTTTAACCGCAGAAATTCGTCAGATCAGGTAACGGTTCGTTTTAACCTTCTAGTTTGATTTTGATTGATTAGATCTTGATTTTGAACGTAATAAGATAGTTAGGACTGTTGATTATTGCCTAGATGATGGCTAGGATTGATTATAAATGAAGAACACGATGTTCTAACGGTTAAATCCTTGTTTTGAGCCGTTGTAATGCCCGGTTTGCATGAAATCACAACTATGATTATAATGGTTTAATCCATTTGATTATGACAATCTAGGTGATTAGCTTGGTTAATCTTTGAAATACAAAGATTAAATCTAAGTGTTTCAAACTAATCACAATCATTAACATACTTATTGGAACGATTATCTGATGTTTGTGATAACAGTCAGATTAGTATGTTAATCATGATTATTAAACCTATTCTAAGACTATGTTGTGATATTTCATGATATCTGGGTAATCAATGATAAGGATTTATCATTTCTAAGCCATTAATCTGTTTAGGAACTGTTCTAGCATTATAATCAACAACATTAACTATTTGATGACTTTTAAGACAATGTTTTTGACATTGAACGTTCAGAAAGATCTAATCAGTAGGTTAAAACATAAATGACTTATTAAGTATAAACGAATGCAGAAATTCACCATTAGTACCAGTTTGTGAGTGATCTTGCTACAGTAAGACATCAGGTGAGTTCTATGAGCCCTCTTTTACTATTTTGACGTTTTAGGGCTGATGTGCATGTTATAAAGTTATTTTAGGTAAATGATTGCTTTATCTGGCTACGGTCAGATAAGAGAAGGTGTTAAAGTAAATAATGTTTTAAGTTGTAAAGTTATTGTATGAAAGTGACACTAACCTGATTAAGGTCAGGTAAAGAATGTTTTAAATAAAGAACGTTTTAAAGTAAATAATGTTTTAAGTCTCAACTACGGTTGAGAAGTAAATGATTTTAAGAACCTCCGCTGAAATGTCATGAATGTTTTAAAGACTCAACAACAGTTGAGAAATGAATGATTTTAAAAGTATTGGCCGAGGTTAATTAAGAAATGTGATTTTGAAGTCCCAGCTGCGGTTGGGCAAATGTTGAGCACTGCGGTGCGGATAATGATTTATGATTATGATGGTTTAAATGATTTAAACCATGTTATGTATGAATGATGTATGTCAAAAGTCCTGTGAAAGAACAGGCATAAGTCCTGTGAAAGAACAGGCACAAGTCCTGTGAAAGAACAGGCACAAGTCCTGTGAAAGAACAGGCACAAGTCCTGTGAAAGAACAGGCATAAGTCCTGTGAAAGAACAGGCCTGCCGACTGTGTGTCGCCAGTGGAGGAAATCTTATGCATGCATAACGTGTTGACTTCGGTCAACAGAACAGGCTACATTTATGCACTGTTTGATTGATGTTATGATGTTATGAATGTTATGTATATGAAATGTTTTATGTTTAGTATGATTGAGACTGTTGACTTCGGTCGACTGTGAAGGCTATTGTTTTATGTATATTAAAGATTTTATTTTTATGAAAAGTTAACTTAGAACTCACCAGCGAAAGCTGACTTGTTTTAGCATGCATGTCAGGTTGAATGGTATTGAGGAAGAATGACAGTAAGGCTCATGGCATACTTTGAAGACTACCCCTGGCTTAGACTGGCTGTGTTATATTACTGTTAGAAGAGTGGGTTATGTTTAATATGTAAAAGTTTGTTTAGATCTGTAAGATATTTTATATTTTCACTCGACATTCCGCTGCTATGATAATGTAATTATGGTTTAAGTATTATGGGTATGATGTTTGCCAACTGAGGGGTTTGGGGCCTCTCAAGTTGGTATCAGAGCCATCGTTTGAGAGATCCGGTCATCCCTAATGACTGGACTTAAACTGAAAATGGGACTGAATGATAAGAATGCCAGTCAAGGGTAGTTTGATGCCATGAGCTGAATGTTATGTACGAGTTAAGACGTAGGTGTAAGGTTAGGAAGGGAGTTAGAGTCATGCACGTTGGGGTGATGGAATGGGAAACGTTTAGAGCCTATGAGTTGGGTAAATGGTTAATAACACCTGATCAACGTCATTAACGATTTACAAAGCTTATTTCGTACTAAACTAATCCTGTACTGATTCTCCAATTGCTGCATCCTGTAGGTAGTTAAATGGCTGGACAAAGGGGTAGACCACGTAAGCAACCACAGGAACCTGAAGAACCGCATATCGAGAATAAAGAACCCGTCAGTGAAGACGATTATGAGCACAACGAGCAACCGGAAGATGAAAATGAGTTTACTCTAGAGCCTATCGTAGTGAAGGCTATTTCTGATGAGGTCTGTAAAGTTTTGGATGATAAGCTACCAGCTTTGGTTACAAAAATACTGAAGGATACTTTGAAAGATGAGTCTGAAGGAATTAAGGAGAGCACCGAGGAAGAGGAAGTTGTGATCACCGGAACTAAGAACGGTGATTCTACGTCAGAGAAACGGAAGGGTTGTGATTACAAGGCCTTTAAAGGATGCAATCCACCCTCATTTGATGGTAAGAAGGATGCCGTGGCTACTTGCCACTGGGTCTCAGCTATGGAAGCGGTTATCGCCATCAGTGAGTGCCGGGAAGACCAAGCTGTGAAATTTGCAGCTCATTCATTTACTGAAGAAGCTCTACATTGGTGGAACACTGTCAAGCAGTCAAAGACCACTACTGATGTGGAGGGCTTGAAATGGGAGGAATTGAAGGAGTTAGTTATGAAACACTTTTGTCCAAAGAATGAAATTGATAAAGTTGAGCGAGAATTTCTGACACTGAAAGCTGGACGTATGAATCATCGGCAATATACGTCAAAATTTAATGAAATGTCAAGGTTGGTTCCTCATTTGGTAAGCACGGAGGAACGGAGAATGAAATTATATGTGGAAGGGTTACCACTTAAAGTCCGAACGCATGTGAAGGCGCATGCTCCCAGAACTTTTGAATCAGCCGTAGAAATTAGCGGCATTGTCTGGGATGATGTTGTTGAAGCTGAACCAACAAAGGAGGAACCGAAGCAAAAGTGGTCACCTAAATTTAAAAGAAATCGAAATGACAAATCCGGACCCCCTATGAAAAGGTTTAGAATGGAAGAAATTGAAAAGTGCCCTAAGTGTGGAAAGAAACATAGGGGAGAATGTCTTACGGGGACTACTTTGTGCTATCGTTGTGGAAAGACTGGACATCTCTCTTATGATTGCCCGAATATACCAAAATGTTACAATTGTGGTGGAATCGGTCACCTGAGCCGGAATTGTTTTAAACCAAAGACAATACCTACTGAAGCCAGTAAACCTGAAAGTAGCAAGGGAGGTGAGAAGCAAAAGGCAAAAGCTCGTGCCTTTACTATGACTAAAGATCAAGCAGATAAAGATCCGGATGTGGTGACAGGTACATTTTTGATTAATGATATCCCTGCTTTAGTGCTATTTGATTCTGGTGCAAGTATGAGCTTTGTGGCTATTACTTTTTGTGATAAACTGCGTGCTAATGTTAAAAAGATAGAACACGCCTTCAATATTGAAACTGCTCTTGGTAAATCTACTAGAGTAACAGAGGCCATTGAGGATGATTGTTACATTAATATAGAAGGTCATAGATTCCCTGTTAAGTTGTTTGTGATTATGTTATGAGGTTTTGATGTAGTTTTGGGCATGGATTGGTTGGCCAAACATGAGGCTAACATCGTTTGTCGACGAAATATGATTTTCTTAACGGCTCTTAATGGGAGTTCAGTAACGGTTTACGGGGATAAAGTGTTTAACGTGCCTAAAGTCATTTCAATGATTAAGGCAAGTGAATTTATGAGGCGAGGGTGTGGGGCTTATCTGGCATATGTTATTGATAAAGAAATTAAAGTAAAAGAATTGGAAGACGTACCCGTGGTGTGTAATTTTCCTGATGTATTTCCTGAGGATTTGCCAGGAATTCCACCTGATCGGGAAATCGAATTCCAAATTGATGTTGTGCCAGGAGCTCAACCTGTCGCCAGGGCACCATACCGTCTGGCCCCAACAGAGATGAAAGAATTAATGACCCAACTACAAGACCTTCTAGACAAAGGTTTTATACGACCAAGTGTGTCACCTTGGGGTGCACCAGTGTTGTTTGTAAAGAAAAAGGATGGAAGTATGAGAATGTGTATTGATTATAGGGAATTGAATAAGCTCACAATAAAGAATAAGTATCCGTTACCAAGGATTGATGATCTATTCGACCAATTGCAAGGGGCAAGTTGGTTTTCTAAAATAGATCTCAGATCAGGGTATCATCAATTAAAGGTGAGAGAACAAGATATTCCGAAGACAGCGTTTCGCACACGTTATGGACACTATGAGTTTCTTGTGATGTCTTTCGGATTAACAAACGCTCCTGCGGCGTTTATGGATTTGATGAATCGGGTGTGCAGACCTATGTTAGACCGATCAGTGATTGTGTTCATTGACGACATCTTAATATACTCAAGGAGTGAAGGTGATCATGCGTATCATATTCGGGAAGTTCTTGAAATACTAAGAAGAGAAAAGCTTTATGCTAAATTCTCTAAATGTGCCTTTTGGCTACGGGAAGTACAATTTTTAGGTCATGTTATTAGTCCAGAAGGCATAATGGTGGACCCAGCTAAAGTAGAAGCAGTAATGAAATGGAATCCTCCGAAAACACCAACGGAAGTTCGTAGCTTTCTTGGATTAGCAGGTTATTATAGAAGATTTATCCAGGATTTCTCTAGGATTGCTACACCATTGACGAAATTGACTAGGAAAGAAGTGAAATATGATTGGGGTCCAGCTCAAGTCCAAGCTTTTGATGAATTGAAAAGGAGATTAACCGAAGCTCCTATTTTAACACTGCCGGATGGTAATGAAGACATGGTTGTGTATTCAGATGCGTCTTATCTGGGTTTGGGTTGTGTACTTATGCAAAGGGGAAAGGTAATAGCATATGCCTCAAGACAATTGAAAACCCATTAAGCTAATTATCCAACACATGATTTGGAATTGGCTGCTGTGGTATTTGCTTTAAAAATTTGGAGGCATTATTTATATGGAGTGAAATGTACAATCTACACAGATCACAAAAGTTTAAAATACTTCTTTGAATAGAAAGATTTGAATATGAGACAAAGAAGGTGGCTTGAGCTGTTAAAGGATTATGACTGTGAGATTTTGTATCACCCGGGCAAGGCCAATGTGGTGGCTGATGCTCTAAGTCGCAAGACAGAACACTCTGCTATACAAGTTAAGTCTTATAGTTTGGTAATAACATCAAAATTTCTAAATGAGCTTAAGGATGCACAAAAGGAGGGATTGAAGGAAGAAAATGTGGGGTTCGAAAGAATATTTGGTCAAGTCAAGAATCTAGAAGAAAATGAATTTGGTATTAAGATTCGATTTGGTCGAATGTGGGTTCCACGAAATGGGGACATCAGGTCAAGGATTCTAGAAGAAGCACATAAGTCACGTTACTCTATTCATCCTGGTGCAACGAAAATGTATCAAGACCTTCGAAAAGATTATTGGTGGCCAGGTATGAAATTTAATGTAATGCAGTACGTAAATAAATGTTTGACATGTGCACAAGTAAAGGCTGAACATCAGAAACCTTATGGTTATGTGCAACCTTTAGAAGTCCCGGAATGGAAATGGGAACACATCACCATGGATTTTATAACTAAGTTGCCTCTTACGGCGAAACGTCATGATGCTATTTGGGTGATTGTAGACCGGTTAACGAAAAGTGCTCATTTCTTGCCTATACGGGAGACTTATACGTCAGAAAAACTATCTGAACTATTCGTGAAAGAAATAATTACAAGACATGGAGTTCCAGTTTCTATAGTGTCAGACCGTGACACGCGGTTCGTTTCAAGATTCTGGAAACAGTTTCACGAATCAATGGGCACAAGACTCAATATTAGCACTGTGTATCATCCTCAAACCGACGGACAGTCTGAAAGGACTATCCAAACTTTAGAGGATATGCTCAGAGCCTGTATTATTGATTTTGGTGGCAGTTGGGATGATCATTTACCATTGGTGGAATTCTCATACAACAATAGCTACCATGCTAGTATTGGAATGCCACCATATGAGGCATTGTACGGACGGCGTTGTAGGACACCGGTATGTTGGGGAGGTGTAGGACAGAAAGAAGTGGGAAGTAAAGCTGCAGTGTTAGATTTGACAGAAAAGCTTCAACTAGTTAAAGCGCGAATGAAAGCTGCACAAGATCGACAAAAGTCCTATGCCGATAAAAGACGGAGACCAATAGAGTTTGAAGTAGGTGATCAAGTACTGTTAAAAGTTTCACCATGGAAGGGAGTTATTCGATTCAGGAAGAGAGGAAAGTTGAGTCCGAGATTTATTGGACCTTTTCGAATAATGGCACGGGTTAGTAAGGTAGCTTACCGATTAGGTCTACCAGATGAACTGAGTGGAATTCATCCGACATTTCACGTTTCACATTTGAGAAAATGTCTAGCGGATGATGTAGCATATGTGCCTCTAAATGATATTGAAGTTGATGAAAGGTTGAATTACATAGAAGAACCAGTTGCAATTGTTGATACGAAAGAGAAGCAGTTACGTAACAAGGTGATTAGGCAAGTTAAGGTTCAGTGGAAACACCGAAAAGGATCTGAGGCGACATGGGAGACTGAAGACGAGATGAAACGACTCTACCCACATTTGTTTGAAATGTAACAGGTTTCGAGGACGAAACCTATTGTAAGGAGGGTAGATTTGTAACAACCGAAAATTTAGAAATTTAATAGTAAACGTACGAGATTTCGGTTACTGTTGAAACTGTGACGACTGCGTACGAAAAATTCGGCAATTATGACGTGAGCACATTTGGTCGTGCTTGAAATCCACGAGGATTTAGCAACTTTTGTTATTGGGGATTGATAGTATATGAAAAATGATGAACGTGGGCGAAAACCGTGCGCAAAACGGAGTTCGTATGCTCCCGGAATCGCGAAAAGAAGTTAAAGTCAAAATTGATGAAGCTGATGACGTGGGGCGGTACGCCTGGCGCCATGCGCCCAGTTGGGGCGATGCGCCCCGGAGCGTATGTCGGCAAAAATGAGTTTAAGTGATCCGAAGTCGTCCAGAACGTCATTTCTTCTCCTGCTTCGTCCATAAGCGACCTACAGACGTAAAAACTCAACTTTTGATCATTCTAACTCCATCATAAACCCATTAGAAGTCATAAATCTCACCAAGGATTGTATTTTCAAGTCCTGATCGATGTTTTAACCGCAGAAATTCGTCAGATCAGGTAACGGTTCGTTTTAACCTTCTAGTTTGATTTTGATTGATTAGATCTTGATTTTGAACGTAATAAGATAGTTAGGACTGTTGATTATTGCCTAGATGATGGCTAGGATTGATTATAAATGAAGAACACGATGTTCTAACGGTTAAATCCTTGTTTTGAGCCGTTGTAATGCCCGGTTTGCATGAAATCACAACTATGATTATAATGGTTTAATCCATTTGATTATGACAATCTAGGTGATTAGCTTGGTTAATCTTTGAAATACAAAGATTAAATCTAAGTGTTTCAAACTAATCACAATCATTAACATACTTATTGGAACGATTATCTGATGTTTGTGATAACAGTCAGATTAGTATGTTAATCATGATTATTAAACCTATTCTAAGACTATGTTGTGATATTTCATGATATCTGGGTAATCAATGATAAGGATTTATCATTTCTAAGCCATTAATCTGTTTAGGAACTGTTCTAGCATTATAATCAACAACATTAACTATTTGATGACTTTTAAGACAATGTTTTTGACATTGAACGTTCAGAAAGATCTAATCAGTAGGTTAAAACATAAATGACTTATTAAGTATAAACGAATGCAGAAATTCACCATTAGTACCAGTTTGTGAGTGATCTTGCTACAGTAAGACATCAGGTGAGTTCTATGAGCCCTCTTTTACTATTTTGACGTTTTAGGGCTGATGTGCATGTTATAAAGTTATTTTAGGTAAATGATTGCTTTATCTGGCTACGGTCAGATAAGAGAAGGTGTTAAAGTAAATAATGTTTTAAGTTGTAAAGTTATTGTATGAAAGTGACACTAACCTGATTAAGGTCAGGTAAAGAATGTTTTAAATAAAGAACGTTTTAAAGTAAATAATGTTTTAAGTCTCAACTACGGTTGAGAAGTAAATGATTTTAAGAACCTTCGCTGAAATGTCAAGAATGTTTTAAAGACTCAACAACAGTTGAGAAATGAATGATTTTAAAAGTATTGGCCGAGGTTAATTAAGAAATGTGATTTTGAAGTCCCAGCTGCGGTTGGGCAAATGTTGAGCACTGCGGTGCGGATAATGATTTATGATTATGATGGTTTAAATGATTTAAACCATGTTATGTATGAATGATGTATGTCAAAAGTTCTGTGAAAGAACAGGCATAAGTCCTGTGAAAGAACAGGCACAAGTCCTGTGAAAGAACAGGCATAAGTCCTGTGAAAGAACAGGCACAAGTCCTGTGAAAGAACAGGCATAAGTCCTGTGAAAGAACAGGCCTGCCGACTGTGTGTCGCCAGTGGAGGAAATCTTATGCATGCATAACGTGTTGACTTCGGTCAACAGAACAGGCTACATTTATGCACTGTTTGATTGATGTTATGAATGTTATGTATATGAAATGTTTTATGTTTAGTATGATTGAGACTGTTGACTTCGGTCGACTGTGAAGGCTATTGTTTTATGTATATTAAAGATTTTATTTTTATGAAAAGTTAACTTAGAACTCACCAGCGAAAGCTGACTTGTTTTAGCATGCATGTCAGGTTGAATGGTATTGAGGAAGAATGACAGTAAGGCTCATGGCATACTTTGAAGACTACCCCTGGCTTAGACTGGCTGTGTTATATTACTGTTAGAAGAGTGGGTTATGTTTAATATGTAAAAGTTTGTTTAGATCTGTAAGATATTTTATATTTTCACTCGACATTCCGCTGCTATGATAATGTAATTATGGTTTAAGTATTATGGGTATGATGTTTGCCAACTGAGGGGTTTGGGGCCTCTCAGGATACTAATAAGGAATCAACCAAGATGGTTGGTCAACCAGAGGGGGCAGTGAATGCTAAGGTTAACTCCGAAGCTACAGCTGCTTCCGAAGGCCCAGTCATTGTTGATGATTCCTCCACAGAGGAGCTACTTGCCAATGAACCAGCTGGTGAAGTTACAGAACCAGCTGGTGAGGCAATAGGATCCATCTCCTCTGGGGTAAAACTAACAGCAGATGACAAAGGAAAAAGAAAACTAACCCCAGAGGAGGAAGCAGAACAAGAGGAGAGGAGACCAAAGAAAATTAAGGGCCGACCAGACACTGCACAAGATGAAGAGCGGATCAGACTCTCTGCTCAACTTGAGGAGAAGGGATATGATTTCGATGAAGTATTGCTCTGGTCGGTACCTCAGATGGCTGCCGAGCTGGATAAGGTGCAACAGCAGGAACAGGCAGCTACTGCATCCAAAGCCCAAAAGAAGCTGACAAAAACACATAGGGATAAGGCTTACAGAGACAAGTTGAAAGCCTTCCTACTAGAATATGGCTTCCATGCTCGGCAGCTAGGCCCTATGAAGAACTCAACCATGGATATGCATGTCAGAGATATCAAGGCTAAGATAGCCAGAGGTGAGTTACCTTCTATTGAGCAAATACATGCTCAAAGGGCAAGCCTAAACTTAGGCTTAGGTTTAGGGGGAGGAGCAAGGATAGAGTTTCCCCTCTCTGGTGCAGGGATCAGAGAGGGAGAAAGAAGAGCATAGCTAGAAGGTCTAAGAGAAAAGAAACTACTACCATTACCTCTATCTCTCAGCCTAGTTCAGCATCCTCAGAACCAGGAGCCACACCAGAAGCTGCACAAGAAGCCATACCAGAATCTACACAGCCTCAGGAAGATCTAAGGGACATTCGTGGGCTGATGCATGAGCATTTATATATTCCCATAGTGAAATGGAGTTTCAATGCACAAGAAAAGATCTTCATTCTCACTAATTACAATGGAGAAATAAAGCTTTTGAATCTTGTGCAACTTATGGTGCTAGCAAACCCCTATGTCTTTGACCTAGAAAAGCTTCCTCTTAACAATCCTGATAGTGGATCAGTTGGGAGAGTAGGAGTGAAGTGGGTAAAGGCAAGGGCTCAGGTTATGAGGGGTGAAAGGAAACCAAGGACAATCCCACAGGAAGTTTTGGTAGCATCAGCCTAGGGGGAGATTATAAAGACTAATAAAGGCTGATGCTCACCAAACTTCATTTTTTGTCTAAGTATAAGAGATTACACAGACAAACAGCCTTCGGAAGGAAGGAGTTCCTCTTCGGAAGCAACATTGCTTCCGAAGGGTAACTCACTCCTACTGAAGGCTGTACAAGACAAACACTTCGGAAGGTCAATACTTAATGATAAAACTTCAAAGCTTCTGAAGACTTAAAGCTTCTGAAGAACTAAAGACTTCTGAAGAGTAACAGCTTCCGAAGATTCTCTTCTGCTCTAAAGACAAAACAAAGACAAAGACTTCCGAGGTTTATCCTCTGACAAAGACTGTAGCTGATCACTTTCCTAGTACAAAAAGGGACTGACACAAGACATGCTGGTCTGAATAAAACAAAAGGAACATACCGATAGTCAGACACAACACCTTACTTTCCTTATCAGCATTAAATGCAAAAGATCATCTGAAGCCTTGAAGATCAACAACATTAAATGCCTTTTGTATTTAGCTAGTCTTTTGTTAAGTCAATGTCTATATTTGTAATAATTGTAATCGAGTGTCTTAGCCTGTTAAGACACTCTACATACTAGAATAAGCTTTACTTCATGTATTGTCTAGTATACCCAACTTGTATTCCTAAGAGTATACGGTTGTAGCCTTGGCTATATAATCTCTCATTGTAACTAGTTTAGGGTGCTTGTCTGTTTAACACTTGTAATACTTTGAGAGAAATATATCTTTGAGCTTGAATTTACTCTTGTGTTCTTGTTGTTATTCAAAGATTATTTGTTCATCATTTGAGTGTTTGTGAGATCCTTCTAACAGACCTTCCGCATCTGTTAGATCGTATTAGAGAAATACTTGTGAAGTGTTGTTTAGATTAAACAACCCGATCCAACAAAGGGAAAACCCTTAAACTCTATAAGGGTCGTCAATTTGCAATCTTGAAAATAAACATGTGGTCCACATTAAAGTTGAATAAAGAATTGGAATTTAAATAAATCAATCAATTTAAATGTGGACCACATGTTTATTTTCAAAATTCCAAATGTACGACCCATATAGGGTTTATGAGTTTCTCTTGAAGACTGGATTTTATTGGACTAATCTTGTAATGTTAAAAAGTTAAGGGTTAAAGTAGAAAGTTTATTTTAAATTGATTTGATTTATTTAATTGAGTTTTAAAGTTTAAACTTATATTAGGTTTTGGATTAGATTATTTTTAGTTGGAAGTGTTTTTAGGAATAAATGTTTGACTTTTGTGTTTTGTTTTTAGTATAAATAGGGGAAGAAGTCTTAGGTTTATTTGTATTTTTTTGATTAAATAAAATTTAGTTTTGTACTTGGCTTCATAATCGCAAGTCCTAGGTGTTCCGGTCTGATCGAATCAATTATCATAGGGGGTGATTTTCAATTGGTATCAGAAGCTTGGTCCCTGTCGGTTTGAGAGTCGTTTTTGATCAAGAGAGCAGCCTTTGTCTGCTGGGTTGAAGAATAAGATTAGCAAGTGACTTGATCAAAAGCCTGTTGAAGCTATGACTGTTTCGTCCCCCCTGTGAAGCTCAGAGAGCTGATTGGTGTGAGGTAATCAAAGTTCGATCGAATCTGTGTGATTCAGGTTGGGAACGATCGAACTTGGGGTTGATTGGAAGCTAAGAGAGTTTCAATCAGGCAGATAGGGAGCTACAAGGGTTGGATGGGGCTGATAGCGAACTGTGAAGTTTGCTATTGGCGTCAATCCAGTGTGGTTCAGTTAGTGAGGTGTGATACCAAGAAGTGGCACATTAACTTGTAAGAAATTGATAAATTTTTGTTGCTGTGAGAAGAAGTACGTGAGAGAAACCACAAGGTTTGATCAATGATTGATCAAACAGCGGGCTTATTAGGTTTGATCCAGCAAGGGCTGATTATGAAGGATAGTCGGATTTGTTTTGGTAAACCTCTGAGTTGTGACCAACAAGAGCTCTTGTGCGACAGGAACAGACCAAAGAACTTGGGTCAATGAAACGAGATCAGATGTGGCTGAAAGGGTCGTTTAGCAACTAGAGAGACAGAAAAGCAGTGGCTTGCTGTGTTGGTGATCAATAGCAGTGGCAGATTGATCAGGAGGTATTCATGGGAAATCCTATCAAAGTTAGATATTTTGATCAAGTAGCAAGCTTTCAAGGAGAGAGTAGCAGTGGTCAAAACATAATTTTAATGTATGCAAGAAAAACGAGCAGCAGGTGCCTGAGTATTCGTTTGGCAAAAAACTAAAGTGCAATAGATCACAAGAACATGTGTGGTTGTTCAAGGAAACAAGAGAAGGCAAAAGACATGGGTGTTCTTTTCATATCGAATCAATTATCATCAGGGGTTGGGTCTTCAGTTTTCATATAATACAAACCCTATATATATTAGGAATGATAAAAAAAAAAACCTCCTTTAGATGTGAAAACCGTTTAAAAAAAAGTTTTTTTTGGAATTTTTTTACAGGTTTGTAACATTATTTGGCATATTTTTGTAAAAAAATAAACCCGATATATTTTTCTAAAAAAACATTTTGTAATGTAAAAAAATTTAAAACATCCAGCCGTAGCGTTACATTTGTTTTAAGCAGTGTTACAAAATGTTTTTTTTAAAACTCTTGGCGTTTTTTATTTTTTTATAAAAAAGAGCCAAATAATGTTACAAACTTGTATAAAATTTTCAAAAATAAACATTTTCTCGTGGTTTTTTCTATGATTTTCATGGATTTCAAATCCAAAGGTGGTTTTCATTTTATTAATATATATATATATATATATATATATATATATATATATGTAGGGGGATGTTCAAATGAGAACTTTTTAAAGTTGAGAACTAAAAGAACCAATTTTAACCACAAATTTAGAAGGGTATAAAAGTAATTTCCACTATTTTAAAAGGAAATTACTTTTATACCCCTTAAAATATGTGGTACAAAATTAGTTCTTATGGTTCTTTGATATTTAATGGTTCTTAATAGAATATTTTTATGGAACATTATTGTAATTCATTTAGACCACTTTCTTTTTTATGAGTTTGTGTATGTAACATCATTGTACGTTTTTAAGTTTAAAACAGTTACTGTTTTATAACATTATTAGGGTCTTTTTTATACAAAAATAAAAATATCCAACAAAATGTTTTAAAAATATAATTTGTAAACGATGTAACACATATGTAATTGCTTCGTCGAGACCTGACATATGTGTTACACGACTATTACATAGGTGTTACATAGTTTACAAAATAAAAAAAAATTGTCGTTGATTTTTTTATTTTTTTTATAAAAATGAACCTAATAATGTTACAAAACTGTAAAAAAAGAAATTAAAAAAAACTTTTTACAAGATTTTTTTGATGGTTTTAAAGTTTTTGAACTGAAGAGGGTTATCAATTGGCCATCATATATATATATAACCATTTGGTTAAGGATCGAGAGCATAAAGATTTAAATAACAAACAATATAGCAATATGGCAGAAACATAAATTAAACAACTCATATTTAAATAATACCTTGATTTATTTCTTGAATATCTGAATTACAAATGATTTCCTTACAATTGGGTGGAGCAATAATAACTTGAAAATCTAAAGATTTTGAACATTGGGTAGTTGATAATACAAGTTTTTGAGGAGAGGGTTTTTTCATACATTTAATTCTAGGTAAATTTTCGAATGCTTTACAATGCAATCGAGGCTTTAATTTATAGAGCCTCCAACCCTATCTAGTTGAACATCGTCAGCCTTATCCAATTGAACATTGTCATCTTTATCCGAATTGAATTGGAAAAGAATTCAACATTGTCGGCAAAGTAAATTGTCTTCTTTATATCTCCTTTATTAAAGTTGGCAGAGTAGCTGGCCATTTTGACATAAAGTTCAACTTGAAAATCTCATCTCTGACAAATTGTTGCAGCTACTTTAATAAAAGTTGTCACATCTTGAAAATCTTATCTTCTTGACAATAATTGAGATTAACCCATATTAAAAACGGATCAACCCATGGATAACTTATATTAAAAACGGATCAACCCATGGATAACTTATATGGGTCCAATATCTTCATACGGATCTTGAGAATCTTGTAAATCTTCTTCATTGGTAGAACGCTTTGACCCCGAAGGAGATTGCTTAATCTCATTAATAATTTTCTGCATTTCTTCAGGGGTAGAACAAGACTGTAGTCGAATTATATAGTCTTGATCTTGAAAAGAATTTAGATTTTGAATAATAGGAGTCTTTACAGATCTTTCATATTGACTGGATATAGACATATAATAATTTTGCACAGAAGCAATATTGGCTTTTTCAATTGAAAATTTATTCCACCATTTACTCCTATAATGTCTTAGGAGAAGAGGAGGAGATATATCTTGTTTAACTTGATAATGATAAGTCCAAGAGAAAATCCAAGGAATTTGAAATACAGTCATAAATTGAAGAGTGTATTCAAAATCAGGGATTCCATCTTGCTTAAAATAGTCTATAAACTTATTATAGGCCTCAAGAATTTGTTTAGGAAAAGCATTTGGAATGATTCCAATATACTTAAACCATTTAACAAACCATCTTGGATAATTGTTTGAGAATTGTTCATCATAGTATATAAACCAGGAATGATTAAAATTTCTAAATAAAAGAGCCTTTTCCCAAGCTTCTTGATAATCGTAATAATTATATTGAGAATATGAATTGAAATTTGAAAGAGTTTTTTGAACGAATGGTTTAGATTTCCATTCTTCAAGACTTATAATCTTTTTAATTTTTATTTTGGAATAGTCAATTTTTGATGGGATTTGAGGATTGAGAATATGCTGAATATCAACAGAACCGGTATCAACTAATATAGCCTGGTAATAATCAATATTCTTTTGATCAGAATCATAAAAATGACAATTTCTTGGATATAAATAATCTATAAGGGTTAAAAAGCTTTGAGAAACCTTTTCTTCTTCGATAGGTTCTAAAATCTTGATAATTTTATGATGAGGATTTATAGAATATAAACTAGAATCTGTTGTAGGAGATATATTAGGGCGAATAATTGATTGGGGTAGAATTCTAGTTGTTTGAACAATAGAAGAATATGGTGGTCTGGAAGATATAGGAACAGGTGAAGATGGTCTAAATCTTGGAAATGGAGATAATGGAGTAAAACTATTGTGAATAGGTAATGGAGAACTTGAAGAAGAACTTGCTGATAATGATGGCTTTGATTTAGATAAAACAATCTTTTTAGTATCCTTGCTCATATTCCCTGTAAAAATTCTCTTGATAAAAAGTCTGGTAAAGAATTATTTTCTCCTTTTATGAATTCAATTTGAAAATCAAAATTGCTTAATAATGCCTGCCATCTTGCAAATATCTGTTTTGAAATTAAATTTTTTATATCCTTTCTCTAAAATATGTTTTGCAGACAAACAATCAATTCTTAATAAAAAAGGTTTCATATATAAATCATCTTCAAATTTTTTAATACATAATACAATACTTAAAATTTCCTTTTTTATAGTTGAATAATTCTTTTGAGTATCATTCCATGATCCTGAATAATATCTAACTAATTGTTCTTTATTATTTTCTAAAGATTGCTTTAATATTCCTCCGAATCCTAAATCACTTGCATCAGTTTCAACAATTAACTTAGCATTAGGATGTGGAATATTTAAACATGGTAATTGTTTTATTTTAGTTTTAATTTGTTTTATAATATTTGTATGTTCCTGTGTCCATGGCTCAGGATTCTTTTTTAATCTTTTATATAAAGGTTTACATATAATTCCTAAATCCTTAAAGAAATCATGTATATAGTTCAGACATCCTAAAAATCTCTGTAATTGTTTCTTATCTTTAATTTCATCAGGAAACTTATTAGTAAATTCTAAACTTCTATCTATAGGTATAATAGTATTTTGCTTAATATTATGACCTAAAAATCTTATCTCAGTTTTAAATAGATTTATCTTAGTAGGAGATACTACTAGTCCATTCTTATGAATTATATCATAAAATATATTTAAATGCTTAAAATGTTGTTCTAAAGACTTAGAATAAATTAAAACATCATCAATATAAATTATTGAAAAATTTCCTATAGGAATAATTATGTCATTCATAATATTTTGAAATTCGGAAGGAGCATTTTTTAATCCGAAGGGCATTACATTCCATTCGTAATGTCCAAAGGGAACATTAAATCCTGTTTTATATTTATCTTCCTCGGCTATTTGGATTTGCCAAAATCCAGATTTCATATCAAACTTAGAAAATACCTTTGCTTCATATATCTTTTTTAATAAATCCCATTTATTTGGTATAGGATATCTTATCCATTCTAATACTTTATTTAAAGGTTTATAATTTATAACTAATCTTGGAGCACCTCTTTCAATTTCAGCGCTATTATTTACATAGAATGCAGAACATGACCAAGGAGACTTAGAAGATCTAATTAAACCTTTATCTAATAAATCTTTTATTTCTTTTTTACAATGTTCTTCTAATTCTTGATTCATATGTATAGCTTTAGATTTTGTTGGTATATCTTTTTCATTAAAATCTTTTATATATGGTAACTTTACAATATGTTGTTTTCTTTGCCAAAAGGCATTAGGAATATTTGCACAAACATTTTTTATAAATTTTTCTTCAATTTTCTTAATTTTCTTAATAATTATTTTATCATTTAATTGTTCTTTTATTCTTTCATTATTTATTTCATTTATTAAGAATTTCTTTTGTTTTTCTTTTATATTTATAATATTTATTTGTTTAGATAAAACAGGTTCAGAAAATTCAAATATAATTTCTTTTTTTAAAACTTTAGTACTTATTCCATTACTATTTATAGTAAATGGATATAATTGAGTTATAAAAGGTGTTCCTAATATAATTTGAGAGGTTAAATTTTTTACTAATATTAATTGGGTTTTAAAACAGTAATTTTCTTTACATATATGAACATTTGATAGTTTATAATTTATTATAAGCCTTGAACCACTGGCAGTAGATAGTCTATATGAAGTTTTTTCATAATATTGTGTAGGTATAATTCCTTCTTGAATACAATTCATATCAGCTCCACTATCAATTAAAGCTGTTAAAGTGATTCTAAATTCGTTATTAACAATTATATTTACTTTAGTATACCACTTTTGAAAATTTAGTTCTTTTAATATATTAATTTCATTAGTCTCATTACCTTTAATTATTATACTTCCGTCATTAGTTTCTTTTTCTTTTCCTTTTTCAATATTTTTAATCTGTACCTTAATTATTTTAATATCTTCTTTATATTTTTTAATTCTTCTTGTAATTCTTGCATAGTTATAGGTTTTTCTGGTTTTTTAAATTTTTTATAAATATCTTCTAAATTATATATTTCAGTAGTATCTTCTATTGTTTCTGATTTTTTATTAAAATTTTCTTTTAATTTTTCTAAATATAATTGTTTTAAATTCAAATCTTCAGTGTTTTCTAAAAGCTTTAGTAATATTAGATTTTCTTCATTATTTATCATATTTATAGATCCATCAATGTTACATAAACATGGACCAATGCATCCACATTCTTCATCATTATTACTGCTAGTATTATCGCTATCAGAAATATAATTTATATCATTACTATCATAATCTGAAAATTCTTCATCACTAATTTTAGTATCTAAAATTTTATTTATCTGTTCTTTTAATTCATCTGATATATTTAATTCATTTATCTTTCTTTTTGAATAACAATTTTTTGAGGTATGTCCTCTTTTACCACAAGTATAACAAGTTACTATTTTTCTTTTGTAAAACTTTTGTTTTTTATTTTTATTATAATTTTGTTCTTCAATTTTAGGTTTTCTATTCTTATAGTTTTTTCTATAATTTTTTCCTTTTATATAATTATTTCTTTTTACATAATTATTTTTTCTTTTTGAATTACTTGGTATTTTTATATTTTCAAAACCATATTGTTCACAAAAATTACCTAATTCATTTCTACTACTAATACCATCTTTCTTCATTTTTTGTTTTAATTTTAAATCGTTACATATTTGTAAACCTTCTTGATTTATATGATTTATTATTTGTCCATATGTCAATTCGTCATATGGTATATAATTATTATTTTCTCTTTTAATTTTCTCTCTAACTCTTTCTGCAAATAATTTTGGTAATCCTGCAATAAATCTTTCTTTCCAATATGATTGTTTACAATCACTTCTCATCATAACTTTAGATATAAAAACATCCTTATACCATCTAAAATCTTGTAATTTTCTACACGTAAGATTTAATAGTATTAAAGAACTCCTTTCTTGGTAATCTGAAGGATTTCCTATAAAATTTTTTATAATAGCGAATATAAGTGTATTTATTATATCTGTTTCTTCAGTTTGGACTTGTATTCCATTTTCTAATTTCACCTTTTTAGCATTTGCAATAAATTGTTTATCAAAATCTGTTACATAATTATCCCACCATCCTTTTAAATTTCCGGAAAAACCAGAAACAATCATTTTGAAAATTTGTATTTCATTATTTCCTATTTGTTTATATGCATTAGATGCCATAGTCATTTCTTGTAATATATTTAAAATTTGAAATTCAGATTGTCCATCTATATTCCATTCATATATAGATTTACCATCATATGCAGTATAAACTCTATTACTACCTTCTTCAATTTGTACATCAGGAGGAGTTGGTTTATAATACCAATTCCTGGTATCTGGTTTTAAAGTAAAATTCTTTAATTTATTTATTGTTTCATTTTTCATATTATTAAATTGAGATTCTAATTTGTTATAAGAGGAATCTGAATTATAAGATTCATCATCTCCATCATTTATAGTATTTAGACTTAAATTTTTTAATTTTTCTAATGTTTCTAATTGTTCTTTCATTAAATTTAAAGTTTTTTCTTTTTTATTTAAAATTATAGGGGTATCTATAGTAAAAGGTTTAAATATAGGGTTTTCTATTTTAATTTCTTTTCCTTTAATTTTTTCGTTTGCTTCTAATTCTGTTTTTTCATTTTCAATTCTTTCTAATTGTTCTCCTATAGTATTTAATTTTTCATTTGTATAATTATTCTGACAAATAATTGTATTTAAATTTTTTGTATTATCGTCATTAAGATTTGCTAAAGGTACTTTTATATATTCTCTTCTTTCTTTTATAATTTTTATGTTCTCATGAGGAGGATGAATACTAACTAATTCTTCATTGTTTTTTATTAATGTATAATTTTTTGTAATTTTATTATTAACAGATATTTGTTCTATAGTAGGATATTTGATATTATTATTCTTACAATATATAGGTAACCAAGTAAAGAAAGTAATATTTTCATTATTGTTAATAATATAATCTTCCCATTCTTTTCTATGTAGTAATCTAGATTCTTGATTAAATGTTTTATGATACCATATTAGATTATCTAAATTATATTTATTTAATATTTCACATCTTAAAAAATTCATCATTTCTTTATTCATTTTAACAAGTAAATTTGGTTATTTCAGTAGAAATTATTCTTATCCTTTTAAATTGATATTCTATTTCTTCACTTAAATGGAATTGACGATTTGTATAATAATATAATTTATTTACTCGATCTTCTATATTTTCTTCTTCTATTTCATTATTAAAATAATTATCTATTTTTAATAATTCATTTTGATATTTATATAATTTTTCATAACATTCTTTTATTAAGAATTTAAGAAGTCTCATTTGAGAATTTCTACACTGAATTTTTGTATCACTCATATTAACAAGTATATTTTGATATATTTGTAGAACAGATTTTTATAAGTTCTTTATTAATTTTTATTTTATCTTGTAAAAAATATTTAAAATTCATATGATGAAATTTTTGTATTTTATTATTATATTTATTTTCTTCTAAATATTGATTTGTTTTTTCTAACTCTATTTTATATATTTTTGATTTTTTATGAAATTCTTTTAATGCTGAAACATAAAATTGAACTTGAGGATTCCTTCTTTGAATTCTAGTATCACTCATAATTGTTTTAAAAAATCCATATCAGATTTACTAGGATTATATGACTTATCAGATTTATTATCTTCTTCTTGTTCATAAAAAGCCTTAGGTATAGAATTAGAATAATCTATTCCTGCTATTTTCATTGATTGTGATCTTATTAAATTATTTCTTTGTATATTATTTATACTATTTATACTACTGCTTGATGTTGAATATCTAGCAGAAGTACTATTATTATTAAAAATTATTTCTATTGATCCATCAGAATTTTCTATTATATTTGATGTTTGATTTTCTATATCTATAGGTTTTGGTGGATTTATATCTTGTAAATTCCATGATAAAGACTGTGTAATTTCATTCCATTTTAATCTTTTTGGTGTTATAACTTTTGCATGCATAGTATTTGCTTCAAATAGTATAGTTTCATCTCTTGGAGATGATAATTTAGTTTTTGGTTCTATAGTAGTAGTCATAGTTTTATAATAAATTCTATATATAACTACTGCAGCATTAGTTTTTTCTTTAAATTCTAAATTTCTTGTTTTTATTGTTAAAGTTAAAGTATCAAGAATGTTTGGATCAAATAATCCTATAGAAAAATTAGGATAACAATTAAAATATATTGGACCATTGGCTATATTTGATTCAGCCATAGCTAATAATGAATTATTGAAATTAGTGTGTCTAGCATCTCTTAATATAGTTAATATGGGAGCGTCTATTCCTAATCTGAACATAGGTTTTATTGCTACCTGTACTAATCCTATATGTAAAAATTTATAATTCTTTCTATGGTTTAATATAGCTTCTTTAGATAATAATTGTAAATTTTGATGATCTTTATTTATAGAAATAGTTTGTTCAGTCATTTTGATTGAGTAATCTTGTAAGAAATCAAAAGTTCCTATTTTATATATAGTTTTTACATCTTGTTTAGGTATATTCCAATTTAATAAATTATTTTCAATTTGAGAAATACTTATTTCCAAAGAATTCATATTGTTGTTTAAATCTTCCTCTTGATCATTAGCTAAAGTATTTGAGCTATGATCTCTTCGTGATAATAATCTAGATATCTGATTCATTATTTGTATTTGTTTTAATGATAAAATTTTTTGAATTAACTTAATCAATATTTTGAAATATTCAGATTATACTGAGGGAACATCCCCAAAGCCCAAGACGTGGTCCGGCTGCTCTCTATCTTGGAGCCTTACGCTAATCCAACCGTCTAGCCGATAGGACTTGCCAACACAGCATAGTTCTAAATATTCAAAATATGACGTTGTTTTTTCAATAAATTTTTCCATTATAACATTTACAAATAATTAATTAGAGTATTTAGACATAATATCACTTGAATCATGGCTCTGATACCATTAATATATATATATATATATATATATATATATATATATATATATGGATGTTTAAATGAGAACTATTGCAACTTAAAAAGTAAAGAAACCATTTCTAGCCACGAGTTTAGATGGTAATTAGTAACTTCTTCTACTTTTAAGGAAAATTAATTTTATACCTCTTAAATCATGTGCCTATAAATATGGTTCCTTTGGTTCTTTACAACTTATTGATTCTTAATAGAATGAGTCCCTTTATATACATATATAGCCATATATGGGACGGTTAACGTACAAAGGAAATTATCGTGGTAAGCGTAAGAAGCCACATGAACGTGCCATGTGTCATATGGCTAAGGGGCATTATCGTCCATATAAAATTACAGACTATGATTCATAAAATTACAGATTAACATTTAACACACATAATCAAGGACCACCGGGATAATCACGGGCCAATAATTACGGACCGCATTATATAACAATCACATACTGTAATTTAACACACATAATCAAGCATCAAATGTATAATCCCATGCCAATAATCACGAACCACGTTATATGAAAATTACGGACCGTTATTTATTATGCATTATCAAATGACCAGCTGTATAATCACATACCAAATTAAAGATAATAAAATTTTCTTTTTAATGGTTTATTTTTTTAAAAAAAATGATTTTGTGTTTAAAAGCTATTCAATTTTTAAAAAAATGGTGGAACTTGATTTACCTAAAAAAAGTCAACAAATGTAGACAATTCTTTTTTTATCCTTACAGCTTTAGTTCACGTAAGTTTTAAATAAAATGTGGGAACCACTAAATCTTAACTACTCATTTATTTGATCAAGTGCCCAGATTCATTCTTATCCTTCTCATGTTAATAACCCTTTGTGTTTGATCCAGCTCCTCTATATATATATATATATATATATATAGGGGATGGTTCCATTGTTAACCATTCCTTATATCGTTAACCCGTTAACCTTGCATTTTTTGCCCGAATCTTTGTTTTTTTTTTCATGATTTTTATTATACATAAATAGGAGGGGTTTCTTTTTTGTGTTTTTGCTAATTCATCACCGTTTAGAAATTAAATCAAAGTGTAAGTAAGTGTAAGTTGCTTACACTTACTTACATCAGATAGTGTAACTCAAACTTACAATTGATTTATTTTCTAAACGGTGATGAATTAGCAAAATCACAAAAAAAACCCCTCCTATTTATGTATAATAAAAACCATGAAAAAAAACAAAGATTCGGGCAAAAAATGCCAGGGTTAACGGGTTAACGCTATAAGGAAGGGTTATCATAAGATCCCTTCCCTATATATATACACATATATATATAGGGTAGGGATATTCTACAAAGGAGGAAAACATAAAAAGTGTAAGAAGCAACAAGAAAGTGACATGTGTACATTAGGTTAAAGGGTATAGATGTCAAAATTAAAAAGGAGGTTGCACATTCAAATAACATGCAACTTTATCCATTTTTTTAAATGTTCGTAACTATTTTACACGTTAACATTTTTTTTTTTAAATTACACCATAAAATCAAGCGTTTTTTTTTTTTTACCTTTTTAACTAGTATAATATTGTTATATTAAAAAAATTAACAAAACTAGATGTTCATGAAACTTGTGTTTTTATGGCGTTTTTAAACACTACTAGCAGAACATAAAACATCACAGGGCATTTTATAGTGTTTTTGAATACAAAAAACACCATAAACACTTAAGTTTAAACCTGGTGGTTTTTAAGCTTTGTTTTATGGTATTATGGAATAAAATATATTGAAAAACACCATAAAGCACATTTATGCTTGATTTTACGGTGTTTTACTTTATAGTGTTTTTGCAGAATGAAACTAAATGTTTTATGGTGTTTTTGAGCACTAAACAAAAAAATATCGCTTAATTTTGCACTTGGTGTTTTTAAACTACATAATTTTACATAGGGGCAATTTATGGCGTTTTTTATGTGTATTTGCTCAATAAAAACACAGCATGTATTTTCAAGATAAAACACCATGAAACATTGTTATTCGAAGAAAATTGTGAACATAAGAGAAAACATATAGAAAAACACCATAAAGCATCGTTTTCCATTTTGTTTATTCATTAAATAACACTATAAAACAAGTCATTTTATGAACATAAAAAAACCATAAAATGTTTAGTTTTCATGCACTTATAATAAAACACCAAGTTTCGCAAAACACCACGTTAATTTACAAATTAAAACGAATGTATGTATTCAGCAACATGTACACTTGCTGAACGAAAACACCATGTGTATTTCCAAGATAAAAACAACATAAAATATTGTTATCCGAGAAAAAATTAGAAGGAACATAAAATAAACAGCATAAAACATTTGTTATCCTTTTTGTTTATTTAGTGAAAAACATCAAAGTGTTTTATAAACATTCAAAAAAACTTCATAAAACGTTAAGTTTCATTAACCTACGAAATAACACCATAAACAACCAGTTTCTTAAAACATATTAAAAAACGCCATAAAAAACCAGTTGAATACAACACCCAATTAATTTTTTTTAATGTATCAATATTATACTCGTTAGAAAGATAAAAAAGTTCTTGATATATTATGGTGTAATTTTTTTTATAAAATAATTACGTATGAAAAAGTTATGAGCTTTTAAAAAAAAAAGGAAAAGTTATAAAAAGTCAACAATAGTTGCAATACTTATTATACCCTTCCAGCCATTTTAATTTCCTTTTAAAATCTCTTTTTGATTTAGCACATTTACAGCCCTTCAAATCCAAGAACAATGATTGAAATTCCTTCCTATACTTTTTAGAGTTTTACTCTTTTGTAGCCTAAACACATATATATATATATATATATATAGGATTTGGTTCAAATAAGAACCCTGCCTAATTACGGTAACCCAGTGAACTTTGACAAAAAATGCCCGAATCTTTGGTTTTTTTTCATGGTATTTATTATACATATTTAGGGGGGGTTTCTTTTTTGTGTTTTGGCTAATTCGCAATGCAAATTGAATTTGCATCGGTGTCAAATTTTTGCACTTTTCTAAATGTTGCGAAATGCAACTCAAATTTACACCGAGGCAAATTCGATTTGCATTGAGAATTAGCCAAAACATAAAAAACCCTAAATATGTATAATAAAGAACATGAATAAAAACCAAAGATTCGGGCATTTTTTGTCAAAGTTTACTGAGTTACCATAATTAGTGTGTGTACAACGGAACCTTCCCATATATATATATATATATATATTTATATATATATTTGTTATTTAAATGAATAAAATTCTAAAAATGTGAAGAAATGTACCTGTATGCATTGTTGGAGATAAAGTTTCTTCCTCTAAAAAGCAAATTAGATATATAAATTGTCAAGGAGAGTAATGTTTTAGCCAAAGAAGATGAGAGATGAATAAATATAGAGGAACATGGATAGTTATAAGAATTAGGCATCATAAAGAAACCCAAATTCCTTCAAAAGCATTATTTTATTCCATTCTTGGAGTAACCTAATGGTAAGCAACTTAAATTATTTCAAAAGGATGTTATTCGATTGTTCGATTCTTATAGTAATTGAATGGAAAGCAACATAAATTATCCTCTTGAATCCTTTTATTAAAATTTTTAAATTTTTTTCAAACATTAGTGTTTTGTAATCTTATTGATAAAAATAAGTTATCTAAAAGATACAGACAAAATAAACAAACAAATAAATAATTATCACCAAGGTTTTAGGAACAACTACACGATAGGTGACAAATATGACATGTTTCAAGTGATTTCAACAAAATAAACAAACAAATAATAATTATCAAGAACTAAATTTAACTTATAAACTCTCATGAAATTGAAAATGGCATTTTTATGTATTATTATATTCTTATATAAATTTTACTTAAGTGATATACAAGTATAAATTGGGTTAAAAAGTGGTTCAACATTAAATTTTGTGAGTCGGTGATAGCCTGCCTGATGGAGACTCAAATAAAGTAGCCGTTGGAGTCAAGTGGGCTGGTCAAATGTTTGGGTCAACTTGATTCAGATGGAACCCGCGTAATTACGTGCATGCATGGTGGCGGCAAAGAAATCCACTACTATCATATTGCATATTTTATTTCTTATTTATTTTAGTTTCTTTTAATTATTCAGTTATATTCATTTCCCTAAAATGTAGTAGTGGAGGACCCATGTTCTAGATCATGTTTAGTTTGATTTCTTTTATGTAATCTTGATGATGAATGAAATATAGCTGTTCGTTTGTTTTTCCAAATTATGTTATTTCCCTAGTGTAGGGAATTAACACCACTACTATCTTAACTTTTTGCCGATTAAGAGGTGATTGTTGATCTTGCGGTGTTCTCGTGGTGATTTTCTGTATTGGGAAGAAAGTGACAAAGCCCAATGAATTACCAGGTGGTGCATTCAATAATCCGAGTCAATTCTGTTGGATTAATCGGTTTGATCGTGGGTTAATTCGCGGGTCATGCAGGTCACGTTGGATTATGGGTTAAGAATTGGTCTTGAGTTGACTGATTTATATGCTGTTGACTGAGGTTCAAGGCAGGAACGTTAGAGATCGTGGGCTGCAATTTTTATTTTGTTTCCTATTTTCATGCTAAGTAGTTGTTTGTTTTTCTTGTATTTAAAGAGCTATTTTCTTAGTGTACTGGTATCCCTTGAATTCAATTAATAGAGAAAACAGTTAGCATATATACGTAAGTTTTTATGTGTTTAAATAAGGGGGGCCTGATTCCAACAAATTCGTTGATGGCCTTATCTTCTTATTAAATTCAAATTCCTAGTCTCTGGCTATCGTTTGGTATCATAGCCCTAGGTTGAAACCGGATTGCGCAAATCAGAGACGGGGAGTACTGTTCGCAGGTATTTCCAAACGGCCATGGATACGCGCAGCAATTCCGAACTGAAGAAGGCTCTTGATAATCTCGAGGCTGAGAAAAGAGAGATGGCCGATTAGATGAAGAAATTACAGGAGCACATACGTGAACTGACTATGTCTAATCGGCGACATCTAGACGAGTCTAGTTCAAGAACCACTTTACATGAACAACAGTTTTTTTTGGCCATCCAACGAAATCAAAGTAGATATCCTTGAGTATGATGGCAGGTTAGATCCGGATGAGTTTATAGAATGGCTTAACACCGTCGAACGGGTCTTTGATTATAAGCAGATCAGTGAAGAGAACAAGGTTTAGGTTGTTGCCTTGAGCCCTTGAAGTTACGCAAATATGCCTCAACGGCTCAACCTGGTGGTCTAACACCTGCCTCAAGCGAGAAAGGACCGGAAAAGATAAGGTGCGTTCGTGGCCTGAAATGAAGAAGTTGCTGAAACAAAAGTTTCTTCCCACGTACTACCTTCAATAGTGTTTTTCTCAATTACATAGCCTCAAGCAGGAACCTGGATTGCTGAAGACTACTTCCGAGACTAGAGATGGCAATGGGCCGGGTTTGGGACGGGTTTGAGTAATCCCAGTCCCATACCCGCTTATAAAAGTATGTCTCATACCCGTCCCAAAACCCATCGGGTATTTACCCGTCAGGTATCGGGTATCCCGGCGGGTTTCGGGTATACTCATTTGTTAGCTAAACATACTCGTTGAGAATAACTGACTTAAAACACGCCGGGTATCATGTAACTAATAATAAATTTATTTTGTTTATAACCAAAAATTATATGTTAAATATGCCAAGAAAAAACTATTAATATATCAAATAGCTAGCATGAAATTTCAAAATGTCATAAGTTGATTACCATCGTTTAAAATAAACCAAAAAATTGCAATTATTAACAAAATGGTTCAAAAAAATATTTCAGTTGCCACACAAAAAAAACAACGATAAAAAAAAGAAGCAAATTTTATGAACAATTTTTAAAGTTCAAAAATAATAAAAAAGAAACAAATTCTATTAACTTCAAATGTATATAAATGGGTATTTATAATCGAGTACACGAGACGGGTAAATGAGTATATATAATCGGGTAATCAGGCGGGGTAAACAGGTATATGAACAAATCACAAGCCCATCCCATACCCGCGAAAATTTTAAAAATTAATCTCATACCTGGCCCAATACTCATCGGGTTTGAGAATACCCGTCCCATATATAGCGGGTTTCGGGTAAACCCATCGGGCGCGGTTTTTTTTGCCATCCCTACCCGAGACTTTGAACACCTTCTAATGAAGTGTGATCTTCCCAAAGATGACCCACAAACATTAGTTCGATACTTGGGAGGTTTGAAACCCCGAATCACCCATGTGGTTGAACTCCACCCCTATTCCACCCTTGAAAGAATTAACAATGCTTACAAATAAAGTTGACTTGCAACATAATTTCAAAGGGAAGATGGAGATTTAACGTTTTACCACTAAAACCACCCAACCCTCAAAACCAGTAATACCACCCAAACCCAGTACTACATCCGAAAATACTACCATTTCAAACCGTTTGCCCCGTTGTTGTTTTTGATATCAAGGACTTGGTCACATTGCCTCTGAGTTTCCAAACAAGGAAATTGTGACCTTGGCTGATTATGAAGAGGAAGACGAACCTGAAGTGATGACAACTAATGTACGTAGTTGGTTGTACATTACCTGAAGAGGCATTGGGACCTAATGAGGGAGAATGCATGGTGATTAGATGAGCCCTTAGTGGAATTTATGAACCGGAGGAGATGCAACAACGAGAAGCCATTTTCCATACTTGATGTACCGTTCGAAATAAAGTCTGCATGGTTATAATTGATGGAGGTAGTTGTGCTAATGTGGCATCACCAACTCTTTTTTCCAAGTTGGGATTACGTGCTGAGATCCATCCTAGCCCCTACACCATCCAATGGCTGAATCAAGATAAGGGAATTCAAGTTTCCCAATGTGTATTGTTGAGTCGAAGTATTGACAAGAAATAGGAAAAGCAAATCTAGTGTGATACCATACCAATAAATGCATGTCACCTTCTTATGGGAAGACGTGGCTCTTTGATCGTCGAGTTATGTATGATGATTACCACAACACTTATACCTTCAACTTCAACAATCATAGGATTGTTCTCACTCCTGTCTCACCAAAGACACCCACCCTCACACCACTAAAGCCATTGACCACCCTCTTGAAAGCTGACCAACATGAATTCTACTCTTATAAATGCAGGCTTTGAAGTCAGCAACTTTAACATCCAAGGCAAAACTCACCTCGGCTGTGAACAGGAGATATTCATGTGTTAAAAATAACGATCCGCCTTTTAAATCATCAATACGTTTTCGGCTTAGCTGTTGTGAAGCATAGGAAAATTCCACAGTTAAGTGTGCTCGGGTTGCAGCAATCCAAGGATGGGTGACCTCCTCGGAAGTTTTCACTCGGCCAACCGAAGGCAAAACCGTGAGCTCCGAGTGAGGAAAGCGAACAATACTGGTAGTAGAGGGGGCCAGATGTTACAACAACCACAAAACACCAACTCAGATTCACCCTCTTGCCAAACCAATACTTGACTCATTTAGTCAAGTATTTCCTAATGAACACTACTAGAAAAAATCAATATTTCTGACGCAAATTTGCGTCGGAAATGGGTCGCAAAACAAGATTTCCGACAGATTTGCTACAAAAACTATTAGTCGGAAAACTCATGGGTTGGAAATGCATTTCCGACAAAATTCCGACAGAAAATGTGACAAATTTGTGACAAAAACAAAACATTGGAAATTCCGACGTATTTCTGACACAAAGTAGCATTAATTATATTTACTATAATACATATGTATTTAACATTTGCGACGCATTTTCGAAAAAACAGCTGTGACACAATTCCGACAAACTAATTTGAGAGCCAATTCAAACGAAACAATTTGCGACCCAATTCTGACCAAAAAAATTGTGACCCAATTCTGACTAAACAGTTTGCGATCCAATTCCGACGAAACAGTTTGCGACCCAATTCCGACCAAAAATATTGAGACCCAATTGCGACGAAACACTTTGGGACCGAATTCCGACGAAACACTTTGCGACCCAATCTGACAAAAGTTTCTGCTGGTGGCGACATAATTCCAACAAAAAAATTATGATCATTGTGACGGAATTCCGACAAAGCATTGGTTAATCGCGACACAAATCCGACGAAACATTTGCATTGTTTTTGACGCAATTCCGACAAAATTTTAACACAATTTCGTTATTTTCTTTTTAACATTGAAACCAAATTCATTCAGTTTTTTCCCTGCTAAACCATTGCAAATTAATATATAAAACCTGCTTTAAAAAAGTGAACTACAAAACACCTTTTGCAAATCAGATTCAAACAAAATCAAGTAAACATCCAAAAGTCTCCAAAATAACATAAGTTTTTAATAATATCCAAATCAACACATATAACTAGTAGGACATTGCATAAATTTAATGAAATCTTTCATTTGTTGTTGCATTTCAAGTTGTTTCTTACGCTCTTTTCATATTTCTTCTTCTAGCTCAAGACTTGATCTCTTTCCGTTGCAATTTGAACCTCCAAAAAAAATTTATTACTTGTACTAAAATTATTTTTGTCAAAAATCTGTATCAATTTGCAATGTATTTGCGACAAAAAAAATTATTAATTAAATTAAATTTGTTTTGTTAGAAATTTGTAGCAATCTGCAACACATTTGTGACAAAACATTTTATTAATTAAAATATTTTTTTGTCGGAAATTACGACCCATTTGCAACAATATATTTAATTAATTTAATTAATTTTTTTTGTCGGAAATCTGTAGCAAATTTCGACACATTTGCGACAAAACTTAATGTTTTTTAATTCAATCTCTTTCGTCGGTATTTTGTCGCAATTATGTAGGAATTTGTGACAAAAAAAATTGCGTAGCAAAAAACTAGTTTTTCTAATAGTGGAAACACCTGTTAGATTACCCTCTATGCAACTTATTCAGCAAAAGATTGACCTTATACCGGTTTCCGTACTCCCAAACAAGCCTACCTACCGTAACAATCAAAAAGAAACCCTTGAAATCCAGAAGCAAGTGGAAAGTCTCCTATCTAAAGGACTGATCCGTGAGTCCTTGAGTCCCTGTGTTGTACATGCTCTTTTAGTCCCCAAGCTAACGGTGAGTGGCAGATGTGTATGAACAGTCGAGCCATCAATAAAATTTATTCATCTTTTTTTTAAACATTCATAAATATTTTATACTATATTATTTTTAAAAAAATCGCATCATTATACTCGTCTCATCTTTCTCTGTAATTTCGTTATGGTTTCGACTAGTTTATATTTTATTTTTTAGATGTCGGTGTAATTACATCATTGTAACAAGTTTAAATATAACAAATTAATTTGAAACTTTTTTTACAATGACAATTTACACTAATGTAATTTACAATGATATAACACATTATTTACAGAAATATAAAGGGGTAACTTCATAGAAATGTAACCAACTTTTCATTTTTTTCAATTAAGTAACTCAAACTTTTTTCTGTCTCAATTAAGTCATTCAAGTTATTTTTTTGTTTGAATTCTATGTTTTTAACATGAATTGTAGGTAATACATGTTGATATAAGTTTGAGTGAATACTTTTTTTTAAAAAAAATGACTGAATTGAATAAGTAATTATTAATTATTAATTTTTTGTTCTTTGTCAGATATTAGTTAAAATTAATAATTACTTATCCAATTCATTTTTTTTAAAAAAAATTATTCACTCAAACTTATATCAACATATATTATCTACAATTCAAGTTAAAAACATAGAATTCAAACAAAAAAAGTAAATTGAATGACTTAATTGGGACAAAAAAAAAAGTTTGAGTGACTTGATTGGAACAAAATGAAAAGTTGGTTACATTTATATGAAGTTTTCCCAAATATAAATTACTATTCACATTGATTTATTTTCTCTTTAATACCGTTATAATTAGGACTACTTTTTATTTTTTTTCCCAAAATGTCTCGATTTACATTGATGTAACGAACATAAACATAACACATTATTTTAACTTTTTTCTAACATTGGTAAATTAAAGTAATGTAATACAAAATTAATTAATATACAATGATATAATTTACGGTGATGTAACACATTATTTACAATGATGTAATTTTCTTTTTAATTCGGTGATAATCTCGACTAGTTTTTTTTTTCTCATATGTCCTTCATTTATATCGATGTAACGAGCATAAAAATAACACATTATTTTGAATATTTTTCTAACAATAATAAATTACAGTGATGTAATATAACACATTATAATAACACATTAGATGCTACCAAAAAGGGGGAGAAGGTGACATTGGCAGGGTCAGGACCAGAAGCAAGAGAAGAGGAAGTTGCACAAAAATCCAACCCATCATTAGTCACTCTGACTAATGAATGGGATGAATTCTTGAGCACTTACTTTCATGACTCTACTACTTCCTCTTCTTCTTCTTATGAGGCTACAGAGGTTGCCAAAGAGACCGAGCTAGATACAAAAAAGGTCTCCTTAGAACCTCAGTCCCTTACTGGGACTAAGTTTCCTTCTGAGACCACAGCTCAGGCTACCATTGTAACAACCAAAAATTTAGTAACTTAATAATAAACATACGAGATTTCGGTTACTGTTGAAACTGTGATAATTACGTACGAAAAATTCGGCAATTATGACGTAAGCACATTTGGTCGTGCTTGAAATCCACAAGGATTTAGCAACTTTTGATATTGGGGATTGATAGTATGTGAAAAATGATGAACGTGGGCGAAAACCGTGCGCAAAACGGAGTTCGTATGCTCCCGGAATCGCGAAAACAAGTTAAAACTCAAATGATGACGCAGGGTGACGTGGGGCGCTACGCCTGGCGCCATACGCCCAGTTGGGGCGATGCGCCCCAGGTCTTATGTCGGCCAAAGTTGGATAAGAACCACCAGAACGCGTAAAAGTTACAAATATCGACTTTCTTCGACCTCCAGACGTTATTTTACCTTCCTAACATCTCCAATCTTCATATTTGAGGTTTCTAAACATCCGGATCATCCCAGGAATCATATATACAAGTCCTGATCGTAGTTTTACCCGCAGAAACTCGTCAGAACAGGTAACGGTTCGTTTTAACCTTCTAGTTTGATTTTGATTGATTAGATCTTGATTTTGAACGTAATGAGATAGTTAGGATTGTTGATTATTGCCTAGATGATGGCTAGGAATGATTAGAAATGAAGAACACGATGTTCTAACGGTTAAATCCTTGTTTTGAGCCGTTGTAATGCCAGGTTTGCATGAAATCACAACTATGATTATAATGGATTAATCCATTTGATTATGATGATGTAAATGATTAGTTTGGTTAATCTTTGAAATGCAAAGGTTAAATCTGAGTGTTCCAAACTAATCACAATCATTAGCATACTTATTGAAACGATTATCTGAGGTTTGTGATAACAGTCAGATTAGTATGTTAATCATGGTTATTAAACCTATTCTAAGACTATGTTGTGATATTTCATGATATCTGGGTAATCAATGATAAGGATTTATCATTTCTAAGCCATTAATCTGTTCAGAAACTGTTTTAGCATTATAATCAACAACATTAACTATTTGATGACTTTCAAGACAATATCTTTGACATTGAACGTTCAGAAAGATCTAATCAGTAGGTTAAATCATAAATGACGTATTAAGTGTAAACGAATGCAGAGTTACACCATTAGTATCAGTTTACGAGGAATCTTGCTACCGTAAGATATCAAGTGAGTTCTTATAGCCCTGTTTTAAATGTTTTATCATTTTGGGCTGATATGCATGTTATAAAGTTATTTTATGAAAATGATTGTAATCTGATGATGATCAGATAAAGTATGTTTTAAGGTGAAGTATGTTTCAGATAATGAATGTTTATAGATAAAGAATGTTTTAAAGAAAAGAATGTTTTAAATCTCAACTATGATTGAGAAGTAAATGATTTAAAGAATTTCAGCTGAGATGTAATGAATATGTTAAGCCTCAATGATGATTGAGAAATAAATGATTTTTAAGAATCTCAGCTAAAATATAATGAATGTTTTAAAGTCTCAACTGCGGTTGAGAAAGAAATGATTTTAAAGGACTCAACCGAGGTTGAGTAGGAAATGAGGTTTTGCTGGCTGCGGTTGGGCAAAACTTGAACACTACGGTGAAAGGAGCCGTTTATGATTATGATGGTTTAAATGATTTAAACCATGTTATGATGTATGTTAAGAAGTCTTGTACCGGTATGAGCCATCAATTTCGGTTGATGGTTAAAGAGTCCTGTGGAAACATAGGCCTGCCGACTGTGTGTCGCCAGTTCAGTTAAAGAAATCTTAGGCATGCTTGAGTTATCAGCTGCGCGTTGATAGTGTTAAAGAAATCTTATACATGTATGAGTTACCAGCTGCGGGTTGGTAGTTTAAGAGCCTTGTGATTTCACAAGCCTGTTTGACTTTCGGGTCAGCAGTTAACGGTGAAGTTCCTTCACTATATGAATGATGTTATGATAATATGTATGTTATGTAAGTATGTTATGATGATATGTAGGTGATGAAAGTATGATATGAGAACAGGTATGTTATGTATTTAAATTGTGTCATGTGATGACATGAATAAATAAAGATTTTTCTAAGAAATGAACTTAGAACTCACCAGCATAAAGCTGACTTGATTTACATGCATATCAGGTTGAATAGTTTGAAAAAGGAGACCAGGAAGGCTCATGGCATACGTTGAAGACTATCCCTGGCATAGACTGGCTGTACTATATGACTGTTAGAATAGTGGGTTATGTTTAATGTGTAAAAGTTTGTTTAGATCTTTATGATAGTTATGTTGTTACCCTACATTCCGCTGCTATGATAATGTAATTATGGTTTAAGTATTATCGGTTTGATGTTTTGCCAACTGAAGGGTTCGGGGCCTCTCAAGTTGGTATCAGAGCCATAGTTTGAGAGATCTGGTCATCCCTAATGACTAGACTTAAACTGAAAATGGGACTGAAGGATAAGAATGCCAGTCAAGGGTAGTTTGATGCCATGAGCTGAATATTATGTATGAGTTAAGACATAGGTGTAAGGTTAGAAAGATAGTTAGAGTCATGCACTTTGGGGTGACGTGATGGGAAACGTTTAGAGCCTATGAGTTAGGTAAATGGTTAATAACACCTGATCAACGTCATTAACGATTTACAAAGCTTATTTCGTGCTAAACTAAACCTGTACTGACTCTCCAATTGATGCATCTTGTAGATAGTTAAATGGCTGGACAAAGGGGTAGACCAAGGAAGCAACCACAGGAACCTGAAGAACCGCATATCGAGAATGAAGAACCCGTCAATGAAGACGACTACGAGCACAACGAGCGACCGGAAGATGAAGATGAGTTTACTCTAGAGCCTATCGTAGTGAAGGCTATTTCTGATGAGGTCTGTAAAGTTTTGGATGATAAGCTACCAGCTTTGGTTACAAAAATACTGAAGGATACTTTGAAAGACAAGTCTGAAGGAGCTAATGACAGCACCAAAGAAGAGGAAGTTGTGATCACCGGAACTAAGAACGGTGATTTTACGTCAGAGAAACGGAAGGGTTGTGATTACAAGGCCTTCAAAGGATGCAATCCACCCTCATTTGATGGTAAGAAGGATGCTGTGGCCACCTGTCATTGGGTTTCGGCTATGGAGGCGGTTATTGCTATCAGTGAATGCCGGGAAGATCAAGCTGTGAAATTTGCAGCTCACTCATTTACTGAAGAAGCTCTACATTGGTGGAACACTGTTAAGCAGTCAAAGACCACTACTGATGTGGAGGGTTTTAAATGGGAGGACTTGAAGGAATTAGTTATAAAACATTTCTGTCCAAAGAATGAAATTGATAAAATCGAACGGGAATTTCTGACTTTGAAAGCTGGACGTATGAACCATCGGCAATATACGTCAAAATTTAATGAAATGTCAAGACTGGTTCCTCATTTGGTAAATACGGAGGAACGCAGATTGAAGCTATATGTGGAAGGGTTACCACCTAAAGTCCGAACACATGTGAAGGCGCATGCTCCTAGGACTTTTGAATCAGCAGTAGAAATCAGCGGCATTGTTTGGGATGATGTTGTGGAAGCTGAACCAACAAAGGAAGAACCGAAGCAAAAGTGGTCACCGGGATTCAAAAGAAATAGAAATGGTAAACCGGGACTCCCCATGAAAAAGCTTAAAGTAGAAGAATTTGAAACGTGCACCAAGTGCGGAAGGAAGCATGGGGGAGAATGTCGCCTGGGGACTACTTTGTGCTACCGTTGTGGAAAAACTGGACACCTCTCGTATAATTGTCCAACCATACTAAAGTGTTACAATTGTGGTGGGATCGGTCACATGAGCAAGAATTGTTTTAAACCAAAGACAATACCTACTGAAGCCAGTAAACCTGAAAGTAGCAAGGGAGGGGAGAAGCAAAAGGCAAAAGCTCGTGCCTTTACTATGACCAGAGATCAGGCAGCCAAAGACCCGGATGTGGTGACAGGTACATTCTTGATTAATGATATCCCTGCGTCAGTTCTATTTGATTCTGGTGCAAGTATGAGCTTTGTGGCTATTACTTTTTGTGATAAACTGTGTGCAAATGTTAGAAAGATAGAAAATGCCTTTAACATAGAAACTGCTCTTGGTAAATCTACTAGAGTAACGGAGGCTATTGATGATGATTGTTACATTGATATAGAAGGTCATAGATTCCCTGTTAAGTTGTTTCTGATTACGTTAGGAGGTTTCGATGTAGTTTTGGGAATGGATTGGTTGGCCAAATATGAGGCTAACATCGTTTGTCGACGAAATATGATTTTCTTAACAGCTCTTAATGGGAGTTCAGTAACGGTTTACGGGGATAAAGTGTTTAATGCGCCTAAAGTCATTTCAATGATTAAGGCGAGTGAATTTATGAGGCGAGGGTGTGGGGCTTATCTGGCTTATGTTATTGATAAAGAAATTAAAGTAAAAGAATTGGAAGACGTACCCGTGGTGTGTAACTTTCCTGATGTATTTCCTGAGGATTTGCCAGGACTTCCACCTGATCGGGAAATCGAATTCCAAATTGATGTTGTGCCAGGAGCTCAACCTGTCGCCAAGGCACCGTACCGTCTGGCCCCAACAGAGATGAAAGAATTAATGACCCAACTACAAGACCTTCTAGACAAAGGTTTTATACGACCGAGTGTGTCACCTTGGGGTGCACCAGTGTTGTTTGTAAAGAAAAAGGATGGAAGTATGAGGATGTGTATTGATTATAGGGAATTGAATAAGCTCACAATAAAGAATAAGTATCCGTTACCAAGGATTGATGATCTATTCGACCAATTGCAAGGGGCAAGTTGGTTTTCTAAAATTGATCTCAGATCAGGGTATCATCAATTAAAGGTGAGAGAACAAGATATTCCGAAGACAGCGTTTCGCACACGTTATGGACACTATGAGTTTCTTGTGATGTCTTTCGGATTAACAAACGCTCCTGCGGCGTTTATGGATTTAATGAATCGGGTGTGCAGACCTATGTTAGACCGATCAGTGATTGTGTTTATTGACGATATATTAATATACTCAAGGAGTGAAGGTGATCATGCGTGTCATATCCGGGAAGTTCTTGAAATACTAAGAAGAGAAAAGCTTTATGCTAAATTCTCTAAATGTGCCTTTTGGCTACGGGAAGTACAATTTTTAGGTCATGTTATTAGTCCAGAAGGCATAATGGTGGACCCAGCTAAAGTAGAAGCAGTTATGAAATGGAATCCTCCGAAAACACCAACGGAAGTTCGTAGCTTTCTTGGATTAGCAGGTTATTACAGAAGATTTATTCAGAATTTTTCTAGGATTGCTACACCGTTGACAAAATTGACTAGGAAAGATGTAAAATATGATTGGGGTCCAACTCAGGTCCAAGCTTTTGAAGAACTAAAGAAGAGGTTAACCGAAGCTCCTATTTTAACACTGCCGGATGGTAATGAAGACATGGTGGTGTACTCAGATGCGTCTTATCTGGGTTTGGGCTGTGTACTTATGCAAAGGGGAAAGGTAATAGCATATGCCTCAAGACAATTGAAAACCCATGAAGCTAATTATCCAACACATGATTTGGAATTGGCTGCTGTGGTATTTGCCTTAAAAATTTGGAGGCATTATTTATATGGAGTGAAATGTACAATCTACACAGATCATAAAAGTTTAAAATACTTCTTTGAACAGAAAGATTTGAATATGAGACAAAGAAGGTGGCTTGAGCTGTTAAAGGATTATGACTGTGAGATCTTGTATCACCCGGGCAAGGCCAATGTGGTGGCTGATGCTCTAAGTCGTAAGACAGAACACTCTGCTATACAAGTTAAGTCTTACAGTTTGGTGATAACCCCAGATTTCCTGAATGAACTTAAAGATGCGCAGAAGGAAGGATTAAAGGAAGAAAATGTTGAGTTTGAAAGAATTTTTGGTCAAGTTAAGAATTTAGAAGAAAATGAGTTTGGTGTTAAGATCCGATTTGGTCGAATGTGGGTTCCACGAAATGGGGACATCAGGTCAAGGATTCTAGACGAAGCACATAAGTCACGCTACTCTATTCATCCTGGTGCAACGAAAATGTATCAAGACCTTCGAAAGGATTATTGGTGGCCAGGTATGAAGTTTAATGTAATGCAGTACGTAAACAAATGTTTGACATGTGCACAAGTGAAAGCTGAACATCAGAAACCCTATGGTTATGTGCAACCTTTAGAAGTCCCTGAATGGAAATGGGAACACATCACCATGGATTTTATAACTAAGTTGCCTCTTACGGCGAAACGTCATGATGCTATTTGGGTGATTGTAGACCGGTTAACAAAAAGTGCTCATTTCTTGCCTATGCGGGAGACTTATACGTCGGAGAAACTGTCTGAACTATTTGTGAAAGAAATAATTATGAGACATGGAGTTCCAGTTTCTATAGTGTCAGATCGTGACACGCGGTTCGTTTCAAGATTCTGGAAACGGTTTCATGAATCAATGGGTACAAGACTCAATATTAGCACTGCGTATCATCCTCAGACCGATGGACAGTCTGAAAGGACTATCCAAACCTTAGAAGATATGCTCAGAGCTTGTATTATTGATTTTGGTGGTAGTTGGGATGATCATTTACCATTGGTGGAATTCTCGTACAACAATAGCTACCATGCTAGTATTGGAATGCCACCATATGAGGCATTGTATGGACGGCGTTGTAGGACACCGGTATGTTGGGGAGGTGTAGGACAGAAAGAAGTGGGAAGTAAAGCTGCAGTGTTAGATTTGACAGAAAAGCTTCAACTAGTTAAAGCGCGAATGAAAGCTGCACAGGATCGACAGAAGTCTTATGGCGATAAAAGACGAAGACCAATAGAGTTTGAAGTAGGTGATCAAGTACTGTTAAAAGTTTCACCATGGAAGGGAGTTATTCGATTTAGGAAGAGAGGAAAGTTGAGTCCGAGATTTATTGGACCTTTTCGAATAGTGGCACGGGTTGGTAAGGTAGCTTACCGATTAGATCTACCAGATGAACTGAGTGGAATTCATCCGACATTTCACGTTTCACATCTGAGAAAATGTCTAGCGGATGATGTAGCATATGTGCCTTTAAATGATATTGAAGTTGATGAAAGATTGAATTACATAGAAGAACCAGTTGCAATTGTTGATATGAAAGAGAAACAGTTACGTAACAAGGTGATTAGGCAAGTTAAGGTTCAGTGGAAACACCGAAAAGGATCTGAAGCGACATGGGAGACTGAAGACGAGATGAAACGACTCTACCCACATTTGTTTGAAATGTAACAGGTTTCGAGGACGAAACCTATTGTAAGGAGGGTAGATTTGTAACAACCAAAAATTTAGTAACTTAATAATAAACATACGAGATTTCGGTTACTGTTGAAACTGTGATAATTGCGTACGAAAAATTCGGCAATTATGACGTAAGCACATTTGGTCGTGCTTGAAATCCACAAGGATTTAGCAACTTTTGATATTGGGGATTGATAGTATGTGAAAAATGATGAACGTGGGCGAAAACCGTGCGCAAAACGGAGTTCGTATGCTCCCGGAATCGCGAAAACAAGTTAAAACTCAAATGATGACGCAGGGTGACGTGGGGCGCTACGCCTGGCGCCATACGCCCAGTTGGGGCGATGCGCCCCAGGTCTTATGTCGGCCAAAGTTGGATAAGAACCACCAGAACGCGTAAAAGTTACAAATATCGACTTTCTTCGACCTCCAGACGTTATTTTACCTTCCTAACATCTCCAATCTTCATATTTGAGGTTTCTAAACATCCGGATCATCCCAGGAATCATATATACAAGTCCTGATCGTAGTTTTACCCGCAGAAACTCGTCAGAACAGGTAACGGTTCGTTTTAACCTTCTAGTTTGATTTTGATTGATTAGATCTTGATTTTGAACGTAATGAGATAGTTAGGATTGTTGATTATTGCCTAGATGATGGCTAGGAATGATTAGAAATGAAGAACACGATGTTCTAACGGTTAAATCCTTGTTTTGAGCCGTTGTAATGCCAGGTTTGCATGAAATCACAACTATGATTATAATGGATTAATCCATTTGATTATGATGATGTAAATGATTAGTTTGGTTAATCTTTGAAATGCAAAGGTTAAATCTGAGTGTTCCAAACTAATCACAATCATTAGCATACTTATTGAAACGATTATCTGAGGTTTGTGATAACAGTCAGATTAGTATGTTAATCATGGTTATTAAACCTATTCTAAGACTATGTTGTGATATTTCATGATATCTGGGTAATCAATGATAAGGATTTATCATTTCTAAGCCATTAATCTGTTCAGAAACTGTTTTAGCATTATAATCAACAACATTAACTATTTGATGACTTTCAAGACAATATCTTTGACATTGAACGTTCAGAAAGATCTAATCAGTAGGTTAAATCATAAATGACGTATTAAGTGTAAACGAATGCAGAGTTACACCATTAGTATCAGTTTACGAGGAATCTTGCTACCGTAAGATATCAAGTGAGTTCTTATAGCCCTGTTTTAAATGTTTTATCATTTTGGGCTGATATGCATGTTATAAAGTTATTTTATGAAAATGATTGTAATCTGATGATGATCAGATAAAGTATGTTTTAAGGTGAAGTATGTTTCAGATAATGAATGTTTATAGATAAAGAATGTTTTAAAGAAAAGAATGTTTTAAATCTCAACTATGATTGAGAAGTAAATGATTTAAAGAATTTCAGCTGAGATGTAATGAATATGTTAAGCCTCAATGATGATTGAGAAATAAATGATTTTTAAGAATCTCAGCTAAAATATAATGAATGTTTTAAAGTCTCAACTGCGGTTGAGAAAGAAATGATTTTAAAGGACTCAACCGAGGTTGAGTAGGAAATGAGGTTTTGCTGGCTGCGGTTGGGCAAAACTTGAACACTACGGTGAAAGGAGCCGTTTATGATTATGATGGTTTAAATGATTTAAACCATGTTATGATGTATGTTAAGAAGTCTTGTACCGGTATGAGCCATCAATTTCGGTTGATGGTTAAAGAGTCCTGTGGAAACATAGGCCTGCCGACTGTGTGTCGCCAGTTCAGTTAAAGAAATCTTAGGCATGCTTGAGTTATCAGCTGCGCGTTGATAGTGTTAAAGAAATCTTATACATGTATGAGTTACCAGCTGCGGGTTGGTAGTTTAAGAGCCTTGTGATTTCACAAGCCTGTTTGACTTTCGGGTCAGCAGTTAACGGTGAAGTTCCTTCACTATATGAATGATGTTATGATAATATGTATGTTATGTAAGTATGTTATGATGATATGTAGGTGATGAAAGTATGATATGAGAACAGGTATGTTATGTATTTAAATTGTGTCATGTGATGACATGAATAAATAAAGATTTTTCTAAGAAATGAACTTAGAACTCACCAGCATAAAGCTGACTTGATTTACATGCATATCAGGTTGAATAGTTTGAAAAAGGAGACCAGGAAGGCTCATGGCATACGTTGAAGACTATCCCTGGCATAGACTGGCTGTACTATATGACTGTTAGAATAGTGGGTTATGTTTAATGTGTAAAAGTTTGTTTAGATCTTTATGATAGTTATGTTGTTACCCTACATTCCGCTGCTATGATAATGTAATTATGGTTTAAGTATTATCGGTTTGATGTTTTGCCAACTGAAGGGTTCGGGGCCTCTCAACCATGGAAGAACCTACTGAGGAACAGCCTACCTCCATGGAACCTGTGTCTCCTCCTGGGACAGCAGCTACTGAAGATCTCTCCTCCATTCCTGACCAAACTGTGGATACTAATAAAGAATCAACCAAGATGGTTGGTCAACCGAAGGGGGCAGTGGATGCTAAGGTTAACTCCGAAGATGCAGCTGCCTCCAAAGGCCCATTCATTATCGATGATTCCTCCACAGATGAGCTACTTGCCAATGAACCAGCTGGTGAAGTTACAGAACCAGCTGGTGAGGCAACAGGATCCATCTCCTCTAGGGTAAAACTAACAGCAGATGACAAAGGTAAAAGAAAACTAACCCGAGAGGAGGAAGTAGAACAGGAGGAGAGGAGACCAAAGAAAATGAAGGGCCGACCAAACACTGCACAAGATGAAGAGCGGATCAGACTCTCTGCTCTACTTGAGGAGAAGATATATGATTTTGATGAAGTACTGCTCTGGTCGGTACCTCAGATGCTGCCTAGCTGGGTAAGGTGCAGCAACAAGAACAGGCAGCTGCTACATCCAAAGCCTAAAAGAAGCTGACAAAAACACAGAGGGATAAGGCTTACAGAGACAAGCTGAAAGCCTTCCTACTAGAATATGGCTTCCATGCTCGGCAGCTAGGCCCTATGAAGAACTCAACCATGGATATGCATGTCAGAGATATCAAAGCTAAGATAGCCAGAGGTGAGTTACCTTCTATTGAGAAAATACATGCTCAAAAGGCAAGCCTTAACTTAGGCTTAGGTTTAGGGGGAGGAGCAAAGATAGAGTTTCCCCTCTCTGGTGCAGGGATCAGAGAGGGAGAAGAAGTCATGTGTGGGGAAGTTACTAAAGCCATGTTCCCCAACATGTTCCCCCAAAACCCTAAGGAAGAACAAGCCTCTCCTCCATCCAGTCCCTCCATGGATCAAATGCCCATCTCTTCAATGTTCAAGATAAAGAAGGGCAAACATATTGCAAGAAAACAACAAACAACAGTTAATGAGGGGAGGAGAGAGGCCTCAACAACTGAGGAGACAGGTCCACAACCCACTGCGACAACAGGTGCAGCAGTGGGATCAAATGTGGAAAATGAACATGCCAGAAAATAGAGAAATCATGCTATTGCTCAAACCAAGCCAAGAATAACAAGAAAGAAGAGCATAGCTAGAAGGTCTAAGAGAAAAGAAACTACAGCCATTACCTCTATCTCTAAGCCTAGTTCAGCATCCTCAGAACCAGGAGCCAAACCAGAAGCTGCACCAGAAGCCATACCAGAATCTACACAGCCTTAGGAAGATCTAAGGGACATTCGGGGGCTGATGCATGAGCATTTATATATTCCTATAGTGAAATGGAGTTTTAATGCACAAGAAAAGATCTTCATTCTCACTAATTACAATGGAGAAATAAAGCTTTTGAATCTTGTGCAACTTATGGTGCTGGCAAACCCCTATGTCTTTGACCTAGAAAAGCTTCCTCTTAACAATCCTGATAATGGATCAGATGGGAGAGTAGGAGTGAAGTGGGTAAAGGCAAGGGCTCAGGTTATGAGGGGTGAAAGGAAACCAAGGACAACCCATAGGAAGTTTTGGTCGCATCAGCCTAGGGGGAGACTGTAAAGACTAATAAAGGCTGATGCTAACCAAACTTCATTTTTAGTCTAAGTATAAGAGACTACACAGACAAACAACCTTCGTGTCACACCCCGGGCCGGCGGGAACGGATCGGGTTTTCCCGTCGGGCGGAAGGTTCCCGGGGCGCGATATCTTTGAGTGATAATCAAATGATCAGATTGTTTACATAGCACATGATAAATAAATGAGAAATGCTAACACATCAATGCTATAGAATTAAAAGATTAAATTACACTGTATCGTTCATAATTTAATCAAGTAAATCTACCAAAAGAATCGATGTAACTATATCTTGTATATGTACAAGATATACAAAAGATGATTCGTTGTTTAGGCACCAAAACCATGCAACACAAAATAAAGCTAGGTCTTCTAAAAGTCCACTAGCTTAATCCTTGCATGTATGTGTCTACACCTGTTCGTCACCTGAGAAACATGTATTTAAACAAAGTCAACACTAGGTTGGTGAGTTCATAAGTAAGTTAGTTGAAAACTATGATTCAATCACATGCATAATCACAATGTTTTGTTATGTTGCTTGTATATTGTGTATCATCTGTCATCCAATGGCTTCTCCCTAGTTGTATGTGCAAATGTTGTGATCCCTGATCAAACATGCTTATATATAGGGAATCACATAAGGGTCAAGCCTAGACGCTATCCCACCACATGCTCGAACAAAGTTCACACTACTTGCAATACAACTATGGATTTCCATTCTCATGTTTACTCGTTTCTTGATCATCTGTGTTCCCATGAATAGAATAATATAGTGATAGCGTTGTAGTTATCAAACCGAAGTATTGACAACCATTTGTATAGTAAGGATATTAGATTTAGTAAATCTGTTCCTTGTATTATTCTATTATCTGTGTGTTAACTGTTATGTTACACCTTTAATTAATTAAAAGCGTTAGTTAACTGTTCATCATGTATCTCAAATGCAGCGTATAGGATCCGAATGGAATCCATTTTAATCCTCACATAATCAGATTAAAATGCATTCCATTCTCTCCTATCCCACCGTGTGATCCCAAGGCCTTTACGGGGATTGTCTCATGTAATTAACAAAGTCGAATAAGAACTAGTCTTATTACATTATGTTAATTAAGTGTGATTGGCAGTGATAGTCATGAAATTACGTTATCATGGTCGCCGTTCACAGTAATCCATATGGTCACCATGTAATCCTTAAGCCGTAGTAAGAACAAGTCTTAGTACCCTTAAGTGACGCAGGTGGTGGATAATCAATGCGATCATACTACCTAGTAGTATGTTTTTAGGGTGTAGATCAAATGTTATAAGCAATTGACTTATCACACTTGATCATTTATGATGTGGAACGATATTCAGAAGATACTTTATCTTCTGATCATTCATGTGCTGTGAAGTGTCATCATGTTTCACTGTAATTGTTCTCATTGTTTATTCGTGTACAAATTGTTTCAATGTTCTTTCCTGTAGGAATAACTAAGTGTTATAAGATAAAATCTTACAACTGTGTTATCCCAATGTGTTGATGATTATGAAAGTACATTATCATAATCTTCTGAGTTTCCCTGTTATCTCATGATCATACAAGCATGCATACAATGATAAGCGATAATAAACAATTTAATATTATCAAAATCAAAGTATAAATAACATGTTAAGAAAAACTTTTAAATAAATAAAAGTAAACATGTTTCTCAGCCCCGAGTGTTAAAATCAGTTAAGATTAAAGTAAAAGGGGCATATGAACTCACCTTGTTGTTGTAGGGTTGACTTAGCTTAACAAGAATGAAGACACGCGCTCTTGATTGTTCTTGTGGTAGTTTTCACGTTCCTGTATTGGTTTCACGATGTATTCAACTCATAAGTATTGATTTTTTATAGATTTGTGCGCGTGTATGTGTTAGTCCTGAAGTTGACTAACACTAGTGGGTTGCGGTCTTTATTCGGCCCTGGTTTTCATGGTTGTAAATTATGTTAACCCTTAACTTGTTCAAGTTGGGCTTGACCTTGCATGAGTATATTCTTGAATTCTTATAGTTTACAACTATTAACATTGGATTCTTGTTTAAAGTTGATGACCTCTTATCACTTGCAAAAATCTTGAATGACTTGTTTCATAGTTAGTAAATAAGTATGATGCTAATTCTTGTGAAACTTAATGTTTTTAGATATTGACCTTAATTACTCCAACATGTTACTTTAGTGTTCTTATCGTGTGGGCCGAATAATATTCGAGTGGACCATATCTATAAAGGCCCAATTGAATTTAAATATAGTCTTTTGGTGCGTGTTATTGGGCCTAGTAAAAGTGTGTGGGCCGAGACTATGGGCCACATAATGACATTGGGCCGGACTTGTTTAACTGAAATTGGACCATAACATGTAGTTTCTGTGGGCCTAATACAATGTGTTGGACCCAAGAACTAAGGTTGGGCTATAGCCATTGATGTTGGGCCGAAGGTATATGGGGGACCAATTGTTGGGCTGAAAAATTGATAATGGGCTGAAACAAAATACAGTTGGGCCAGGGGAATTGCTATTGGGCCTATGGCTTTCTGATTGGGCCGAAGTGAACCACCTGTGTTGGGCCAAGGAGGTAATGGCCGAATGATAAGTTTCTGGGCCACTAAGGAAGATTTTTGGGCCACATACATGAAGTGGCTGCATGAATTCGGCTGATCAAAAAAAAATAGCAGCGATCCTTTACAGTTTGTTGAGTTAGGTTCGCCCAACGTGGTCCAAGGGTTCGGTTAATGGTCTAGACAGGGTTCGGCAAGGGAAGTTGGTCCAAGGTTCGTGAGGGGCTCGTAGGTTCGTGGATCCAGCAAGGTTCGTGCATGGTTCGGTTACAACAAGCATCCATGGTTCGGTGATAGTTCGTGGGACCTTAAAAGGTTCGGCCGCTGCAGCGAGGGTTCTTCCACCGTGTAGTAGGGTTCGTGGCTGCATACACACCCATAAAGGTTCGTTGGTGATGGCAGCTAGGGGTTCGGGGTTTGTAGAAGGTTCGGCCAAGGTGGCCAGCCGCACACAGGTTCGTGGTGGTGCTGTAAATCCACGACCCCAAGCCTCCATCATCCTTTCCATCAATACATCGACCCATATCTGTTCCTCATGATCCTAATGATACGAGTAAAGCCGTTTGTGGTTGTGTGGTTCGTAATAACAAGAGATTAACCGATTAAGAGGGTTGGGTCAAGCAAGAACTTAGAAAACCCTATTTTTCGAGTTTTTCTTTGATCTTTACCGTGATTTTGGCTGGATGAAATGCAAGATCTGTTGTACTTTCGTGTAGAGCTCGTCAAGGGCTTCGCGTGGGTTCAAAAATCACTCGAATCGGATGAGAAATGAGAAAGTTATGGGCATTTGAAGGTGGTTTGTGGTGGTGTAACAATGGTGGCCGGAATTTGACTTAGAGAGAGAATGGGAAGTGTTAAAATGAGGAATTAAGGCTCATCTAGGGTTTTTATACTACGAGTGGTGTCCGGGTCCATTTCGGTTGCTCGGTTCGCGTTTTCGTCGCGTAACCGGATTTTTACGCGTAATTTAAATAAATAAATGCAAGAATGTTATTTTATTAATTTGATGAGTTTCAAAATTGTAAAAATGTTAATTATTTTATTTAATTAAAATTTAAATTCGTTTCGCGTCGTATCTTGTTTTCGTTTCGTCAAATCGCGTCACCATCGCGCGTATTCGTTCGAATCGTCATTCGAACGAACACGACGATGGTTTTTCTTTCCGACTTTTGTTTTCTACTTTCCAGTCATCATTTCAGAACGTTAAACTCACAGATCTGTTTGTGTGAATCGTCACCCATGCAAACACACTGTCAGTTCGTTATTCTGAAACGACACGGCAGTTTATGTTTAAATTGTGTTTCTTCACTGTCGGACTCAACTAAACATTCTGTTTTCACCTTGTTTTCACATTGAATTGTCGGCCATCTGATTCTTGTCATCCATGGACATCAGATCGCAACCGATTTGTTTCTGAATATTGTTTGAACATCGTTGTTTCTCATGATTTGTTGTGTTAACTTTAATTAAGTTTTCACTTAATAAACACAACTAATGTTTCAAATGTACGTTGTACTTAATGTATTTAAGTTTACACGAAAATACGTACAACTGTTCTTGTATTTAGGATTCTGTTAATACAATATTGTTTACAATCACATATGTACACATAGTTACTGTATGCAAGTACACGTACCGTACGGACTTGCCGGGCGGTCAGGTTTTTGTTGTCACAGTCTCCCCTTGTTAAAGAAATTTCGTCCCGAAATTTAAGCATAAAGATCGGTCTTTACTTCTCGAACAGGTGGGGATACTTGGCTTTCATGTTGTCCTCGCGTTCCCAAGTAAATTCTGGTCCACGCTTGGAGTTCCATCGAACCTTTACAATAGGGATATGGCTACGCTTCAGTTTCTTAACTTCACGTTCCATAATCTCTACAGGTTCTTCAATGAAGTGTAGTTGCTCATCAACTTGTATTTCTTCCAATGCTATGATCAATGACTCGTCTGTTAAGCACCTCTTGAGGTTTGATACATGAAACACATCGTGTACTCCACTGAGTTCATTAGGGAGTCTGAGTCTGTATGCCACAGGACCTATACGTTAAGTAATCTCAAACGGTCCGACATACCTAGGTGCTAGCTTGCCTTTAGCCCCAAAACAAACTACGCCTTTCCATGGGGACACTTTCAACATGACTCGGTCACCCACATCGAATTCCAAAGGCTTGCGCCGTTTGTCTGCGTAACTATTTTGGCGGCTACGTGTTGCTTGTAATCGTTGTTGTATCTGGGCAATCTTATCAGTAGTTTCCTGAATAAGTTCAGGCCCAGTTATTCTGTTGTCTCCCACTTCGGTCCAACAAATTGGAGACCGATACTTTCTACCATAAAGTGCTTCAAAAGGAGCACATCCGATGCTGCTGTGGTAGCTATTGTTGTAGGAGAACTCAATGAGAGGTAAATGTGTGTCCCAACTTCCACCGAAGTCTAGGATGCATGTTCTCAACATATCCTCTAGGGTTTGATTTATGCGCTCGCTTTGTCCATCCGTTTGTGGATGATACGCGTGCTCAGGTTAACACTGGTCCCTAGAGATTGTTGTAATGATTGCCAGAACCGCGAAGTAAATCGACTGTCCCGGTCTGAAATAATAGATAATGGCACTCCGTGCCTCACTACTATTTCATCAATGTATAGTCTTGCTAGTTTCTCCATCTTGTACGTCTCTCTGATCGGCAAGAAATGTGCAGACTTGGTCAATCGATCAATGATGACCCAAATAGAATCATATCCGCTGGAAGTGCGGGGTAGCTTGGTAATGAAATCCATAGCTATTTGTTCCCACTTCCATTGTGGTATCTCCGGTTGTTCCAACAAATCCGAAGGTTTCTGGTGTTCAGCTTTGACTTTGGCACATGTGAGGCACTTGCCAACATAAGTGGCAATGTCTTTCTTCATGCCTGGCCACCAATAAAACGACCAAAGATCTTGGTACATCTTATCGGCACCAGGATGAACTGAATAACGTGTCTTGTGTGCCTCGTCAAGAATGAGTGTTCGAAGTTCATCTACTGCTGGAATCCAAACACGATCCAGATAATAGATAACTCCATCTTGTTTTGTCTTGAAATGTTTCTCGGCTCCAAAATCGAGCCCGCGTTTTAGATTGTCTCTTGCCACTGCTTCCTGTTGTGCTTGTAGAATGTGATCTCTCAAACTGGTTTGTACAGTCATTCCCATTGCGCGAACGCGTAAAGGTTTGACTCTTTCCTTCCGGCTCAAAGCATCTGCAACAACATTTGCTTTGCCCGGATGGTATTTGATCACACAATCGTAATCGTTCAGGAGCTCAACCCAACGTCTTTGTCTCATGTTAAGCTCCTTCTGATCAAATATGTGCTGTAAACTCTTGTGATCTGTGAAGATAGTGCATTTGGTACCATAAAGGTAGTGTCTCCAAATCTTTAGTGCAAAAACAACAGCTCCCAGTTCGAGATCGTGTGTCGTGTAGTTCTTCTCGTGTATTTTCAGTTGTCGTGAGGCATAAGCAATGACTTTGTCTCGTTGCATCAAAACACATCCGAGTCCCTGATGGGAAGCATCACAATAAACTACGAAGTCATCATTGCCTTCTGGGAGTGTTAAGATTGGACCATTGCACAATCTTTGTTTCAATGTCTGGAATGCCTCCTCTTGTTTGTGAGTCCACACAAAAGGTTCAGACTTCTGTGTGAGCTTGGTGAGAGGCAAGGCTATCTTAGAGAAATTCGAAATGAATCTCTTGTAATAACCTGCCAATCCCAAGAATGATCGAATCTCTGTTGGTGTCGTAGGCACATCCCAGTTCTTGATTGCTTCTATCTTGGCAGGATCCACGTGAATACCATCACTGTTAATCACGTGACCCAAAAACTGAACTTCCCTTAACCAAAATTCACACTTGGAGAATTTGGCATAGAGTTGTTCTTCTTTCAGAAGCTCCAAAACTGTCTTGAGGTGTTGTTCGTGTTCCTTCTCGTTCTTTGAATAAATCAGTATATCATCAATAAAGACAATAACAAACTGATCAAGATACGGCTTGCACACCCGGTTCATTAAGTCCATGAACACCGCCGGTGCGTTCGTCAATCCGAATGGCATTACCATGAATTCGTAATGACCATATCGGGTACGAAAAGCCGTCTTTGGTATGTTTTCTTCTTGAATCCGGAGCTGATGATAGCCTTATATCAGGTCTATCTTTGAAAAGTACTGTGCTCCCTGTAACTGATCAAACAAATCATCAATCCTTGGCAACGGGTACCGATTCTTGATGGTGAGTTTGTTGAGTTCTCGATAATCAATGCACATTCTGAAAGTTCCATCCTTCTTTTTGACAAAAAGAACCGGAGCTCACCACGGGGAAAAGCTCGGTCGGATGAATCCTTTATCGAGAAGTTCTTGTAACTGGTTGGACAACTCCTGCATCTCAGATGGAGCAAGTCTATAAGGTGACTTAGCTACCGGAGTTGCTCCTGGAATCAAATCAATTCGAAACTGCACCGATCTCTCAGGTGGCAGTCCCGGTAAGTCATCCGGAAAGACTTCTGCAAAATCTCTCACGACTGGTACATCTTGAATCTTGATCGCCTTCTTGTCTTTCTGAATCACGTGAGCGAGAAATGCAACGCATTGTTTTCGTAAGCACTTGCGAGCCTTCATGCACGATATTATCTTGACAATGCGTTTCGCTTGGTCTCCACGAATCTCCAAGACCTCATTGTTCTCCATAGGAATGCGTAGTAGTTTATCGGAACAGATGAACTTAACTCGGTTAAGAGATAGCCAATCCATTCCGATGATGATGTCGAAACTGCCCAGCTCCATCGGTATCAAGTCGATGGAAAACGTGTGATCGCCAAGTGTTAGTGGGCAATTCCTAAATATTGTGTCTATTGTGATCTGTTTGCCGTTTGCTATCTCAATAGTGTAAGGGGAGTCTAACAGTTCCTTATCATAATTAAGATGGCATGAAAATTCGGATGAGATAAAACTCTGATCCGCACCAGTATCAAACAGTATGGATGCATATGAGTTAGATAAGAGAAATGTACCCGTGACCACATTCGGGTCTTGACGAGCAGCAGCAGCTCCTATTTGAAAGGCTCTTCCTCTTGGTGCTTGAGCCCCTTGTTGGTTTCTCCTGGGACAATCCCGAGAGAAATGTCCTGGTTCGCCACAGTTGTAGCAAGACCTAGGATCTGTAGCAGCAGTAGTAGTAGTAGTTGCGTTGTTGTTTCTGTTTTGAGTCTTCGGACTCCTGCAGTGAGTCACCATGTGACCAAACCTCCCACAATTAGTACAATGTCTGCACGGGACATTCGGTAAGTGGTGATACTGGCATGAGTTGCACAAAGGTGCAGTGCCAGTATATGGCTTTCTGATCTGCAGTGGTGGTGGTTGATTGAGCATAGGAACTTGAGTAGTGGCAGCAAAGTTCCTTGCCACCTTCTGTTTCTTAGCCGGACGCTTGTCCGACTTCCTTGAAGTTCCAGATTTGTTTGGGTCAGCCTCCTTCTTCAGTGCCCCAGAGGCGACCATCACATCAGTTAGAGTCGATAATAGAGACACAGCTGACTCCATAGTAGTAGGGCGAGCAGAAATCACGTGCCCTTGCATGCAGGGAGGCAGTCCACCGACATACCTCTCGATTCTCTTTTCTAGGGTTGGCACCACTGAGAGGCCCTGTTCCCCGGAAGTCCCTCAGTTGGTTAAACATCAAAAGCATAGCTCTTAAACCGTAGAATAGTAGAATACTATGGCAGCGGAAATCTTTACATAACATTTAATCTTAACAGGAATGCCAGTTCTTGAATAGGTAGTCCTCATGTCTTGCCACGAGCCATCATATCCTTATCATAACCTGCTCAACCTGACATGCATGTAAAACAAGTCAGCTTTATGCTGGTGAGTTCTAAGTTCATTTCTTAGAAAAATCTTTATTCATTCATGTCATCACATGACATAATTTAAATACGTTGCATACCTGTTCTCATATCATAGTTTCATAACATACATAGCATCATAACATAATTACATAACATGCATATCATCATAACATCATTCATACGGTGAAGGAACTTCACCGTCAACTGCTGACCCTGAAGTCAAACAGGCTTGTGCAGCACAAGGCTCTATAACTAGCAACCCGAAGTCGATAACTTATACATGCATAAGATTCCATCAACTGGCGACACACAGTCGGCAGGCCTGTTTTTACGCAGGACTTCTTAATCATCATAAGCAAAAGCGGCTCCTTTCACCGTTGTGCTCAAGTTTTGCCCAACCGTAGTTGACAAAACCATAGTTCCTCCTCCATCCTCGGTCGAGTGTCTTATGTTCCTCCTCGACCTCAGTCGAGTGTCTTATGTTCCTCCTCGACCTCAGATGAGTGTTTCATGTTCCTCCTCGACCTCAGTCGAGTGTTTCACATTTCATCCTCGACATCAGTCGAGTGTCTTACATTTCATCCTCGACATTAGTCGAGTGTCTTACATTTCATCCTCGACATTAGTCGAGTGTCTTATACAAAAATAATCATTTCTTTCTCAACCGCAGTTGAGACTTTAAAAACATTCGTTATATCCCAGCTGAGACTCTTAAAATCATTCACTTCTCAACCATCGTTGAGACTTAACATATTCTTTACATCTCAGCTAAAATTCATAAAATCATTTACTTCTCAACCGTAGTCGAGACTTAAAACATTCTTTACTTGAAACATTCTTTATCTAAAAACATTCTTTACCTGACCTTAATCAGGTTAAAATCATTTTCATACGATAACTTTAACACATTCTTTAATCTGACCGTAGTCGGGTAAATCAATCACTTTCATACATTAACCTTGTAACATACATATTCTTTTATCCGACCGTAGTCAGATAAAACAATCATTTCATAAATAACTTTATCATACATGCACATCAGCCCTAAACGTTAAAACAGTAAAAGAGGGCTCATAGAACTCACCTTAATCCAAAGCTTGGCTTACTATAAATTCCCAACTAGCCTCGGCTTTAGAAATTGCTAATAACCTGTATTTCTGCATTGGTTACGTTTAATAGGTTATTTATGTTTTAATTTACTGATTAAATCTTTCTGAACGTCCAAATGTCAAAGACATTGTCTTGAAAGTCATCAAGCCAATATTAGGTTGATAACACACTTAATTAATCAGAATAATCTCGAATTAATCAAATAGTTAATGTTGTTGATTATAATACTAAAACGGGTTCCAATACATATCAATGGTTTAGAAATGATCAATCCTTGTTATTGATTACCCACGTATCATAAAATATCACCATGTTTAACATACTCATCTGCATGTTATCATAAACATCAAATACTCGTTCCAGTGAGTATGTTATTGATTGTGATTAGTTTAAAACACTTGGATTTAACCTTGCATATCAAGGATTAACCAAACTAATCACCTATGTTGTCATAATCAAATGGTTTAAATCATTATAACCATTGTTATGATTTTATGCAAACCAGGCATTACAACGGATCAAAACAAGGATTTACCCGTTAATAGTTCGAGTTCTTCGTTCATAATCAATCCTAGCCATTATCTAGGCAATAATCAACAACCCTAACTATATCATCACGTTCAAACACAAGATTTAATCAATCATTATCAATCTAGACGGTTAAAACGAACCATTACCTAATCAGACGAAGTTCTAATCGTAGAACAACGATCTAGACTTGAAGATATGATCTCTGGGATGATCCACACGATTAGAAGGCTTGAAAATGAAGGTTGGATGCTGAAAATCTCTTCTGGTCATCCTCTGGAGCGAATATGTTCGAATATCAGAAGAAATAATCTTCTGAATGAAATGTTGATGAAGTAATCAACTTTTTCCACCGCCTCGCTCGTCGCGTACCGCGACAAGGAGCCCAAAAGTGCTTCGCGTACCGCGAAGAAATCCGGAGAATTTCAGATATTTTTGGTCCATCGCGTACCGCTAAGGATCCTCAAACACTTCGTCGCGTACCGCGACGAGTCCAAAATTCCACACTTTGAAATTTTCCTTCGTTTCGCGATTCCGGACAATCCGTAACTCCGTTTCGCGCACGGTTTTCGCCCACGTTCACCATTTCTCACGTACTTTCATCCTGTATTAATTTCGCTTGTCAAATCAGCGTGGATTTCATGCGCGATCAAATGTGCTAAATTTTTGGCTGTTACAAATCTACCCTCCTTACAATAGGTTTCGTCCTCGAAACCTGTTACGTCTCAAACAATGTGGGTAGAGTCGTTCCGTCTCGTTTTCAGTCTCCCATGAAAACCCCAAATTCCTTTCGGTGTTTCCATTAAACCGTAATTTGTCTAATCGTCTTGTTATGCAATTGTTTTCTTTTGTGTCGACAATTGCAACTGCTTCTTCTATGTAGTTTAGCTTTGCATTAACCTTAGTGTCCTTTATAGAAACATGTGCATGCTCGTCTACCAGCCACTTACTACTCATCATACATCATGCATCAATGTTGACCAAAGTCAACAGTCTCAATCATATCGAACATAAAACATCATTTCGTTCACATCATCCAACCCTGGTCACATAAATATCCTAATCATCATTATACAACCACCGCTACTGAGCGTAACAATGGGCTTATGCCGGCACAAGGTTCCATAACCGTTGATCTGACCCGCCGAAACATTTTGCAGATCCATACTTATCCAATAACAAGTACTGGAGCAACCATAATTACCCCATACGAATATTGGAGCAACGTCATACTTACCCCGTAACAAGTACGTGAGTAACCATACCCAGTTATAGTCGTGGTTGACTTTGTGTTTATAGCCCGATCGGCTCCACATCCTGATATTATCAGGTCATCATTCATACTTACTCTATAACACTTATAAGGACATCCTTCATTTATCTTACATGATACACTAGCATCATATCACCATTCATCATAATCATCATACATTCCATGCTAGCATCATAACGGCATTCATCATAGTCACCATGACATCCTAAACCTGTCATGCTAGCACTATTTTATCATATTAATTTCCTAGTAACATAGGAATCATTATACTCATAACATGCTTTGCTAGTATTATATCATCATAACATCCTAGCATCATACCATGTCATGCTAGCAACATATCATCATATCATTCATCATGGCATCGTGAACACGTTATGCTAGCATATAATCATCATGGCATCATACTGTTATCCTAACAGCCTAGGATTTCATCATAACACCTATAATTGTCATCATACCATGTTATCATACAATTCATCATCATAACTTACTAGCATGCATCCATCATGCTTAGCCGACTTTCATGCATAAATCGTGCTAAAGCTAATCGTACATACATAGTCATGGTATATCATTATTCATCATTCGTTCATCAGCATCATAAGCACAGAACAACGTAAACATAACAATAAGCATGCTTTAATCACACGTTGAAGAACAACGTAAACATAACAATAAGGTTGTCAATACATAAAGCCAACCAACTTTTTCATTGCATAAACAGACCAAAACCAAGTCTTGGTGTTGTTACAATATTTCATTAGTCGCCTTATAATGAGGATTTTTCTTATTTCCCTTCAATAAGAAGGCTTTATCATTTACCTCCTCATTTGCCTCATTAAGAGGACTTCATCATTTGATCCACTTTATGCATGACAATCTTATCATAAAACTTTCCTTTGATAACATACGTATGCACACTATCACATAACAATACCATGAATTTTCTTATACATGAGATAGTGGTAATCATCCTTTATCATTAAATTTGAACTAATACAAAGTTCCTTGAGTAGTTTATTGTAACAGATGCAAGACTCTCTTAAAACCTGTAACTGTATTAAATCCACATTTTACAATCCATCCTTTACGCTCCATACATATCCTATACAGGTTCAACATCTATTATCTTGTGAGGACAAGATAGTTCATTAAATGATAATAATGTTGCAACACTTATGTATCCTTTTCTAGCATAAATAGCTTCCCGCTAGAGTTATTAAAATTATCTATAACATCTTTAGCATAGCAATTCTAGGTCCGGTCAGTCTTCACATGAATTCTTGTCAAAAGCAAATCGTATCATTTCAACTTTTCATAACCTTCGGTTGAACATTTTCTTTTTCCTTTGCATTTGACATAAGACTGACTCTAGTCTTTGAGATTCACCTATACCTAAAGCCAGGCATATATTCATTTATCTTTGCTTATCAATTCCTAATGTCAACGTGTATTCCTCATTCTAGTGAGACCTTGTCAGGATTTTAAGATACTAACAAAGCATTATCACTCTTGACATAGAGAGTAATCTCATCAAATCTCTAGGTCAATTTGAACTTACATCACCTCAATCTGACGTACTTATCCTTACTTTATAATATTATTCATTCTCAGGAGATTAATAATTCATCCATAAATAAAGTTCCTTGATTCCTTTATAAGCCATTTCCTTCATTCATACGTTAGCTCTATCATTCGTAAACCAATTGGATCACCTACACATAAACTCAGTCAACCGTGCTGATTCTCTTCATCCGTGATTGATTTATTTCATCCACATTGGTATACATACATTCCTATCTTCATCATGTTACCGTTGCCCAAGTAATAACACCCTACACTGCATTCATCATTGTTGTCCTCATCACTTTCCATGTATGCTTTATTTCTTGGACCATCATCGTCTTCAAACTACATTTCTATCATTGATCGAACTTTGTTTACATGTTCTAAGGGTTTACTTCATTATCGACTTTTTAGGACATGTCCTTCACCAATAGCTTCCCAATAGCCTCAACAATGAATTCACTGTGACCATAATGTAATTTAGGAAATAAAAGGTATTCGTATGATAGACAATAACACAAACTCAGTTGTATAGTAAATCATTAATAACAGTGTCCGGAATGTCATTAATCATTTACTTTTCCAACCTTGCTTCTATTATTCGCATTCATACTTTATACCCATTAATCCATGTATCTTTGTCAAACCAATAAAGTAAGACCTTAATCAGTATCCATCTAACCAAACAAGCATTCCCAATTGTTTATATAACTCTTTCAACCTTTCTAATCACCTTTTGTTCTTTACCTTTCTTGGCATCACATAGTTATAATTTATTCGGTCATTGAATCCTTCGTCTTGTGTCCAAGTCATATGACAGATGAAACCCGAGCATTAGTCATATAGATAAATCCGTAACCGCAGTAGCTAATTGCGGTCACTATTTATCTGTACTCGTGTGTCTAGGGTTTCTTCCACCACATGCTTAGTTCATTTCCTAATAAACATTATTATTACCCATAGTCTAAACAATCCAACATATTCATGCATCTTAACACATATAGGCACATAAACATACATCTTTACTTTAACTACATCATATTGACTCTAAGGTACATAAACCTTAAATCTATTTCAAATATATCATGACACATATTCCTTACTTTAGCAAGATGCTCGTGGCATTGAACTACCTTTAACTGGCTTCCTTAACCTTGATCCCATTCTCAGTTTAAGTTCAGGCATTAGGTTATGCCCGAATCTCTCAAACTATGGCTCTGATACCAACTTGAGAGGCCCTGTTCCCCGGAAGTCCCTCAGTTGGTTAAACATCAAAAGCATAGCTCTTAAACCGTAGAATAGTAGAATACTATGGCAGCGGAAATCTTTACATAACATTTAATCTTAACAGGAATGCCAGTTCTTGAATAGGTAGTCCTCATGTCTTGCCACGAGCCATCATATCCTTATCATAACCTGCTCAACCTGACATGCATGTAAAACAAGTCAGCTTTATGCTGGTGAGTTCTAAGTTCATTTCTTAGAAAAATCTTTATTCATTCATGTCATCACATGACATAATTTAAATACGTTGCATACCTGTTCTCATATCATAGTTTCATAACATACATAGCATCATAACATAATTACATAACATGCATATCATCATAACATCATTCATACGGTGAAGGAACTTCACCGTCAACTGCTGACCCTGAAGTCAAACAGGCTTGTGCAGCACAAGGCTCTATAACTAGCAACCCGAAGTCGATAACTTATACATGCATAAGATTCCATCAACTGGCGACACACAGTCGGCAGGCCTGTTTTTACGCAGGACTTCTTAATCATCATAAGCAAAAGCGGCTCCTTTCACCGTTGTGCTCAAGTTTTGCCCAACCGTAGTTGACAAAACCATAGTTCCTCCTCCATCCTCGGTCGAGTGTCTTATGTTCCTCCTCGACCTCAGTCGAGTGTCTTATGTTCCTCCTCGACCTCAGATGAGTGTTTCATGTTCCTCCTCGACCTCAGTCGAGTGTTTCACATTTCATCCTCGACATCAGTCGAGTGTCTTACATTTCATCCTCGACATTAGTCGAGTGTCTTACATTTCATCCTCGACATTAGTCGAGTGTCTTATACAAAAATAATCATTTCTTTCTCAACCGCAGTTGAGACTTTAAAAACATTCGTTATATCCCAGCTGAGACTCTTAAAATCATTCACTTCTCAACCATCGTTGAGACTTAACATATTCTTTACATCTCAGCTAAAATTCATAAAATCATTTACTTCTCAACCGTAGTCGAGACTTAAAACATTCTTTACTTGAAACATTCTTTATCTAAAAACATTCTTTACCTGACCTTAATCAGGTTAAAATCATTTTCATACGATAACTTTAACACATTCTTTAATCTGACCGTAGTCGGGTAAATCAATCACTTTCATACATTAACCTTGTAACATACATATTCTTTTATCCGACCGTAGTCAGATAAAACAATCATTTCATAAATAACTTTATCATACATGCACATCAGCCCTAAAACGTTAAAACAGTAAAAGAGGGCTCATAGAACTCACCTTAATCCAAAGCTTGGCTTACTATAAATTCCCAACTAGCCTCGGCTTTAGAAATTGCTAATAACCTGTATTTCTGCATTGGTTACGTTTAATAGGTTATTTATGTTTTAATTTACTGATTAAATCTTTCTGAACGTCCAAATGTCAAAGACATTGTCTTGAAAGTCATCAAGCCAATATTAGGTTGATAACACACTTAATTAATCAGAATAATCTCGAATTAATCAAATAGTTAATGTTGTTGATTATAATACTAAAACGGGTTCCAATACATATCAATGGTTTAGAAATGATCAATCCTTGTTATTGATTACCCACGTATCATAAAATATCACCATGTTTAACATACTCATCTGCATGTTATCATAAACATCAAATACTCGTTCCAGTGAGTATGTTATTGATTGTGATTAGTTTAAAACACTTGGATTTAACCTTGCATATCAAGGATTAACCAAACTAATCACCTATGTTGTCATAATCAAATGGTTTAAATCATTATAACCATTGTTATGATTTTATGCAAACCAGGCATTACAACGGATCAAAACAAGGATTTACCCGTTAATAGTTCGAGTTCTTCGTTCATAATCAATCCTAGCCATTATCTAGGCAATAATCAACAACCCTAACTATATCATCACGTTCAAACACAAGATTTAATCAATCATTATCAATCTAGACGGTTAAAACGAACCATTACCTAATCAGACGAAGTTCTAATCGTAGAACAACGATCTAGACTTGAAGATATGATCTCTGGGATGATCCACACGATTAGAAGGCTTGAAAATGAAGGTTGGATGCTGAAAATCTCTTCTGGTCATCCTCTGGAGCGAATATGTTCGAATATCAGAAGAAATAATCTTCTGAATGAAATGTTGATGAAGTAATCAACTTTTTCCACCGCCTCGCTCGTCGCGTACCGCGACAAGGAGCCCAAAAGTGCTTCGCGTACCGCGAAGAAATCCGGAGAATTTCAGATATTTTTGGTCCATCGCGTACCGCTAAGGATCCTCAAACACTTCGTCGCGTACCGCGACGAGTCCAAAATTCCACACTTTGAAATTTTCCTTCGTTTCGCGATTCCGGACAATCCGTAACTCCGTTTCGCGCACGGTTTTCGCCCACGTTCACCATTTCTCACGTACTTTCATCCTGTATTAATTTCGCTTGTCAAATCAGCGTGGATTTCATGCGCGATCAAATGTGCTAAATTTTTTGCTGTTACAAATCTACCCTCCTTACAATAGGTTTCGTCCTCGAAACCTGTTACGTCTCAAACAATGTGGGTAGAGTCGTTCCGTCTCGTTTTCAGTCTCCCATGAAAACCCCAAATTCCTTTCGGTGTTTCCATTAAACCGTAATTTGTCTAATCGTCTTGTTATGCAATTGTTTTCTTTTGTGTCGACAATTGCAACTGCTTCTTCTATGTAGTTTAGCTTTGCATTAACCTTAGTGTCCTTTATAGAAACATGTGCATGCTCGTCTACCAGCCACTTACTACTCATCATACATCATGCATCAATGTTGACCAAAGTCAACAGTCTCAATCATATCGAACATAAAACATCATTTCGTTCACATCATCCAACCCTGGTCACATAAATATCCTAATCATCATTATACAACCACCGCTACTGAGCGTAACAATGGGCTTATGCCGGCACAAGGTTCCATAACCGTTGATCTGACCCGCCGAAACATTTTGCAGATCCATACTTATCCAATAACAAGTACTGGAGCAACCATAATTACCCCATACGAATATTGGAGCAACGTCATACTTACCCCGTAACAAGTACGTGAGTAACCATACCCAGTTATAGTCGTGGTTGACTTTGTGTTTATAGCCCGATCGGCTCCACATCCTGATATTATCAGGTCATCATTCATACTTACTCTATAACACTTATAAGGACATCCTTCATTTATCTTACATGATACACTAGCATCATATCACCATTCATCATAATCATCATACATTCCATGCTAGCATCATAACGGCATTCATCATAGTCACCATGACATCCTAAACCTGTCATGCTAGCACTATTTTATCATATTAATTTCCTAGTAACATAGGAATCATTATACTCATAACATGCTTTGCTAGTATTATATCATCATAACATCCTAGCATCATACCATGTCATGCTAGCAACATATCATCATATCATTCATCATGGCATCGTGAACACGTTATGCTAGCATATAATCATCATGGCATCATACTGTTATCCTAACAGCCTAGGATTTCATCATAACACCTATAATTGTCATCATACCATGTTATCATACAATTCATCATCATAACTTACTAGCATGCATCCATCATGCTTAGCCGACTTTCATGCATAAATCGTGCTAAAGCTAATCGTACATACATAGTCATGGTATATCATTATTCATCATTCGTTCATCAGCATCATAAGCACAGAACAACGTAAACATAACAATAAGCATGCTTTAATCACACGTTGAAGAACAACGTAAACATAACAATAAGGTTGTCAATACATAAAGCCAACCAACTTTTTCATTGCATAAACAGACCAAAACCAAGTCTTGGTGTTGTTACAATATTTCATTAGTCGCCTTATAATGAGGATTTTTCTTATTTCCCTTCAATAAGAAGGCTTTATCATTTACCTCCTCATTTGCCTCATTAAGAGGACTTCATCATTTGATCCACTTTATGCATGACAATCTTATCATAAAACTTTCCTTTGATAACATACGTATGCACACTATCACATAACAATACCATGAATTTTCTTATACATGAGATAGTGGTAATCATCCTTTATCATTAAATTTGAACTAATACAAAGTTCCTTGAGTAGTTTATTGTAACAGATGCAAGACTCTCTTAAAACCTGTAACTGTATTAAATCCACATTTTACAATCCATCCTTTACGCTCCATACATATCCTATACAGGTTCAACATCTATTATCTTGTGAGGACAAGATAGTTCATTAAATGATAATAATGTTGCAACACTTATGTATCCTTTTCTAGCATAAATAGCTTCCCGCTAGAGTTATTAAAATTATCTATAACATCTTTAGCATAGCAATTCTAGGTCCGGTCAGTCTTCACATGAATTCTTGTCAAAAGCAAATCGTATCATTTCAACTTTTCATAACCTTCGGTTGAACATTTTCTTTTTCCTTTGCATTTGACATAAGACTGACTCTAGTCTTTGAGATTCACCTATACCTAAAGCCAGGCATATATTCATTTATCTTTGCTTATCAATTCCTAATGTCAACGTGTATTCCTCATTCTAGTGAGACCTTGTCAGGATTTTAAGATACTAACAAAGCATTATCACTCTTGACATAGAGAGTAATCTCATCAAATCTCTAGGTCAATTTGAACTTACATCACCTCAATCTGACGTACTTATCCTTACTTTATAATATTATTCATTCTCAGGAGATTAATAATTCATCCATAAATAAAGTTCCTTGATTCCTTTATAAGCCATTTCCTTCATTCATACGTTAGCTCTATCATTCGTAAACCAATTGGATCACCTACACATAAACTCAGTCAACCGTGCTGATTCTCTTCATCCGTGATTGATTTATTTCATCCACATTGGTATACATACATTCCTATCTTCATCATGTTACCGTTGCCCAAGTAATAACACCCTACACTGCATTCATCATTGTTGTCCTCATCACTTTCCATGTATGCTTTATTTCTTGGACCATCATCGTCTTCAAACTACATTTCTATCATTGATCGAACTTTGTTTACATGTTCTAAGGGTTTACTTCATTATCGACTTTTTAGGACATGTCCTTCACCAATAGCTTCCCAATAGCCTCAACAATGAATTCACTGTGACCATAATGTAATTTAGGAAATAAAAGGTATTCGTATGATAGACAATAACACAAACTCAGTTGTATAGTAAATCATTAATAACAGTGTCCGGAATGTCATTAATCATTTACTTTTCCAACCTTGCTTCTATTATTCGCATTCATACTTTATACCCATTAATCCATGTATCTTTGTCAAACCAATAAAGTAAGACCTTAATCAGTATCCATCTAACCAAACAAGCATTCCCAATTGTTTATATAACTCTTTCAACCTTTCTAATCACCTTTTGTTCTTTACCTTTCTTGGCATCACATAGTTATAATTTATTCGGTCATTGAATCCTTCGTCTTGTGTCCAAGTCATATGACAGATGAAACCCGAGCATTAGTCATATAGATAAATCCGTAACCGCAGTAGCTAATTGCGGTCACTATTTATCTGTACTCGTGTGTCTAGGGTTTCTTCCACCACATGCTTAGTTCATTTCCTAATAAACATTATTATTACCCATAGTCTAAACAATCCAACATATTCATGCATCTTAACACATATAGGCACATAAACATACATCTTTACTTTAACTACATCATATTGACTCTAAGGTACATAAACCTTAAATCTATTTCAAATATATCATGACACATATTCCTTACTTTAGCAAGATGCTCGTGGCATTGAACTACCTTTAACTGGCTTCCTTAACCTTGATCCCATTCTCAGTTTAAGTTCAGGCATTAGGTTATGCCCGAATCTCTCAAACTATGGCTCTGATACCAACTTGAGAGGCCCTGTTCCCCGGAAGTCCCTCAGTTGGTTAAACATCAAAAGCATAGCTCTTAAACCGTAGAATAGTAGAATACTATGGCAGCGGAAATCTTTACATAACATTTAATCTTAACAGGAATGCCAGTTCTTGAATAGGTAGTCCTCATGTCTTGCCACGAGCCATCATATCCTTATCATAACCTGCTCAACCTGACATGCATGTAAAACAAGTCAGCTTTATGCTGGTGAGTTCTAAGTTCATTTCTTAGAAAAATCTTTATTCATTCATGTCATCACATGACATAATTTAAATACGTTGCATACCTGTTCTCATATCATAGTTTCATAACATACATAGCATCATAACATAATTACATAACATGCATATCATCATAACATCATTCATACGGTGAAGGAACTTCACCGTCAACTGCTGACCCTGAAGTCAAACAGGCTTGTGCAGCACAAGGCTCTATAACTAGCAACCCGAAGTCGATAACTTATACATGCATAAGATTCCATCAACTGGCGACACACAGTCGGCAGGCCTGTTTTTACGCAGGACTTCTTAATCATCATAAGCAAAAGCGGCTCCTTTCACCGTTGTGCTCAAGTTTTGCCCAACCGTAGTTGACAAAACCATAGTTCCTCCTCCATCCTCGGTCGAGTGTCTTATGTTCCTCCTCGACCTCAGTCGAGTGTCTTATGTTCCTCCTCGACCTCAGATGAGTGTTTCATGTTCCTCCTCGACCTCAGTCGAGTGTTTCACATTTCATCCTCGACATCAGTCGAGTGTCTTACATTTCATCCTCGACATTAGTCGAGTGTCTTACATTTCATCCTCGACATTAGTCGAGTGTCTTATACAAAAATAATCATTTCTTTCTCAACCGCAGTTGAGACTTTAAAAACATTCGTTATATCCCAGCTGAGACTCTTAAAATCATTCACTTCTCAACCATCGTTGAGACTTAACATATTCTTTACATCTCAGCTAAAATTCATAAAATCATTTACTTCTCAACCGTAGTCGAGACTTAAAACATTCTTTACTTGAAACATTCTTTATCTAAAAACATTCTTTACCTGACCTTAATCAGGTTAAAATCATTTTCATACGATAACTTTAACACATTCTTTAATCTGACCGTAGTCGGGTAAATCAATCACTTTCATACATTAACCTTGTAACATACATATTCTTTTATCCGACCGTAGTCAGATAAAACAATCATTTCATAAATAACTTTATCATACATGCACATCAGCCCTAAAACGTTAAAACAGTAAAAGAGGGCTCATAGAACTCACCTTAATCCAAAGCTTGGCTTACTATAAATTCCCAACTAGCCTCGGCTTTAGAAATTGCTAATAACCTGTATTTCTGCATTGGTTACGTTTAATAGGTTATTTATGTTTTAATTTACTGATTAATTTACTGCATTGTAATGGATTGGCTATCTGCGAACCATGCCGAGATCGTGTGCAACGAGAAGATTGTACGAGTTACGTTACCAAGTGGCGAGCAGATCTCAATCCAAGGAGAACGACGCGGAATACCACTAAACATCATGTCCTGTATGAAGGCTAGCAAATATCTGAAGAAAGGATACACAGCTATCCTAGCTCTTATCACCGAACAGTCAAGGAAGGAACGAAAGATCGAGGACATCGCTGTTGTTCGCGATTTTCCGGAAGTTTTTCCCGAAGATCTACCGGGACTACCACCAGCGCGACAAGTGGAGTTCCAGATAGATTTAGCACCAGGAGCTGCACCAATAGCCAAGGCACCATACCGATTGGCTCCTACTGAAATGCAAGAGTTATCTAATCAACTGCAAGAGTTGTTAGATAAAGGATTTATCCGACCGAGTTTCTCACCTTGGGAAGCTCCGGTCTTGTTCGTGAAAAAGAAGGACGGTTCATTCCGTATGTGTATAGACTACCGAGAACTGAACAAGGTAACGATCAAGAATCGATACCCTCTACCTCGAATAGATGACCTGTTTGACCAACTACAAGGGTCAAGCTACTATTCGAAGATCGATCTGAGATCCGGTTACCATCAACTTAGAATACAGGAGGAAGCCATACCGAAGACAGCATTCAGGACACGGTACAGACATTACGAGTTTCTAGTCATGCCTTTTGGATTGACTAACGCACCGGCAGTGTTCATGGACCTCATGAATCGGGTGTGTAAACCGTACCTCGATAAGTTCGTAATCGTATTTATTGATGGTATTTTGATCTATTCTAAGACTCAAGAAGAACATGCCGCTCACCTGAGACGAGTCTTAGAACTACTGAAGAAGGAACAACTGTACGCGAAATTCTCCAAATGTGATTTCTGGATTTGCGAAGTTCAGTTCCTTGGACACGTGGTAAACGAGAAAGGGATACACGTAGACCCAGCCAAGATCGAGGCAATCAAGAATTGGGCAGCACCTAAGACTCCAACTAAGGTGCGACAGTTCTTAGGGTTGGCCGGGTACTACAGGCGGTTTATCGAGGGATTCTCGAAGATCGCGCAATCATTGACTTCCCTTACACACAAAGACAAGAAATTCGAATGGGGAGAAAAACAAGAAGCTGCTTTCGATCTGTTGAAGCAGAAATTGTGCAGTGCACCAATCTTATCGCTACCAGACGGGTGCGAGGATTCTGTGGTGTACTGTGACGCATCAAAGCAAGGACTCGGTTGTGTACTGATGCAACGCGAGAAAGTTATAGCATATGCGTCACGACAGTTGAAGGTGCACGAAAAGAACTACACAACCCACGATTTAGAGTTGGGAACGTAGTGTTCGCCCTGAAGATCTGGCGACACTATCTGTACGGCACCTAGTGCACGATATTTACTGATCATAAGAGCCTACAGCACATTTTGGACCAAAAAGAGCTGAACATGAGACAACGCAGATGGGTCGAGCTGATAGGTGATTATGATTGTGCAATCAAATATCATCCCGGTAAAGCCAACGTAGTAGCCAACGCATTAAGCCGGAAAGAAACAACCAAACGGGTGCGCGCACTACAACTTACCATCCACTCCGAACTACCAAATCAAATTCGGATCGCTCAACAAGAAGTGTTGAGAACCGAAAACCTCACTCTCGAAGCCATGAGAGGGATGGACAAACAAATGAAACAAAAGGGCGATGGAGCTTACTACCTAATGGATCGTATTTGGATTCCACGTTTTGGGGACTTAAGGAAGGTAGTGATGGATGAAGCTCATAAGAGCCGATACTCAGTTCATCCAGGTTCTGACAAGATGTACCACGATCTAAAGGCAACTTATTGGTGGCCTAACATGTAGTCAGAAATCGCAACGTATGTGAGTAAGTGTCTGATTTGCTCAAAGGTCAAGGTAGAATACCAGAAGCCTTCGGGATTACTCCAACAGCCGGAAATTCCAGTATGGAAGTGGGAACAGATTTCCATGGATTTTATCACCAAGTTGCCGAAGACAACAAGTGGCTGCGATACCATCTGGGTTATCATAGACCGACTTACGAAGTCGGCACACTTTCTGCCGATTAAGGAAACTGATAAATTGGAAAAGTTAACCCGAACCTACTTGAAGGAAATCGTATCCAGACACGGAGTCCCAATCTCCATAATATCGGACCGAGACAACCGTTTCACGGCTCACTTTTGGAAGTCCTTACACAAGGCACTCGGAACGAGGTTGGATATGAGCACAGCTTATCACCCACAAACCGATGGTCAAAGTGAAAGAACCATCCAAACCCTAGAGGACATGCTTCGGGCATGCGTAATCGACTTCGGTAACAGCTGGGAGACACACCTACCCCTGGTAGAGTTCTCATATAACAACAGTTATCACACTAGTATCGGAGCTGCACCTTTTGAAGCACTCTACGGACGTAAGTGCAGATCACCACTCTGTTGGGCGGAAGTTGGTGAAAGCCAACTGACCGGACCCGAACTCGTACACGAAACAACTGAAAAGATCGTGCAAATACGCAACAGAATGGCAGCAGCAAGGATCGACAAAAGAGCTACGCTGACAAGAGGCGCAAACCTTTGGAATTTCAAGTGGGAGACCGTGTACTTCTTAAAGTCTCGCCTTGGAAGGGAGTGATCCGGTTCGGAAAGCGGGGAAAGCTAAACCCTCGCTATATTGGACCTTTCGAAATCACTAAACGGATAGGCCCGGTGGCCTACGAACTACAGCTACCACAAGAACTAAGTAGCGTACAAAACTTGTTTCACGTTTCGAACCTCAAGAAGTGTTTGTCAGACAAAACTCTCGCAATTCCTCTAGAGGAAATCCAGATCGACGAACAACTACACTTCATAGAGGAACCGGTGGAAATTATGGACTGGGAACTCAAGAAATTGAAACATAGTAAGATACCCATTGTAAAAGTTCGATGGAACTCACGACGAGGACCGGAATACACCTGGGAACGGGAGGATCAGATGAACAAGAAATACCCTCACTTATTCTCCGATCAAACCAACACCGGCAACACAAACTGAATTTCGGGACGAAATTCCCAATAACTGGGGGATGATGTGACACCTCGTAATTTCCAGGTCAGCAATTCTATTACTTTAATAATAATGTTTATTATTATTTTATACGTGGCACTAGAATAAATGCATTTAGTGTGACACGTGGCACAACAGTCTGAACATACCGATAATTCAGGGAATTATCGCACAACACTCGCACGTGTCTTGAATAACGAACGTTGGTGAACGGATCAAACTGTAACACGAAAACACTGCACTTAGGTTCAGGTGAACCAAATTTAGCTAGAATGAGGCCTTTGTGTCGAGAAACGATTATCGTATTCGAGAAATACGAAGGATTCGGTTCAAAACAATGAAATTGGGCTTATTGGGCTCAACCGAGACCCATCGCGGTACGCGATGGGCACCCAATTGGGCTCCCGCGGTACGCGGAGCTCGAGCGGGAGAATTTGAATTCTCTGAAAAACATCGCGGTACGCGACGACCGATCATCTTCCACCACCGCGGTACACGGCGTGTTTCGGGAACAGAATTATTATTTTAATCGCCGCGGTACGCGGAGCTGCTTTTTGGACATTTGTCGCGGTACGCGACAACTCCAACACGCAAATAATCTTTATAAACCCAATGTTAATCATTTCTGCCGCCCTACTTCATTTCTCTCGACTGAAACTCGTCTTCTCCGACCCTTATCACCCTGTAAACCCCATTGGAGACACCTGAGATCATTGTGAAGCCATTTCGAAGAAATCCATGAGGAACATTGAAGGATTGAAGCTCAAGAACACCATACCTTCCTATTGCTCGTGATTAGCATCATCCCAGCAACGTTTGAGGCTTCTACAGATCTGCTCAAGCCTTTCTTTGACGTTCTAAAGCTTTGTGAGGTAGTATTTGAGTTCAATCTTGTCTCGAAACACTTGAAATCGCACATGCAAGCCTTTTAGGCTACATGCATCACCATCACACACCTAATCACGAAATTTTGTGTGTTTAGATCTATTAGTTGATGTTATTATCACTGATTTGATGATTCTATAACGATCCATGATGATTTTGAATGGTTGAGATGTTGATTTATTGATTTCGTTATGAAATAGGCACTTTAATCAACACGCATGTATGATCTACGATGTTGTAGGTGATTTTCAATGTTGAAATGTTATTGAAAGTGTTATTGATGATGTTCCATGTGATTGGAATGTTTGATTATGGTCAAAAAATGTCAAAGATGTGGTTATTACTAAAAATGGTAACTTTAGTGTTACAAATTGTGCATTTTTAATGAAATGGTATTATTCATGTGTTTAGAATCCATAGGTTATGCTTAAAAATGATGTTTAGAAGTTAATATGACGATTATTGATGCATGGTGTTTATTGGAATTCTTAAGATATGAATTTTATGGTTATTACTATAAATAGAAACTTTTTGTTTCAATGTTGCTAGAAATGTCGGATTTGAAAGATGTTATATGTTGGGAATGCTTATCTAAATTTGTTAAAATATTAGTAAATGAATTTATGTGCTAAAGTGATTAAAAATTGTGTTTTATCACAAGTTACTATAAATAGTAGCTTTGTGATTGTAAATTCGTGAATAGGAACATGCTAGTCATAACGGGTATGATTAGATGACTATTTAGGACTAGGATAATGATACTAGATGATGTTGATTGTTAAATTTGGTGAAATATGCTTGTTTATGCACACTTTCTAATTATAGAAACTTTTACGCGCAACTACATCAAACCGGCTATGTGTAACTACGTGCTATATGATAACATGCTCATTTAGGATAAATATGCATGTTAGATTAATCGGAATATGATTTTATGCATGACTTGCCAAATATGGAAACTTTCCTAAAATAGAAACTTACTATAAATAGTAAGTTTCCTCGTAGGAATGATTTTGGTATCCGTACACTTCACACGACACTAAACCGCACGATTACACGAACACTTGATCCAAACCGTCACCAACGGGTCGTTAGGTCAAACACGATCGACTCGGTCAAACACGGTCAACTCGACCCACATAACCACTTAGTGTTGTTGAACACTAACACGGTCTTGTGAGACCCGCACTTGTGAACACAAACTCATAGTGCCTATGTGATATAGGTGACTACTAGCCGGCGAGCTACACTATCTCTTTTGAGCTAACGCATTACACAAACTCAGGTGAGTTTACGGCCCCACTTTTACTCTTTAACTGCTTTTGCTAAACTATTGGGGTGAGAATACAATGCAACTGTTTTAGATATATGACTGGTATGTTGTGAAAACCATTTTCGAGTGTAACTATTATCGCATAAAGTCCTCACTTATCCTTACCGTTAGTTGTGTAACAAACGAGTCGTAATTACGTAGTACTACTGGGTTTGACTAGCCCCACTCGGCACCAATGTTGACTGGAGGTCATAACGAGTGTAATTTCGATGTTGATGTCGGGTTCAGCGATGACCCGCGGAGGCAAACAGAAACAATCGAGTTTCGGTAAGATGAACTGACACACTCCACGGATCGTAGTATCCAACAACTAAACTTAACATACTCAGTATATGTCTGTTTACTATTTATGTCTGTCTAAACCTGTGAACTCACCAACTTTTTAGTTGATACTTTTCGCATGTATTCTCAGGTAACTAATGGAGCACACGCTAGGACGCTCACAAGGACACACTAAGGAGTCAAGCTTACATATAGACTCATGTCCTAGGCTTGTGTGCATTTGTTCTATTTTGGAAAACAATTTAACTTTGTAGTGTCTGATACAATTCACTTTCCGCTACAAACTTATGTACTTTTGATGTTTAACACTTCAGCTGTTTAATTATGAAAACTTGTATTGTTTTACAATTTGTGTGAATGTGTAACTCATATAGAGTCGTTCTATATGACCATGAGCTGTGATCCTGGCCACGTCACACCCACGTTGACTGACACCACGAGTGGGAATTTGGGGGTGTGACAGACTGGTATTAGAGCCTTGGTTATAGGGAACTAGGTTTGCATTTAGTAAACTTAGACTATAGCCACTGCTCTACATTAGACATTGCACTAGAATTTGCACACTGATGTTGTTATTACTTTTATTGAACTATTATGTACTAACCTGAAACTTACAGGATGGCCGATAACAACGGAGATGCTAACCGGAACCCGGGCAAACGCCCAGCGGTCGACGACCTGACCGAAGGGAGTCGACGCAGGATTGATAGCATCGTGGCTCAGGTAGACGCTGAGATGGAGAGGCGAGCCCAGATGCTGGCACGGGGGCGATACTGGGGATGGTTGCCTAACCTCCTACGAGATTGGGTAGTGGGAGAGCGGGTGCCTACGCCACGATACAAGGGCGATACCTCTGAAGGCCCGCGACTACCGGCACTTGGGATGCCGATGGAGAGAGCCTTCGCGGCTCATGTTGCCGTAACACGGCGGGAGCTTCGGAGAAACGCCGATCTGTCCGATGAGGTTCGTGTTCTTCGCGAGAAGAACGATCGCCTGGAAAGGCGAAGCGACCGATTGGAGGAGCAGAACGATCGCTTGGAGGAGCAGGTGGAGACCTTACGTCTCCAGGTGTCCCAGCTTATGTCGCAGCACGGCCAGATAGTCGATGTCATGTAGGAGCATGACGGGCGCATCACTGAGAACCGGACGGACATAACCGAGACTCAGGCGATGGTACAGGCCAGCGACGCCATGCTCAACCCATGGGCGGCGCAGTTTATCGAGGAACCGCCAGCTGAGGATGATGGACCACAGTTCGAGGCCGAGGACCTCGAAGAGGGGGATTTTGACGAGGATCCCGACGAGGATCCAGAGGAGGATGATGATGATGATGGGGACACAGCTAGTGACATCTCCCATGTCTCCATGGACTCAGATTAGCGGATTTTCTTATTTTGTATCATTTTTCCTTTTATTTTATTTTGGCCTAGACGAGCGGGATGTGCTCGGAGAACTTGCATTGTACTTTCCTTTAAAATTATTGTACTTCAAGATTTGGTATTAATGAAAATTATGCTTTATTATTATCTACTTTATTGTTATGACTGCTGTTAATGAAATCTCTGTTATGATATCTAATTTAACATCTGACATGACAACTATTCTAACCTTGACTAACACGTGACATATGTTGACTAACGCTCTAACCCCTCTATATAGAAACATGTCTGGAAGAGGAACCAATGCCCTCAGACTCAAACGCAAGGCCGAAAAGGCACGAATCGACATGATGGTCGAACGCAAGTTCAACAAAGTACTCGCGGAGTACGAAGCCAACCGACATGCCAGTGAGACGAGTGGCACTAACAATGGTATTAACTTCTGCCTAACATGACTAACATAGTATAGGCAGCATAGACACTAACACGTTGCATGGAACTCCGATGCACAGGATCTCATGGGAGCGTGGCAAAGGGATGCTCGTTCAAAGCCTTCCTGAGCTGTCACCCACACAAATTTCAAGGTACCGAAGGAGCAGTGGGACTGCTTCGTTGGATCGAGAAGCTGGAGTCAGTCTTCTCTATGGCTGAATGCTCGGAAGAAAACCGGGTGAAATATGCCACCGGAACACTGGAGGGACCAGCCCTCACCTGGTGGAACACCCATGTCCAAACTCTTGGACTGGAAACTGCAAACTCCATTCCTTGGGAGAATTTTACAAGGATGCTTCACGAAGAGTACTGTCCTCGTGATGAAATCCGGAAGCTTGAGGAGGAATTTTGGGTACACAAGATGGTGGGATCCGAAATCGAGAAATACTGTACTCGGTTTCATGAACTGTGCAAACTATGCCCGGCGATGGTGACGCCGGAGTACAAGAAGATCGAGCAATTCATCAGCGGATTGCCAGAGCAGATCCAGAGCACAGTAACTGCATCCGACCACTCTACCATCCAGCCACTGATTCGCTTGGCACACAAACTCACTGATTAGGCGGTAGCCCAGGGGAAACTGCCTAAGAGGGGTGAACACCTAAAACCCCAAGAGCCCAAGCGAAAGTGGGAACCCAGCAACAACCGTACTTTCTCACCGCAACAACCAACCCAGCACCGACCAGCACCAGCCAAAGTCTTTACTGCCACTCAGCCGAACACTCAAGGCAAGGGGGGGTACCAGGGCAACAGCCCAAAATGTAACAACTGTAACTTCCATCATTTTGGCCCGTGCAAGAGGGTCAAATGCATCAACTGTGGGAGAAACGGGCACCTGGCCAAAGAATGCCGATCAAACCCTAACCCCAACAAAGATAACACATTGAAGGGGTGCTTCACTTGCGGGAAGCCGGGTCACATGCGCCGAGATTGCCCGCAGAACAAGAATGCAGGTGGCAACCCGGCTAGGGGTCGGGCATTCGTGATCGGATCCGGTGAAGCCAAAGATGATCCAAACGTCGTCACTGGTACGTTTCTTTTAAATAATGTCTACGCTAGTATATTATTTGATATCGGTGCAGATAGGAGTTTTATCTCTAGTGACTTTAGCAAATTGCTTGATATGACACCAACGCCACTAGACTATAAGTATACCGTAGAGTTAGCGGATGGCAAACTTATCAAAACGCAACATATCATCAAAGGATGTGTTCTGACATTAGCAGACCATCGACTGGTGATTGACCTGATGCCGGTAACTCTCAGAAGCTTCAACGTGGTAATTGTAATGGATTGGCTATCTGCGAACCATGCCGAGATCGTGTGCAACGAGAAGATTGTACGAGTTACGTTACCAAGTGGCGAGCAGATCTCAATCCAAGGAGAACGACGCGGAATACCACTAAACATCATGTCCTGTATGAAGGCTAGCAAATATCTGAAGAAAGGATACACAGCTATCCTAGCTCTTATCACCGAACAGTCAAGGAAGGAACGAAAGATCGAGGACATCGCTGTTGTTCGCGATTTTCCGGAAGTTTTTCCCGAAGATCTACCGGGACTACCACCAGCGCGACAAGTGGAGTTCCAGATAGATTTAGCACCAGGAGCTGCACCAATAGCCAAGGCACCATACCGATTGGCTCCTACTGAAATGCAAGAGTTATCTAATCAACTGCAAGAGTTGTTAGATAAAGGATTTATCCGACCGAGTTTCTCACCTTGGGAAGCTCCGGTCTTGTTCGTGAAAAAGAAGGACGGTTCATTCCGTATGTGTATAGACTACCGAGAACTGAACAAGGTAACGATCAAGAATCGATACCCTCTACCTCGAATAGATGACCTGTTTGACCAACTACAAGGGTCAAGCTACTATTCGAAGATCGATCTGAGATCCGGTTACCATCAACTTAGAATACAGGAGGAAGCCATACCGAAGACAGCATTCAGGACACGGTACAGACATTACGAGTTTCTAGTCATGCCTTTTGGATTGACTAACGCACCGGCAGTGTTCATGGACCTCATGAATCGGGTGTGTAAACCGTACCTCGATAAGTTCGTAATCGTATTTATTGATGGTATTTTGATCTATTCTAAGACTCAAGAAGAACATGCCGCTCACCTGAGACGAGTCTTAGAACTACTGAAGAAGGAACAACTGTACGCGAAATTCTCCAAATGTGATTTCTGGATTTGCGAAGTTCAGTTCCTTGGACACGTGGTAAACGAGAAAGGGATACACGTAGACCCAGCCAAGATCGAGGCAATCAAGAATTGGGCAGCACCTAAGACTCCAACTAAGGTGCGACAGTTCTTAGGGTTGGCCGGGTACTACAGGCGGTTTATCGAGGGATTCTCGAAGATCGCGCAATCATTGACTTCCCTTACACACAAAGACAAGAAATTCGAATGGGGAGAAAAACAAGAAGCTGCTTTCGATCTGTTGAAGCAGAAATTGTGCAGTGCACCAATCTTATCGCTACCAGACGGGTGCGAGGATTCTGTGGTGTACTGTGACGCATCAAAGCAAGGACTCGGTTGTGTACTGATGCAACGCGAGAAAGTTATAGCATATGCGTCACGACAGTTGAAGGTGCACGAAAAGAACTACACAACCCACGATTTAGAGTTGGGAACGTAGTGTTCGCCCTGAAGATCTGGCGACACTATCTGTACGGCACCTAGTGCACGATATTTACTGATCATAAGAGCCTACAGCACATTTTGGACCAAAAAGAGCTGAACATGAGACAACGCAGATGGGTCGAGCTGATAGGTGATTATGATTGTGCAATCAAATATCATCCCGGTAAAGCCAACGTAGTAGCCAACGCATTAAGCCGGAAAGAAACAACCAAACGGGTGCGCGCACTACAACTTACCATCCACTCCGAACTACCAAATCAAATTCGGATCGCTCAACAAGAAGTGTTGAGAACCGAAAACCTCACTCTCGAAGCCATGAGAGGGATGGACAAACAAATGAAACAAAAGGGCGATGGAGCTTACTACCTAATGGATCGTATTTGGATTCCACGTTTTGGGGACTTAAGGAAGGTAGTGATGGATGAAGCTCATAAGAGCCGATACTCAGTTCATCCAGGTTCTGACAAGATGTACCACGATCTAAAGGCAACTTATTGGTGGCCTAACATGTAGTCAGAAATCGCAACGTATGTGAGTAAGTGTCTGATTTGCTCAAAGGTCAAGGTAGAATACCAGAAGCCTTCGGGATTACTCCAACAGCCGGAAATTCCAGTATGGAAGTGGGAACAGATTTCCATGGATTTTATCACCAAGTTGCCGAAGACAACAAGTGGCTGCGATACCATCTGGGTTATCATAGACCGACTTACGAAGTCGGCACACTTTCTGCCGATTAAGGAAACTGATAAATTGGAAAAGTTAACCCGAACCTACTTGAAGGAAATCGTATCCAGACACGGAGTCCCAATCTCCATAATATCGGACCGAGACAACCGTTTCACGGCTCACTTTTGGAAGTCCTTACACAAGGCACTCGGAACGAGGTTGGATATGAGCACAGCTTATCACCCACAAACCGATGGTCAAAGTGAAAGAACCATCCAAACCCTAGAGGACATGCTTCGGGCATGCGTAATCGACTTCGGTAACAGCTGGGAGACACACCTACCCCTGGTAGAGTTCTCATATAACAACAGTTATCACACTAGTATCGGAGCTGCACCTTTTGAAGCACTCTACGGACGTAAGTGCAGATCACCACTCTGTTGGGCGGAAGTTGGTGAAAGCCAACTGACCGGACCCGAACTCGTACACGAAACAACTGAAAAGATCGTGCAAATACGCAACAGAATGGCAGCAGCAAGGATCGACAAAAGAGCTACGCTGACAAGAGGCGCAAACCTTTGGAATTTCAAGTGGGAGACCGTGTACTTCTTAAAGTCTCGCCTTGGAAGGGAGTGATCCGGTTCGGAAAGCGGGGAAAGCTAAACCCTCGCTATATTGGACCTTTCGAAATCACTAAACGGATAGGCCCGGTGGCCTACGAACTACAGCTACCACAAGAACTAAGTAGCGTACAAAACTTGTTTCACGTTTCGAACCTCAAGAAGTGTTTGTCAGACAAAACTCTCGCAATTCCTCTAGAGGAAATCCAGATCGACGAACAACTACACTTCATAGAGGAACCGGTGGAAATTATGGACTGGGAACTCAAGAAATTGAAACATAGTAAGATACCCATTGTAAAAGTTCGATGGAACTCACGACGAGGACCGGAATACACCTGGGAACGGGAGGATCAGATGAACAAGAAATACCCTCACTTATTCTCCGATCAAACCAACACCGGCAACACAAACTGAATTTCGGGACGAAATTCCCAATAACTGGGGGATGATGTGACACCTCGTAATTTCCAGGTCAGCAATTCTATTACTTTAATAATAATGTTTATTATTATTTTATACGTGGCACTAGAATAAATGCATTTAGTGTGACACGTGGCACAACAGTCTGAACATACCGATAATTCAGGGAATTATCGCACAACACTCGCACGTGTCTTGAATAACGAACGTTGGTGAACGGATCAAACTGTAACACGAAAACACTGCACTTAGGTTCAGGTGAACCAAATTTAGCTAGAATGAGGCCTTTGTGTCGAGAAACGATTATCGTATTCGAGAAATACGAAGGATTCGGTTCAAAACAATGAAATTGGGCTTATTGGGCTCAACCGAGACCCATCGCGGTACGCGATGGGCACCCAATTGGGCTCCCGCGGTACGCGGAGCTCGAGCGGGAGAATTTGAATTCTCTGAAAAACATCGCGGTACGCGACGACCGATCATCTTCCACCACCGCGGTACACGGCGTGTTTCGGGAACAGAATTATTATTTTAATCGCCGCGGTACGCGGAGCTGCTTTTTGGACATTTGTCGCGGTACGCGACAACTCCAACACGCAAATAATCTTTATAAACCCAATGTTAATCATTTCTGCCGCCCTACTTCATTTCTCTCGACTGAAACTCGTCTTCTCCGACCCTTATCACCCTGTAAACCCCATTGGAGACACCTGAGATCATTGTGAAGCCATTTCGAAGAAATCCATGAGGAACATTGAAGGATTGAAGCTCAAGAACACCATACCTTCCTATTGCTCGTGATTAGCATCATCCCAGCAACGTTTGAGGCTTCTACAGATCTGCTCAAGCCTTTCTTTGACGTTCTAAAGCTTTGTGAGGTAGTATTTGAGTTCAATCTTGTCTCGAAACACTTGAAATCGCACATGCAAGCCTTTTAGGCTACATGCATCACCATCACACACCTAATCACGAAATTTTGTGTGTTTAGATCTATTAGTTGATGTTATTATCACTGATTTGATGATTCTATAACGATCCATGATGATTTTGAATGGTTGAGATGTTGATTTATTGATTTCGTTATGAAATAGGCACTTTAATCAACACGCATGTATGATCTACGATGTTGTAGGTGATTTTCAATGTTGAAATGTTATTGAAAGTGTTATTGATGATGTTCCATGTGATTGGAATGTTTGATTATGGTCAAAAAATGTCAAAGATGTGGTTATTACTAAAAATGGTAACTTTAGTGTTACAAATTGTGCATTTTTAATGAAATGGTATTATTCATGTGTTTAGAATCCATAGGTTATGCTTAAAAATGATGTTTAGAAGTTAATATGACGATTATTGATGCATGGTGTTTATTGGAATTCTTAAGATATGAATTTTATGGTTATTACTATAAATAGAAACTTTTTGTTTCAATGTTGCTAGAAATGTCGGATTTGAAAGATGTTATATGTTGGGAATGCTTATCTAAATTTGTTAAAATATTAGTAAATGAATTTATGTGCTAAAGTGATTAAAAATTGTGTTTTATCACAAGTTACTATAAATAGTAGCTTTGTGATTGTAAATTCGTGAATAGGAACATGCTAGTCATAACGGGTATGATTAGATGACTATTTAGGACTAGGATAATGATACTAGATGATGTTGATTGTTAAATTTGGTGAAATATGCTTGTTTATGCACACTTTCTAATTATAGAAACTTTTACGCGCAACTACATCAAACCGGCTATGTGTAACTACGTGCTATATGATAACATGCTCATTTAGGATAAATATGCATGTTAGATTAATCGGAATATGATTTTATGCATGACTTGCCAAATATGGAAACTTTCCTAAAATAGAAACTTACTATAAATAGTAAGTTTCCTCGTAGGAATGATTTTGGTATCCGTACACTTCACACGACACTAAACCGCACGATTACACGAACACTTGATCCAAACCGTCACCAACGGGTCGTTAGGTCAAACACGATCGACTCGGTCAAACACGGTCAACTCGACCCACATAACCACTTAGTGTTGTTGAACACTAACACGGTCTTGTGAGACCCGCACTTGTGAACACAAACTCATAGTGCCTATGTGATATAGGTGACTACTAGCCGGCGAGCTACACTATCTCTTTTGAGCTAACGCATTACACAAACTCAGGTGAGTTTACGGCCCCACTTTTACTCTTTAACTGCTTTTGCTAAACTATTGGGGTGAGAATACAATGCAACTGTTTTAGATATATGACTGGTATGTTGTGAAAACCATTTTCGAGTGTAACTATTATCGCATAAAGTCCTCACTTATCCTTACCGTTAGTTGTGTAACAAACGAGTCGTAATTACGTAGTACTACTGGGTTTGACTAGCCCCACTCGGCACCAATGTTGACTGGAGGTCATAACGAGTGTAATTTCGATGTTGATGTCGGGTTCAGCGATGACCCGCGGAGGCAAACAGAAACAATCGAGTTTCGGTAAGATGAACTGACACACTCCACGGATCGTAGTATCCAACAACTAAACTTAACATACTCAGTATATGTCTGTTTACTATTTATGTCTGTCTAAACCTGTGAACTCACCAACTTTTTAGTTGATACTTTTCGCATGTATTCTCAGGTAACTAATGGAGCACACGCTAGGACGCTCACAAGGACACACTAAGGAGTCAAGCTTACATATAGACTCATGTCCTAGGCTTGTGTGCATTTGTTCTATTTTGGAAAACAATTTAACTTTGTAGTGTCTGATACAATTCACTTTCCGCTACAAACTTATGTACTTTTGATGTTTAACACTTCAGCTGTTTAATTATGAAAACTTGTATTGTTTTACAATTTGTGTGAATGTGTAACTCATATAGATTCGTTCTATATGACCATGAGCTGTGATCCTGGCCACGTCACACCCACGTGGACTGACACCACGAGTGGGAATTTGGGGGTGTGACACGGTCTTTATTCGGCCCTGGTTTTCATGGTTGTAAATTATGTTAACCCTTAACTTGTTCAAGTTGAGCTTGACCTTGCATGAGTATATTCTTGAATTCTTATAGTTTACAACTATTAACATTGGATTCTTGTTTAAAGTTGATGACCTCTTATCACTTGCAAAAATCTTGAATGACTTGTTTCATAGTTAGTAAATAAGTATGATGCTAATTCTTGTGAAACTTAATGTTTTTAGATATTGACCTTAATTACTCCAACATGTTACTTTAGTGTTCTTATCGTGTGGGCCGAGACCATGGGCCGCATAATGACATTGGGCCGGACTTGTTTAACTGAAATTGGACCATAACATGTAGTTTCTGTGGGCCTAATACAATGTGTTGGACCCAAGAACTAAGGTTGGGCTATAGCCATTGATGTTGAGCCGAAGGTATATGGGGGACCAATTGTTGGGCTGAAAAATTGATAATGGGCTGAAACAAAATACAGTTGGGCCAGGGGAATTGCTATTGGGCCTATGGCTTTCTGATTGGGCCGAAGTGAACCACCTGTGTTTGGGCCAAGGAGGTAATGGCCGAATGATAAGTTTCTGGGCCACTAAGGAAGATTTTTGGGCCACATACACGAAGTGGCTGCACGAATTCGGCTGATCAAAAAAAAAATACCAGCGATCCTTTACAGTTTGTTGAGTTAGGTTCGCCCAACGTGGTCCAAGGGTTCGGTTAATGGTCTAGACAGGGTTCGGCAAGGGAAGTTGGTCCAGGGTTCGTGAGGGGCTCGTAGGTTCGTGCAGCAAGGTTCGTGCATGGTTCGGTTACAACAAGCATCCATGGTTCGGTGATAGTTCGTGGGACCTTAAAAGGTTCGGCCGCTGCAGCGAGGGTTCGTCCACCGTGTAGTAGGGTTCGTGGCTGCATACACACCCACAAAGGTTCGTTGGTGATGGCAGCTAGGGGTTCGGGGTTTGTAGAAGGTTCGGCCAAGGTGGCCAGCCGCACACAGGTTCGTGGTGGTGCAGTAAATCCACGACCCCAAGCCTCCATCATCCTTTCCATCAATACATCGACCCATAGTTGTTCCTCATGATCCTAATGATACGAGTAAAGCCTTTTGTGGTTGTGTAGTTCGTAACAACAAGAGATTAACCGATTAAGAGGGTTGGGTCAAGCAAGAACTTAGAAAACCCTATTTTTCGAGTTTTTCTTTGATCTTTACCGTGATTTTGGCTGGATGAAATGCAAGATCTGTTGTACTTTCGTGTAGAGCTCGTCAAGGGCTTCGCGTGGGTTCAAAAATCACTCGAATCGGATGAGAAATGAGAAAGTTATGGGCATTTGAAGGTGGTTTGTGGTGGTGTAACAATGGTGGCCGGAATTTGACTTAGAGAGAGAATGGGAAGTGTTAAAATGAGGAATTAAGGCTCATGTAGGGTTTTTATACTACGAGTGGTGTCCGGGTCCATTTCGGTTGCTCGGTTCGCGTTTTCGTCGCGTAACCGGATTTTTACGCGTAATTTAAATAAATAAATGCAAGAATGTTATTTTATTAATTTGATGAGTTTCAAAATTGTAAAAATGTTAATTATTTTATTTAATTAAAATTTAAATTCGTTTCGCGTCGTATCTTGTTTTCGTTTCGTCGAATCGCGTCACCATCGCGTGTATTCGTTCGAATCGTCATTCGAACGAACACGACGATGGTTTTGCTTTCCGACTTTTGTTTTCTACTTTCCAGTCATCATTTCAGAACGTTAAACTCACAGATATGTTTGTGTGAATCGTCACCTACGCAAACACACTGTCACTTCGTTATTCTGAAACGACACTGCAGTTTATGTTTAAATTGTGTTTCCTCACTATCGGACTCAACTAAACATTCTGTTTTCACCTTGTTTTCACATTGAATTGTCGGCCATCTGATTCCTGTCATCTATGGACATCAGATTGCAACCGATTTGTTTCTGAATATTGTTTGAACATCGTTGTTTCTCATGATTTGTTGTGTTAACTTTAATTAAGTTTTCACTTAATAAACACAACTAATGTTTCAAATGTACGTTGTACTTAATGTATTTAAGTTTACACGAAAATACGTACAACTGTTCTTGTATTTAGGATTCTGTTAATACAATATTGTTTACAATCACATATGTACACATAGTTACTGTATGCAAGTACACGTACCGTACGGACTTGCCGGGCGGTCAGGTACTTGTTGTCACACTTCGGAAGGAAGGAGTTCCTATTCGGAAGCAACATTGTTTCCGAAGGGTAACTCACTCCTACTGAAGGCTGTACAAGACAAACACTTTGGAAGGTCAACACTTAGTGATAAACCTTGAGAGCTTCTGAAGACTTAAAGCTTCTGAAGAACTAAAGACTTCCGAAGAATAACGGCTTCTAAAGATTCTCTTCTGCTCCAAAGACAAAGACAGACAAAGACTTCCGAGGTTTATCCTTTGTCAAAGACTGTAGTTGATTACTTTATAGTACAAAATGGACTGACACAAGACATGCTGGTCTGAGTAAAAACAAAAAGAACACACCGATAGTCAGACACAGCACCTTACTTTTCTTCCTCAGCATTAAATGCAAAAGATCATCTGAAGCCTTGAAGATCAACAACATTAAATGCCTTTTGTATTTAGCTAGTCTTTGTAAAGTCAATGTCTATATTTGTAATGATTGTAAGTAAGTGTCTTAGACTGTTAAGACACTCAATATACTAGAATAAGCTTTACTTTATGTATTGTCTAGTATACCCAACTTGTATTCCTACGTGTATACGGTTGTAGCCTTAACTATATAACCTCTCATTGTAAACCTCTTAAGTGTGCTTGTCTGGTTACACTTGTAATACTTTGAGAGAAATATATCTTTGAGCTTCAATTTACTCTTGTGTTCTTATTGTTATTCAAAGATTATTTGTTCATCATTTGAGTGTTTGTGAGATCCTTCTAATAGACCTTCCGCATCTGTTAGATTGTATTAGAGAAATACTTGTGAAGTGTTGTTTAGGTTAAACAACCCGATCCAACATAATGTAATACAAAATGAATTAATATACAATGATATAATTTACGGTGATGTAACACATTATTTACAGTGATGTAATTTTTTTTAATTCCGTGATAATCTCGACTAGTTTTTTTTTTCTCATATGTTCTTTATTTATATCGATGTAACGAGCGTAAAAATAACACATTATTTTGAATATTTTTCTAACAATAATAAATTATAGTGATGTAATATAACACATTATAATAACACATTATTTTGATTTTTTTCTAACAATGATAATTACAGTGATGTAATATACAGTGATGTAAAAGGCTCGTTACAATTAGGGGTGAGCAAAAAGCCGAAAAGACCGAACCGGAACCAAATTAACCGAAAACCGAACCGGAACCAAATTAACCGAAAACCGAACCGGAACCAATTAACTGAAAAAATTAAACCGGAACCGAATTAACTGAAAAAAGAACCAAAAAAACGAAACCAAATTTTTCGGTTCGGTTTCGGTTTTTCATATTCTAAAAACCGAACCGATTTTTAATCTTGTTTAAAAATTAACTTATATAGTTTGTGTACGATCAATTAATTTATGAATTCTCTATTATTATACATGTTTATATTTTCAATATCGGGTGTGAGATAGAACAAAAAAACAAAAAAAAATTAAAAAAACTGAAAACTGAATAGTTCATAATAACTAAAAACCGGCTATTTCTATTTCGATTTTGATGTTTGATAAAAATTGAACCTAACCGAGTACACCATAGTTACAATGATGTAAATACAGAGCAACTAGAAAAACTAGTCTAGACTATAACGTAATTTAAGAGAAAAATGATGCGAGTATAGTGGTGCAAATTTTTTTAAAAAAAGTAATATAGAATAAAAAACTTATTAATGTTTAAAACAATAGGGGGTAAATTTTATATAAAATATTAGATTTATTAAAATATATTAAATGGTGACACATGTCACCACTATCTTAAATCTATATTTTTGAGTGGTTACAGAATATCTAAAATGCACTCTTATATTAAAAATTAAAAAATTACATGTGACACGATGTTATGCACTTACTTTTTAAATTAATTATTGAATATATAGGGATGGGAATTAAAAATAACTATTAAATGTGCAATAACCCGAAATAACACGTCAAAACCAACCCAAATATTTGATTTTTTAACATCATTGTAAACACATTTAAACACTTTCTTATTTTGTAAGTTTTCGTAAATTCATCACCGCTTGAGAGTTAACAACGTTATAAGTTTTTAAATTACAGCACTATAAGTGTTTTTGACCCACAATTTTCAACGATGTTAAATTCAAACGGTAATAAATTTCCACATACTCAAAAAATAAAAAAGTATTCTAAATATGTTTACAATGATGTTAAAAAAGAAAATTAAAGATTTGACTTAATTTTAACGGGTTATTTCGAGTTATTGCACATTTAGGGTTATTTATACTTTTATTCCCTATATATATATAAATTACCGATATGATCGTTATGGTTGCTAGTATTTCACTCCTGGTATATAGGTTTCATAAATTACCCATATGGTCCCAAACTTTATATATTTGTAACACATATAGTCCTTATGTCATCAAATTATTCTCGCATAATTGACCAAATTACCCTCACATAAGAACTATATGTGTTACAAATGTTTAAAGTTTGGCACCATATAGGTAATGTATGAAACCTAAGGACCAAAAGTGACATATAAGCAAACCATAGGGACCATTTGGGTAATTTACTCATATATATATATATGTGTGTGTGTGTGTGTGTGTGTGTGTGTGTATTGATTGTATTATGTGAAAACTTGATATTTGAGTCAAAAATTCATTTAGAATCTTAAAAATAAATATTTGTCTCATATTAAAATTGATTTTTTTTATTCAAATCTAAATTTTTATTAAATTTTAATTTGTATAATATATTTATTTTAAGTTTTCAAATGGAAAACTTAAAAGTTTTCACAACATACAATTCTAATATATCTTCTATCTAATTTATCTAATCTAATCTAATAAAAGAATAGCTTTCACAACTACGTGTCCTTCCCTTATGCCATCGTTTCCCGCCCAGATGTACAAAGTTTATATTTTAGGTAAACAAGTAATTGTCCTTATAAAGTCGAACCGTGACGTTATGTTTGCCATGTGCCTAAAAACAAAGAAACCAATTCATTGGTTCATTCTTACAGTAATCTAGAGGTGGCCAAACCGGGTTATTTTTGGAACCGAAACCGGTTCCGGTCAACAAAGTCAAGAACTGGTTCCGTTTTTTGATCGGTTTCAACTGGTTTTTTGCCGATTCCGGTTCAGGTTTGGCCGGTTTAAGGGCGGAACCGGTTCCAGTTCAAATTTCTTCGAAAACCCGGAACCGTCCCGTACCCACTAGTTCAAATACGACCAGTTTCGGTTCGTGTTATCGGTTCCGGTTCGAGATCTGTTGGCCACCTCTATAGTAATCCTCAAAGGAGGAAATTGTAATTATTGTGTTGTGGTCGGTGCTACCACCGACATTGCTTTTTAAGTAGAACTAGAAAAGTTGTCCGCACGCTGCGCAGGCTAGCACAATTAATATTGCAATATTGTAGTATGATTAAAAATATCGAATCAAAATTGTGTGAACGGATTGAAGGAGGAACACACAAATAATCAAAGTGTAAACATATGTAAAACGCTAATAAAACACGTTGTATGTTATGATATAAAAATTTTAATAAAATTTATTATATAATACTATAAGAAAGGTCGAGCTTTTTTCCAAACAGGTGTAGTTGAAAAAAATATTTACCAAAAGGGTGTAGTTGAAAACTTATTTACCAAAATGAGTGTTTTCCTTTATTATTGTTTTTCTTTTTTTGATTAGTTAAAAGTAATTAAATAAAGAAAAACACCTATTTTGGTAAATAAGTTTAAAACAACACCTATTTGGTAAATATTTTTTTTATGCCTGGCAAAATGGGTGGGTTGGGTCGGGTTGGGTAACGGGTCAGAACGGGTTCGGGTCAAGATGGGTGCGGATCAGAACGAGTTTTAAACAAAATAAGTTCGGGTTTAAATGGATTATTCTTAAAAAACATCAATTTAATTTAACTTAATATGTATTATAAGTCAACAAATAGTCCATTTGGATAATTTGTAATGATTTTCTCATCAAATATGTTCTATTAATCATTCTTAAATGTTTGAATTCATTACATTTACATACTTTTTTTGTTACCCGTCTTGACCCGCATTGTGTTTAAGTGTTACCCATCTCAACCCATTCAATATTATGATATTACCTATTTCAACCCATTATAATACAATTGTTTACTCAAACCAACCCATTTCCTTTAACATGAGTAAAAATTACCACATCTAATTTTTTTCAATTACGGCTATTTGGTAAAAAACTCAAGAAAAGTCTAAAGGAGAAAAGGATAATTTTTAAGTAGAATAAGGAATAGGAATTGCAATCTATTCTTCGGATTCTTAATTGATTCACGCTCTTATTAGATAAACTCTCAAATTACCCCTTCAGTTTAGACAAACTCAGATCTGAAATGCAATGATTCAAAATCCTGATTTCAAGACCTTATTGTATATAGCTTATAATCAATTCTAGATGTCAACTGGTTGAAACTATCCGGCGATTAAACATTGTGGTGGTGGTGTGGTTTTCTACAGAGGACAAAGAAGGTGGTGATGTTGAGGTGTATCAGCGACATCGAAGGTTCGGTGGTGGTAGTATGGTGCTCTCGACAGAAAATAACACCACCATCAGCGGCGGTGCTTGTGGTGATATGGTAAATCTGTTCACCCAGCGGTGGTGCTGGTGGTTTCGGTTTCTCCAGCAGCAGCTTGTCGGTGTACATATTGTTGTGAGTTTTCTCTTCATCTCTATTCGATTTCAGCTTTTAATCGAGCGTGAATCAAATCTTCCTCATATATACACTTTTTATCTGATTCCTGCTTTTAGGTTTTTTAGGGTTTTTTATTGCAGGCTAAATCGACTAATTCTTTACTTAGTTGGGGGGAGTAAATTACGGTTTTGGCCCCTGTGGTTTGTGTGTTTTAACTATTTTAGCACAAAATAGAATCTTCTATCAATTCAGTCCCTGTGGTTTAGACAAATTAACATTTTTGGCCCTCAACCATATTTAGACTTTGGGCCAAAACCGTTATAATAATTAAGTTTGAGGGGCCAAAACCGATAGTTATCTAAACCACAGGGGCTGAATTGATAAAAGATTCTATTTTGGATCGAAATAGTTAAAACACATAAACCATAGGGGCCAAAACCGTAATTTACTCTAGTTGAGAGCTCCCAATTAAGAAGAATCTTCTGATAAACTTTTATACTCTAATCGATTGAAGATGTTAAAGAGGTGAAGCAAAACTAAACAATGGTATTTGTCAGGTATGCATGAAATCTTAATAAACCTTGTTGATTATGCATATTATTTACCTGCTTTAATTTAATTGGACTGATACTTTTGTTTCTTAACTCAACTATAAGGTGGTGTTTGTTTTTTCAGAGGCAAAACGTCTGCGGTCTGCGGACCACATCTGCAGACATCTTTTGCAGAAGAGGTGGACCAAACATCTGCAAGAAGAGCTTTTGGAGGTGTTTGTTTTCTGATCAACTTAAAACCTCTTCCCATTTTCCCAACTCCACCGTCCCAACCTCCGATCACCATCACCTCCGATCGTCTGCTCAACCCCACCGATCACCATCACCACTGTCGACCTGTTCTTGAGCCACCACCGTCGACCTGTTCTTGAGCCACCACTGTCGACCAGGGGTGATGACCGAATGAACCAGGGGCGAGCCCTAACCTCGATTGAGTCTTCGTGGACCAAACCCCTCCCACGATCGAGCCCTCGTTCTAAAACTTGAACGATCTAACCCTAACCTGCAATCTCAAACGAAGGAACCCTCGATCGGTGGTTGCCTGAGGCGGAATCACGAACGAAGGAACCCTAGATCGAACGGCAGTGGAGGAAACGGAGTAGGTCGAAGACGGCGGTGGAGTACGGCGGTCGAAGGCATGGAGGAGATCGGCGATGGCGATGGTGGTGGAGTAGGGCGGCGACGGCTACGGCGGTGGAGTATGGCGGCGACGGCGAGCAAGGCGGTGGAGAGTTCGGCCGAAGGGATGAAAAATGGGGGAGTAGGCTGGAAGAGGTTTGAAGAGGTGGGAAGAGGTTGGTTCACGTCTGCGCCAAGAAGAGGACGCGCAGACGTTTTTTAATGAAATGTCTTCGAGAAAACAAACAGTCTAACCTCTTCCCGCGTCTGCGCGGCGCAGACATAAGAGGTTAGAAGAGGTTTTTTTTAAAAAACAAACACCCCCTAAGACTTTTAGCATGATCTTGATTCCCTTAACTCTCAATTATCTTTCCTTGTCATTGTAAATTACCACGTAGAAGAACGATTTAATCGCCTAAGGATCATACATTCTATTTCGTATCATTCTCGATTTTGAGCAAGATCGATTATCCTCTTCCACCGTTTGTCTGTAAAGATAACTTCAACCAGGGACGGAGGATAGAAGGGGCCCGAGGGTGCCCCAGTCCCCCTGTTTTTTCGCTCAGAAGGGTCGATATAATAGTATTTCGTTGGAAAATACTTCAGTTCCGTTAGTTTTCTTCCTAAAAATATTCAGCCACCTCCGTTTTCATCCTAAAAATCCTTCGGCCCCCTCCGTTTTCTTTTTAAAAATCCTTCGGCCCCCTCCAAGCTTTTTTTCAAGCTCCGTCATGGTTGGATCTATAAAAGTCAAGACCAACGGTTAATTTGGATAGATGGAATGTAATCAACAAGTATTATGTATTTGTTGATTAGGGAGCAACGAGTCACCGCACAAGCCACAAAAGACTCAAAATTACGAAGACACTTGATGACCAACAGAGCCGAAGACCACAACAAATGATATAGTTTAATTTAGTATTTATTACTTATTATCATTTTGTTGTATTTGTTGGTTTTAGGGTTTTAGGTCATGTGACGGTATAAATAGAGATTATTCTCATTTATAGAAGGACAACCAGACAAGAGAGTGGTGAGGGTGTGCTTCAATGTAATGTTGAGAGAGCTTCCCCCATGAACTCCATGGATTCTTTATCCATGGAGTTTGAGAGCATGTGAGGGGTAGGTAATGTAATCTTGTTGACTAATGAATATCATTTTCGTTACATTTTTAGTCGTTACATTACATCTCAGATTCGTTCTTGACTGTGTTCTTCAACATCTTCACCTATCTTCAAGACTTTATCTATTCTTGTAATGCTTCATCCTCACAAATCGGGTAGGTCCTATTCCGCAACCGTTTTTACAGATTCCATTCAAGTTTCAGAGAAAGACAGTTTCCAATTTCGGTATGTTTTGCAATGTCGATTAATAAGAACTAAAGACAGTCGCTATCAAGAGTTGGATTGTATTTGACACAACCAGTTTTCAGCCATGGACAATTGTATGTGGCACTATCAAGAGTCAAGAGTAGGATGGGATTAAATTACTAATATTAGATACAGAAGGAAAAGCGACGAATAAAACATTTAATGTGGTGTATAAAGAAATATTTTGAGATTTATGATTTATTTACAACTGATACATTATATGTTTGATTTGATTTTCCTATTTTTTTTGTAGTGGTATGGTTTTTTTTCTAATTTCATATTGCATATATTTATGGATTATATCAGTAATTTTTAATCAATCCGTGTAACACACGAGTTACTAGCGTAATATCTTATAATAAATGATAAATTACATGTTTTTCCAAACTTCATCCGTGTAATACACGGGTTTATAATTTAGTTAATTGTATATATGTAATAGCTTTTTTTTGTAGCGGTATTGCCCCTTTTTTTGCAGCAGTCAAGCTTTATCATTTTTTAACATATATTTTTTGAAGTTGTCAAATTTTTATTTCTTTGCCGCGGTTCTAAAAAGCAAATTTTTATTTTTAAAGCAGTGGCGCTCACTTTATTTTTTTGAAGTTGGTTCTTTTATCTACTTTTTTCAACTTTCCGCAAAATAGAAGAAACTCTTGGAAAGGTTAAGAACTCTTCCAATAATTACAAACCGAATCTTTTCGGGAGCGTTTTGGCCGTATATACAAAAATCTTTCTCATTATCATGGTGGAACTTAAAAAAAAAAGTTTGTATCGAGTAAAATATATGCTTCGACTTTCTTGAGTTTCGCATCCTTCGAATTTTATTTTTTACAACATTTCAGTATTTGTTTTTGAAGTGGTTCAATTTTTTTTTATTTTTTGTGAAGCGGTTCTAACAAAGAACCACCTTTTGCAGTGGTTAATATAAAACAAAAAAATATTTTTAGTTAGTATACCGTTGACACGTAACGATTACATTTCGTATATATAGTAGTTTTAATGCTATTTTTTGTGATCTTAATTAATGAAATTATTTGTTAAAAATGAACAGAAAATTAATTTGATAGGACGGTCATCTCCACCAATGGATATAAAAAATGATAGTTTCAGTGTGAAGTAGTTTAAATGTTACCCTATCTCCATGATTAACCATTTCCGTGTTCTTTTTCTACATGCTCCTTGTTAGTTAGTAGGACATTAATGTTCTCTTAGCATTAATCTCTTGAGAAATTTAACAAACTAATTAATGTTTACTGACGTATTAAAAGTGACAATATCAACTCATCTATCTATTCCAATAAAAAAACCAAGGGCTTCAAGCCTAATAGTTACCCTCTTGGCTTTCATGTGAGAGGCCACAGGTTCAAATCCCTCTCAAGAAGAAATAGGGGTCCTTAAGAGGTCAGGGGGTTTTCCGGTACGGTTTTCTCCTGGGTTGTTGGTGGGGTCTCAACGGAGGTCATGGTATCTAGACCTTGGTGACGTGGCCTGAAAATCAGTGTTTCACACGTTGAGATCAAATGTCATTCAAAAAAAATCTATTCTAATAAATCAAGCTTTTTAAAGACACATAGCGTGATTATAGAGCATCTCATCATTGATTTCTCGCCTATCTTTCCTATAAAATATACCTTATATGAAATAATAATATTTAATATAAAATACTTTGTTTTACATTTTTAAACTAACATATTTTATAATACACTAAAAATATATTAATATTAAAAAACACATTTTAAATATCCAACTTATTATAAAATATACAATTTTTTTGAAAATATTATTTTTAAAAAAATTAAAAAATAATTTTTTGAAAAAAGTTATTGTTTGAAGAAATAATATAATTATTTTATTACTTAAATCATTAAATTAAACAAAATTTTAGCCATATTTTATATCAAAAAATCTTATATTATCTAAATTTTCATTAATGATTGTTTCTTATATTTTTAAATAATCAAAAAATCATTTACAATTTTTAAATTTATATTATTGGATACTTATTAATTTTATTCATCTCGTGTAATACACGGGATACTAACCTAGTTTACTTATATATTAGTTACCGACATGGACAAACCAATTTGTGAGGGTTTGGGGTCACGGTACACTATTGAATCTTAGCTCGTTAATTGAATGTATATCAAGAAATTTGTTTCGATACTTTAAGAATTTTTGAAATGACCCCATAAATATAGTTGAAAATGATTTATAACATCAAAATTGAAGTTGATGTAACTGTTATTGAAATAATCATTGATTATTTTTTCAAAATATGTCTAGGGTTCGAAGCAAGTGAACTCATGTTTTCATTTTTTTTTTTTTAATTTCAAACTAGGATCATGTTTAGTTACCAAATTACTGTAACCTTTACGGTTTTAGGATAATATTTTCTAAAAAGATTGTTAACATAAAAATATTAAAAGGTAGATATGTAAAATAATAAATTTTATCTTTAAATTTTGTTTGAAATATTCACAAAAAAAGTAGAAATAATTCACTATTACGAAAAAAACAGAGGGACTAAAAGTGTAAAAAAATAAACTAAACTTTTAGAAGGAACTATGAGGGACTAGAACTGCCAAAACCTTAAACTTCCCTTCCCCTCTACCCGGTTCCAAATGCATCCGATCCATAAACCATTTCACTACCCGTATTAAATCCAGCTCGATTTGACGCGTAACCAACTAGATCGGTGATGTTTATAGCAACTTTTTGACCACCGTAGTTAGCCTCAATCAAGAATTAAAGCCATAAACGATCCAATAACTCAAGATCGTTTCCAAAAATACTAAAATCGTTTTCAAACGCGGACTGGTCGATAACCTGTATAAATAGGCTAATTGATCGATCACATTGCTTCTTTTGCTTCATACGTATATGTCCGGGAAAAGAATGATCAGTCATAAACCTCTAGTATCGCGAATCAAAGCATCCAAATGTTACGGTCGATCTCTACTGGACTAGCTTTCAAAATCTACGAACTAACCAACCAAAGTAAGTAATCTATACATCTTTTGATTCGTTTTTCAATCAAAAACAATAGCACTATGTTTATTTTATAAATCGATCATCTAATCAAACGGATTTAGTGAAGATAGGATTAGGGTTCTACGGCTTAAGAACCAGAATTGGGGAAAATGGATACGTACATGTTTTATAATTTTTGACGGCCCAACCTGCAATCGGAATTGTGAATTCCAGCCTAGCTGTTTCCTTTGCGCGCGTTAAAGTCTTGGCTTCCACAGACGAAAGTTGGAAACTGGTCAAATATTGGTTTAAGCCTCCATTTTGACCTTTTGAATATTTTTTTTTTGTTTCTTTAATCTAACAGAAAATCTTTGGGAAAATACTATTTTGATTTTCTATTATGTTATATAAATTACAACATTTTGTTGTAAAGGACTTAGTTTTTGTTTAAACCAATAAAATATATAATTAGATAGATAAATTGTATAAGAAATCTATTTTTTTTATTATCAAGACTTTATAGATCCAAAAAAGAAACTTTAATTTAATTATAATTTATATCAAAAAATTTATGATTTCAATATTATTAAATTTTCTTCTCGATAAATAAATATTCATTTAAAGATTTACATATCTTACTTTATATAAGATTTAAAGACTTTCAAATTTCTTTCTTTGGCTTTTAAAAGTAATCTTAAATCAATTTAATGCCTATAAAACACAAATATATTTGATGTCAAATGGTTATATGTAATTCCTATTTAAGTCATAAACCTTTATAGTAGAAACCAAATAGACAAAAAAAATTACGTATTTATGTTAAATAATTAATATCTACATATAACATATAATTATTTAAGAACTGGTTAGATATTATGCATACTAAACCGATTTATTAGACACTCATTCGATCAAAATCCGAACCCTAAGACTTAATATCAATTCAACAACTCCTTTAGATCATAGTAAACTCCCTTTGCTTATAATCATTGAACTATTTAGGTGTTTGAATACTAACAGAGTTACAACATACACATATTGACGCAAGCCATCAAATTCATTAAGGTGAGTTAATTCTTACTCTCTTTTTACTTTTGTAAACTTTTTGGGTTGTTACATATGTCATATACACAAATTATTCTTAGAGTCAAAATACATGATGCAAACTTTTAAGTTTAGCAGACATGATTTAGATGCTATGTGAACCTATGTGCTAATTGCTATGTGAGATTTAGGTTAGAAGACGTTTTATACAAAAACATAAACATTATCTAGTAGTCTAAGAATGTAACTACGTTCTTCGCATTGACTTATGTCTTGTGTTAAAAAGGTGAAAAATACACATACATAAACATTATGATTTACATTGTTTAAGTTAGGACCTAGCTAGTCTTGATTTAAACTTTGTAAGATCATTTGTTTGGATTTTTGCTTTGTGCTACTTAAAACTTACATACGCTTTAGATCTTGTTCTATTTAGTTTAATGGTTTTGCATCTTTTTATACGTATCATATTAAACTGTTTTGAATTGCTCACCAACTATGCAAAGAGTTGACCCTTTTATTTTACATATGTAACATGATAAGGGAAGTCTTATGATGAAGACATAGATTAGATTTAGAGGACCTTGTTAAATTAAAATAATGTTTAGTTATTTCACTTGTAATTTGATTTTGGAATCTTGTATGGATGTTATTGAATGAATTGTATGAATCATTTAATATGGATGTTTAAATAATAAAACTTTAAAATAGCGTCATGAGCTTTTGAGCATTCACAATCGCGCCCCGACGTATTCCGTCATCGGTCGAGGTGTGACAATTACCTCACACGAAAAAATTCATGAGTTTGTCACTAGTTATGGGATTCAAACTATTACTCTCTAACCGTTGCTAAAATTAAAGAAAAATTAAGGTGAAATTGGTCAAAGGTTACCCACAATATATGTATTGTTGCTAAATTATTTTATAAAAAAAGTAAAGATATTATAGTAGTAAGAGAAAGGAATGGTTTAACATCCATAGTTGTGATGAAAAACAATTCGTATGAGACAAAGGAAATAAACTATTATATGGTTATTAAATAAAAAGGAATAAAAAAAAGAACATACGTTACATCCCTTTGAGTTTTTTTTTTTTAATTTTTTATTTTTTATTTAAAGAAGAAAATATATGTAAAGAAAAGGTAATTTGACACCCAATATTGATTAAACAAACTCAAGTGGAGGAATCAAGCGGCTTTCGGAAAGACATCCCATATGTATCGCATATTTGCACCCAAAGCACTTAAAGATCATACCATACTGCAACTGTCGATGACACACACTGCATTGGCCATCAGCAATAATCCCTTGTACAAAAGTGACATGGTGTTTGTGATCTTGAATCTTATGTCTTCTTCCAAACTTCACATTGTAAAACTCAAAGATTCCTTTACCAGTGTAGGAAGATGTATATTGCTCACATTGAAGTTTTAGGGGGGCACATTCAGTGTGCATAGTGGAGGCACATGTGCTACAATGATAGAACCAGCGGAATATTGGGTCGCATTCATCCTCACAAATTTCACAAAAGTATTCGCTAGCATGGTTCTCAGCTGGAAGGTATCTTAAACTTAATGGATGTTTATCATACTTGTGTCTAATCATTCCAGGTAATAACAAAGCACAATAGTTATGAAGGAAGAAATCACAAGAGGGACAATAATACCCTATACGTTCCGTTACACAAAAACAAGCTTTACACCGCTCTCTAGTTTCAATGGCAGAAGGTTTAAATCTTTGGAGGAGATGATTGGGATGAGCTGCATGTGTGATTACATCAGGTAAGAATCCACAATTGACATCCACGTAATATTCACATTGCTTGCATCCATATGCGAAACCATTACAAGGTACGCCACAAATTTTACACCAAAACACACCCACGAAGTTTGTAGGGGCCTTTTGCAGGAGAACAAGCGTGTGCTCTGGATGGTCGTGGTGGTCTTGTATTTCAGAGGGTAGCCTGGTACACCACTCATGAAGAATAAAATCACAAGAATGTTGGGAACACTTGTAAAAGGGGATATCTGTGATTGGTCTCACACATCCATCACATAGTAGTTGCACTCTTTTTACAGGATCATGAAGAGAAACTGATTTGTTAATTAGAGACTCTTGTGTGTCAAAAAGAACCAACGGGTGTTCATGACTAAACATATTACCATCAATCTTCCCTTTAATAGGTAATTCACCTTTGTTGATAAAATGATGCATTAGAAGGTTGAAACTTTCATCAGGAAAAGGACAACGGATTAGATTAGGATGGTCATGGTCTTTGAAATTTTTATATGTTTTGCCAAGGTTTGCGTATGTCAAGTAAGACATAAAGGCATCCTTCCTCGAAGTAGCACACCTAACATGTGCGTAATATCGACATCTATCGCATCTATAAAGCCATTTGTTAAACTCAAAAAAATCATCGCAAACTATGCAGTTAGGAAGGAATTTAGCCTTCCTCTCAATATAAGGAAAAGAATAGGAGAGTGTAAGCATATGAGAATGACTAAAACTCCCATCGGTAAACTGTTGGATAAGTAACTTGGCTGGAAGTAAACAACAGTCCAAATGGATTCTAAACCAAGAACAAGTTGTACAATGGAAGAAGGTACCACTATGTTCATCACCACAAGCATAACATGGTGATATCATCCGACTGAAATAACGTTGCAATTGGTGAGGGTGATCTTGTTTGGTTTTGGGCAGTTGTGCACAGAATTTGTGTAGGGAGTAGTTACAATCCTTGCAACTGTAATAACATAAATGAAACCAATAAATCTCCTCCTTACACATCTCGCATATTCCAAATTCATCATCTTCTTTCACCCAAAAATCATCTCCATATTCAACTCCATCTTCATCTTCATCTTCATCGTTAGAGTTTTCTTGACGAGGCTGCAATTGGACCAGGCTGAGTACATGCTCATGACTAAAGTGAAAAAGTTGTTCCATCATAACTGCATTCAATGAATACATTTTCGTTACCCAAATAATGTGTCCACAAATATTCTACGAAGATAATAAATTTTTATGATTAATATTTTTATAATAATTTTTTTTTTTGTATTAATTCTCTAGTACATTTGATTTGGGAGTCTAACTGCACAACTAAAAACATGATTCGCTTGATCGAGTCGACTCAAATCAGAGTAATTTGTTGTCCTTGTTCACCATAAAGCCAAGGTATCTTTCAAGAATTTTTGTAATTTTCTGCTTAACTAATGGTGTCCCATTATTTATATTGATTATTTTTAACTATTCTTACATGCTAAAAGATGCTTAACTAATGGTGTCCATTATCTTTCAAGATAATCATTTGTGATAGAGCACGTAATTGATCCAAGGAAACCAAGTGAATCGATTCAAAAGAGAAAGAGCGGCAAACCATTTTCTGCCATCGATCAAGTAGAAAGGATAAGGAAAAAGAAGGCACAAATTGAATCGATTCACACTCAAGGAAGTGCAGAATTGCGTTGAACAATTCATACTAGAGTTAGAATCAAGATCATAAACTCTTTTGGTGAAAATTAAAATCGGCAAAGAAAATCGGACATAAAGTCGATATTAATTTTATTAAGCCAAAGGTGAGAATATGGCATTGATTAATTATCTTTGAAAGGTCTTATTTCTTCTTATTTTTAATTTGTTTTTAAAAAAAGGACAAGCAGAAAAAAAAATTACGATTAGTTTGAACATTCAAGCCTTTTGTTTAAAATTATTCTAGAATCAACTTTTATTTTTTGTTTCAAAATTAAATGATTCCAACAGAAAGAAAGAAATTGTAAGATTCAAGATAGTAAGGATTGTGTTTCCATTGGCAAGCAAGATAACAAAAGCACAAGGTTTATTTAGCAAGTCAAAACAAAATTAAAAAATCAAACCAAATGAATTGTAATCAAGAATTGCAGTTAAGAAGGCATCCTATTAAAATCAAGTCTTTGAAACCAGGCTCATACGGTTCATATAACAAGTGCAAGATTGAATCTTTGTGATTCATGTCAAGATAAAAACAAACACGTATGGTTTGTAGTAAGTGTTTTGCCTTTTGGTTCATACCTAGCCAAACAATTATTTGTTCAAAATTTAGCAAAAGCAAGCAAAATCATTGTGATTAACTTTGCAAAAAAAGATCATGTTTGGTCAAAGCAAGTTCGTGGATAAAAACCTTATTAGCAAGTTGGTTAGAAGCACATAAATTTGATTAGCAAATGGATCAAAAACACAACGAAATCTTCATTATAGTTCAATTAGCAAGTTGGTTGGATAATCATTTGATCAAATTCGCAATAGCAAGAATCTCATCAGTAAGTAGGTTAGAACCTGATTAGCAAGTTGGTTAGGAATAACAAAAAAAGGGTTAACAAGGTGGTCTGTGACATCCGTTACGATATTAGACTTTGACTAAAAGTTGAAAAGATGTTAACTTAAGTTGATGTGACTAACAATGTAAAAAATAAAACTTAACTATATTATGGTTAGAACGTGTCATTAACCGAAATGACACCGATGAAAACTAAAATGTTTAAACTTATAACGTTACAAATTAAGAACATTAGTAAGTTAAACCCATTAAATAAACTGTAATTTCAAATAGTCACACTTGAAGTTATAAACTAAATGTTTTAAATAACTTAAAACATATAAATCAAATGTTCTATGTGACAGTTGCGTACGAAGAATTCGGCATTAATGACGTGAGCACATTTGGTCGTGCTTGAAATCCACGAGGATTTAGTAACTTTTGTTATTGGGGATTGATAGTATGTGAAAAATGATGAACGTGGGCGAAAACCGCGCGCAAAACGGAGTTCGTATGCTCCCGGAATCGCGAAAAGAAGTTTAAAATCAAAATGGTGACGGAAGGTGACGTGGGGCGCTACGCTCCACCCCAACCCTCCAGTTGGGGCGATGCGCCCCGGAGCATATGTCGGCCAAACTTTGTTAAAGTCATCAGAACGCATAGAAACTTGAAAAAAACGCATTTCTTCGACCATGTTCATCCTCCAGGCGAAATTTCAGCTCTCTAACACCTTCATACTTCAAATCAAAGCCCCTTAAACATCCGGATCATCCCACGGATCAGATATACAAGTCCTGATCGCTGTTTTAACCGCAGAAATTCGTCAGAACAGGTAACGGTTCGTTTTATCCTTCTAGTTTGATTTTGATTGATTAGATCTTGATTTTGAACGTAATGAGATAGTTATGATTGTTGATTATTGCCTAGATGATGACTAGGATTGATTATAAACGAAGAACACGAAGTTCTAACGGTTAAATCCTTGTTTTGATCCGTTGTAATGCCCGATTTTCATGAAATCATAACTATGATTATAATGGTTTAAACCATTTGATTGTAACAATGTAGGTGATTAGTTTGATTAATCTTTGAAATACAAAGGTTAAATCCAAGTGTTTCAAACTAATCATAATCATTAACATACTCATTGGAATGATTATCTGATGTTTGTGATAACAGTCAGATTAGTATGTTAAATCTGGTTATTTCACCTATTCTGATGCTACATTGTGATATTTCATGATATTTGGGTAATCAATAATAAGGATTAATCACTCCTAAACCATTAAATCATCTAGAAACTGTTTGAGCATTATAATCAACAACATTAACTATCTGATTAATCAGAGATTATTCTGATTAATCAAGAGTGTCATCAACTTTGAATTAGGAATCTAATGCAATGTAGGTTCCTACATTATCATACATTGTATGATATAACCTTAAATTAATTAAATACATAATTGATATCGAGTTGATGATTTACTAAGCAATGTCTTTGACATTGAACGTTCAGAAGGATCTAATCAGTAAACTAGAACATAAATAACTTATTAAAGATAACTAAATGCAGAATCATCTTTGTACTATCAGTTTGGTGATACTCTGCTACCTTTATATCATCAGGTGAGTTTCGTACAACCCCTTTTATTTTTAATCTTTTATAAACATCGGGGAAACTCTGCAAACTGTTGTCTGAACATATGATATGCATCAATGATATCTGTGTGATTTCATGTGATTTTGTGGGATTTCATGGGATTTTGCCTGTAGACAGAACTCTATCATTGGACTGAAAGTCCTCATTTTTGAACTGTATCTAGTGAACCCATGTGTGGCCGAACAGAAAACATTGATAGTACTATTGGTTGACACCCCATTCGCTGGGAGGGTTGCATCTCCCCTTGTGTGAATGTTTGTTATCTGTTTCCTTAACTTCTTAATGGTGTGATAGACATTAAGATAATGAGGCACTAAGATATGTATCGACGTGTAATATCTTGAGACAGACTAGACGTCCGAAAGGAACTAGATACAGGTCCCATGGTTATCCGAAACTGAACTTTTGAGAACGTGCTTATCATATCATATTGTTTTAAATTGAACTGTCGATCTCACCAGCTTTGTGCTGACGTTTCAAACTTAAATCTTTTTGCAGGGAGACAGTGACACTCGATGAGGCAGCACTTCAAACACTAGTAATTAAATAAGTCAGTTGTGTAATAAACTTAGTTGTAAATTATGATACTGATTGTAATGACGAAACCCTGTAATTTATTTATTTTAAGTTAATCTGTGTGCTTATGATATCGGTTCAAGTAAGTCACCCCTCACCTCAGAGACATCACCACTATGCTTCCGCAACCGGTTCGGTGACGTCAGACCAGACACGAGGTGACGAGAGGTGGGGGTGTGACATTCTAATTATGAGTCGGACCCTAGTCGGAGTTATAAATTAATACGAAGCTTATACATGAACTAATACGAGATTTCATTTGTTTCATCAAAAGTTCTAAGATTAATTTATAACATGCCATGCAATTAACGCGTTAAATAATAACTTGTGCCTTGAGCGAACTCGTAACGACCCGAAAAATATTATATATAGTTAACGAACATTAACGATTTACAATGAGACGAACATAATTTGGATCCGAATAAACGATGGTCTCGTATACGCTTGTGAATACTAAAAATGCTTGAGTATAGTGAGAGGGGTTTTAAAAATAAGAGTAGAAATTCGAGGGTTCAAAGTGAAAATTTCAAATTAATGCCAATGGCATTTCTGTAAATATTTGAGACTTTAACCTTGACAATGAAATTACAAATTACAGACGTCCGAACCATTGGCTTATGATGGTCGGATTAAGGAAATCATCATATGCACATTTTGGAATTATAATCGCTCGAAGTAGATTTCTTATACCATTTAAACAGTCGAAATCCTTGTCACAATCCATGAATGGAAGATCTCATGCTGCCATTCATAATCGAAAATTTGATGTCATCTTTCGAAAATTACGACTACTTGTCGCCATAATCAGAGACTGTTGATGCCATAAAACCGAAGCTCTTCTTGCCACAATCGAGCTTGCCGATTTCTGATGATTATGGGTTTGGCTTTGATTCTAAAAGGTTTAAATGGATGTTTTTATGTGTTTTGATATAATTATTTATGCAAATAGTAGCTACTAGGTTTCCGTGCGTGTATGCAGGTAAAAGGAGGCAACATGTTTGTTTTGGAAGGAAACCAGACAACGGGAAGCAAGAACGAACACGACGGAAGGCGAAAACACCCAATCAGAGTTGCACTGGTCGAAAATTACGCTGAGGAAATGTTACACCGTAGCTAGTATCATAAACCAGAGAGTTAGAGCTATGGGAAACTCTGGAAATAACGTAGTGAAACTCTAGATGATCATCTAAGATGCTTTGGGATTTAGAGCATAAATAAAATATGAACTTTATTTATATTGTTGAACTTTGTTTCCTTTGTTTGTAAGAATATTAAAGTTGGTTGAATGAATTATGAAACATAATAGTTTATCATGAGCTTACAAATAATTACGTCTGCCCCGACGTCTTCTGTCGTCGGCTTAAGTATGACATGGCAAGAAACAATTTTTTTTTTGCAATATCTGATTAGCAAGTTGGTTGGATATTTTTGATCAAATCCGCAACAGCAAGCAAGGTCAGCGTTGTCCAATTAACAAGTAAATTAGAAAGTATTTGATCAAAACAGCAAAAATCATACAAGTCGGTATTAATAATCTTAACAAAAAATATAGATTGTTATACAATCTATATATCAAGAAGTTGATCATATGATCATAAGCAAGTTAGCAAGTGTCACATGATAGGTAAAAAGAAAAAAACAAGAAACAAGCAAGCATGATTGACAAAGAAGACAACAAACATTATAATGCATCCCCATTACAACATCAATTTGTGAACTATGGAATGATTCACTTCAATGTCTTAAACTAAATGAAACAAATTATACTACCTAGGCATTGTTGATGGAAACATTTTTGAAGGACTATGGTCTTTGGGAAATGATTGAAGTTAAAGAAATGGTGATGAAAAGAAAGTGCATACAACCAAGACAATGATCTTTCAAACATTGCCTCTAGATGCATTAATGCAATTGGACAACACTCGACTGTAAAAGGAAGTTTGGGACTCAATCATAGACAAATGTCTTGGAGCCGAACTAGTTCAGAAAGCACATTTACAAACTTTAAGGAGTGAACTAAAGGCTTTGAAAATGAATACGAATGGAACATTACGTGACTTTTAGGGAAAATTAAGCAGTATAAAATCTAGGTTTAAAAGTATTGGTGGTACTTTGAAAGATAAGATACTTGTGAGAAAACTACTTAACACGGTTCAAAAAAAGTTTTTACTGATAGTGGCATCTATCGAACAATATTAAGAAATTGATACAATTCCATTTGAAGAAGTCGTTGGAAGAATAACAACATTTGAAGAACGCCTAAAAAGGCAAGATGAACCTGAGGAAAATTATCATGGCAAACTTCTAATGACAAGTTCAAACAATCAAGGTCGTAGAAGAGGACAAGGTAGAAATTTTAACAAGGAAGAAAACACATGCATATAGAAGAGGCATGAGTCGAGAAAGTAAAGATAAAAGTAAGTATAGATGTTATGATTGTGGTGATTTTGGTCATTTTGCAAATAATTGCACCAAATGAACGAACAAACCAAAAAGACAAGTCCGATAATCTAATCTCATCTACGATAAAGAACCGACTTTATTGTAAGAAGTAGGTCAAGAAAGTTGAAGACCCTAGCTAGACTATATTTAGTTTAAGGGGAAAATATTAGAAGTGTTAAACTAAATGATAGTTTGAGTCAAATATGTGTAAATGTAAAGCTAAGGGTATGATATGTAATTGTGTCAAAATGTGTTGGTTAAATAATAGTCAAAAGTAGTTATAGCGGTTGGTAGTTAGCCTCCAAAACATATATCGATATAAACCCTCAAGTTTATGTATGTATGTATGTATCGATTATTGAATATGAATGTATGAATAAATTCTCTTAACAAAATTCTGTAAGTTTATAAGATTCTTAAGTGTTTGTTCCTCTAATTAACGTTTGATTACCAACACTTATGTTATGCAATTAGTTCAACTTATATATATTCACTTTTATTTTCTTTTTAGTTATTTGTGTTATTATTTAATCAAGACTAAAAAGATGGTAGGCAAGCATTTGTGGTTATTCTCGTGTTCCAAATTTCAGTATTCATGTTAGACAACTTGATGACAGATAAACAAAACTAATTGATTACGAACGCTTAAACCATATGTAATTCACATCATTTTTGCATATTTTGGGACAGAAAGAACAAACCGTTTTTCTTTAATTTTAATGAATCTTTAGGAACCAAAGACCTCTTGAATTGCAACGTCTTGAATTTATGGTTTTGTTGATGTTTATATATATTGGGGACATTCTTCATTATGCAAATATTTTCTTTTTTTAACTACAATAACTTTGACATTTAGACGTAACCCGTCAGTATTTAACAATTTGATGCATTTTGTATTGGAGAACGCATTTCTTTTATCTGATGTAATATATATTTTTTCCGTTATTGAAATGAATAAAATTTAAATATGTAAAGAAATATACCTGTATGCATTGTTGGAGATAAAGCTTCTTCTTCTCATAAGCAAATTGGATAAATAAATTGTAAAAGAGAGTAATGTTTCTGCCAATAAAGATTAGGGATGGATAAATAGAGCAAGAAAACCAAATTCCTTCAAAAGCATTATTTTATTCGATTCTTGGAGTAACATAATGGTAAGCAACTTAAATTACTTCAGAAGGGATGTTATTTGATTGCTTGATTATTATTGTAATTGAATGGAAAGCAACTTAATTTATCCTCTTAAATCGTTTTATTAAAACTTTTAAATAATTTTCAAATAAATGTGTTTTGTAATGTAATAATAGAAATAATTTATCAAAAGATACAAACAAAATAAACAAATAAATACATAATTATCACCAAGGGTTATATATACTGCCATAAAAGCAAATGGTATGGGGTGACAATTTCTCCACAAGGCCACCGACCCGTATGCTTGCGCCCGCGGTTTACCTGTTCCCCCCGGTTAGTCGGGTATTGGGGGGCCGGGGTTTATCACACAAGTGGGTTCCCCGGTCATCAGAAAAAAAATATATGTAAAAAGTAACCCAAAACGTTCCTACTAAATCAACTAATTATTCAATAAAGTTATATACTTATATACTCGAATAATTATTTATCTGATGTAAGCAAATCTAGGATGCAAATTATTTATAAAAATTGTTATAATATTTGAGTTAGCACGTAAGTGGGTCTCCATAGTTATTCAGAAAACTATTTCTTCTATCTCATGCTCAAGAACTACGTTTAACTTTTAAACCATTGAAATTGACAGTTTTATGTGTTATTATCTTCATATATAAATGCTATTTAAGTGATGTACACAATTATAAATTGGGTAAAAATTGGATCAACATTAAATATTGTGAGTCAGATTTGGGTCAATTAGGTTGACATATTATCGGCATGTTTAACCACTACACAATTACATTGAACTAATATTAAGGTTGTTGAGAAAGCTTGTAGCTTGAGACTCATTCGATGTTCGTTTGAAAAAAACTTGGCTTGAAAAATGTGTGTTTGCAAACGACCAGAGTCAGCTTGGCTTGTTTTGTAATCGAGCTGAGCCCAAGCTAGGGTTGGCTTGACTTGGCTCGACTTGACTTGATTTATACATACATGTGTGTAGATGTATTAAAATGAGAACTAGTAACGTGTTAAGAACATAATATAACCATTTATAGTCGCATATATATATATATATATGTTTAAAAGATATAAAAATATTTTTTCCTTACTTTAATTTTAAAATAAAACTTGGTACTATAAATAATACGTTTTAGTTATCAATTGAATATCCTTCAGGATGACTGAGAAGGTTGTGTCATGGTATCTTGAATGATGAAGAGGAAATGAAAGTGGGCGGATCCTCTAAATCATATTCGATTGAGACTGATAAATGATATGTTTTGTTAGGAAGGTTATGCAAGACATTACCAGACCCTTTAATTGGCAAAAGATGATGCCTATTGCCAACGCTTATAAAACGAGACAAGATATGTTATTCTACCTGAGTTGACTGCAATGTGAGATGAAAAACTAGTGTCAATATACCATGTCGCAGCGACGGAGCTTGAAAAAAAAACTCCGAGGAGGCCGAAAGCCACGGGCGCAATTTTTTTCCTATTGATATGTTTCGGATACTCCCACATTTGTTTTCGTTTAGCTGGATCTCTTTCTAAATGATTAAGATCCACTTCATTAGTATTTGACTGTGGTTGTGGAAGTTCAGAGTTACCATGCGTTTCTTCTTGATTTACAATCTCTTGTGGGGCTTGCGGCTCACTTGTTGAAGGTTTTTTACGTTTACTTTGTAGTTTGTTAGAATCACAATCCTTTCTTTTAAAAAAAGGAATGAAGAGTTTTTGTCTTCTTCATTATACATCTAATAACAAAAATCAAAAATCCAAACATTCAAATAGACATTAATCGTATAATCTTAATTTCATCTTCCCAAATCAACCATCATAAACCCTAATTTTAGTTCTTGCAAAATTGTGAAAACACACATACCATAAAGTAGTTAATACATACTAACATCAACATAATATATGTTTAGAACCCTAATCCTGCCCAATTTTAAATCCAATTTCGTGAGTTACAAAATCTATTTCGAATCAATCATCTAGAAATCTAACAATAATAACTAAAAAACTAGAAATATGTAAGTTTACCTTGTTGATCTCAAAAAATAAAATGTAAATAATCTTGATTTTGCTCCTAAATTTGTTGTGGTTGGCCTTCGTTTTTTTTTCCTTTTTTGAAGACGTGTCGATGCCGCCTTCCCTGAATCCCTGCCCAACTTGCCTTTTCACTTTTCACAATTGGAATATTGAGGGAACATGCTGTTGATCTCGGATATCTTCACATTTTCTTTTTCTTCTTTTTTCAATTAAAATCTTCCATATTATCCCCTAAAACTTAAACATTTTTATAAATTGACCTTTATAGTTAATAGTTTCACTAATATACTTATTTGAATTGTAAAAATAAGTTTAAACCGTAAACCGTTAAACGTATTGTTAAAATAGTAGTTTAACTTTAACATATTTTTTTTAAAACAGAGGGAGCCCAAGAATTTTTAAAAAGAAAAATACAAGAGGCCGGACTCGATACCTATAAAATTTTCCATCAAAAACCTATTATATCAACCATTCTGCGCAAAAAACAGAAGGGCAAGGGACGGGGCACCCCAGGGCCCAGGCCCCTAATAACCTTCGTCCCTACATGTCGGGTCAAAATTGAGTTGCATGTTGTTCAAAGCAGCTAGATGTGCACAAATCGGGTGTTTTTTGGAACCGGTTATGGTTTCAATCAGTTTCAGTTCCGGTCAACAAAGTCAATACTCGGTTACGGTTCCAGTTCCGGGTTTCGACCGGTTCCAACCGGTTTTTGGCCGGTTCCGGTTCGGGTTTTGACCGGGTACAAGTGGAACCAATTCCGGTTTCGATTTTAATTTGTTTGCAAAACCGGACCCGTTCGTACCCACCGGTTCGGGTATGACTGGTTCCGGTTTCGGGTCCGGTTTTTTTGCCCACCTCTAAAAGCAGCCCCTAAATCTGTTGGGCTCATGTCATTCAAGGCATTTTGGTCGGCTTGGGCCTGTCGTATTACATGGGCATGATAACCAGGCCCATAAAGTGGTCCAGTAATGAGATATGTAAGTCGTAAGGGCCTGGTGGAGGATTCCAATATTCCATGCTAGAATTGATTGTTGGCTATTTTTTATTTGGCATTTGGTCACTACTGTTATAATGTTATTCAAGTTTTAGCTCTCATAGTAACAGATTTTAACAAGGTCAGACTTGAAACCCAAAATCATTTCAGAAAGTAACCCTAAGAAAAATTTATGACTGAGATTCAAACACAAGATTTTCCATGTGGAAACAGGGGCGAACCTTTGTTAGGACTAGGGGGCGGTCGCCCCTCTGTTTTTTCGTGTAGTAGTGTATATTTCCTGATACGTAGTGTGTAAAATTTTTAAAAATCCTTTATTCCGTCTCCCCTGAAAAAAAAATTTATTTCGTCCCCCTTAATTTGTTGGTCAAGCTCCGCCACTGTGTGGAAAGTAGGGGTGCCTATGGCTATGGGCTGGAACCCGTTGGCAATTGTGTTGGTTATTTGGCTATAAAAGTTAGAGGTGGGTAAAAAACACAGAACCGTAACCGAAAACCGAACTAGAACCGGTTGTACTCGAACCGGTGGGTACAGGCGGTTTCAAATTCTCAGAGAAATCGGAACCGAAACTGGAACCGAAAAAACGGAACCGGTTCCACCTTTACCCGGCCAAACCCGAACCGGAACCGGCCAAAAACCGGTTGGAACCGATCAAAAACAGATACCGGAACCGGTTGCTGGCTTTGTTGACCGGAAACGGTTTTAAAAAAACCGGTTTGCCCACCTCTAATCAAGGTTGGTTTTGTGATTGCATGTTGTCATCGGCACCCATAATGTCTTTTTTATTACCTTGAAATCTCACTTACATGGTAAATATTCAGTTCCTTAATACCCAACTAACCTTAAGAAATAAGTAAATCGTGACCGCATTTAACCTGGTTGGTAACATATAAGAAGAATCGTCCTAAGTGGGATTTAAACGTTACGTTTTGTCAGTTTGCCTCCAAGCAACCAGGTCATAATGTTTTTTGTGGATGGTTATGTTGGCGTTTTGAGTCAGTTGGTGTAGCAGAACTTGGCAGTGTTTTGAACTTACCATAGCCGATTGATTTGGATTTCGATGATCTGTTGTTCCAAAAACAAGTTATCTATAACAACCCATGCATCTTCAATCTCTCTCCTCTCTCTCTATATATACACTAATACACATATATATTAAGGTTTATAATAAAACTATTCATTTCGAAAAAAAACTAAGAAAACTTATACTTACCAATAAATTTTAAAAAAAATTATAATATTTTATTATAAGGTTAAAAATGTAATAATGAAAATAAAATTTTAATTAAGATATGTATATCACAAAGTTACGTATATGTAACTAGTATGTGTAACATATATGTTACATATATGTAATATCATAAAATACATATTTTTTTTATTTTTTTTACATTTCTTACCTTATAATAATAGAAAACAAAAAAAATGAAAAAAAAAATAATTGTTAATGATTGTGATTAGTTTTCTTAGTTTTCTACACACACACACACACATATATATATATATATAGGATTTGAATCAAATGAAAACCCGATCTTAAAGAGAAAACCCTTAAACTCAATCTCAATCCTTAGATCAAACTTATTTTATATTTCAATTAATAAAATAAAAAGGGTATAATGGTATTTTTACTAACTATTCTCTCTCATCATTAATTAACCAGATTCTCTCTCATCTATCCTCTCTCTTCATTAATTAACCAGATTCTCTCTCATCTCTCCTCTCTCCTCTCTCTTTTTTTTCTCCTCTCTCCTCTCTCTATATATATAATTTATATATTTTATTTTCCAGAATACTACACATGTGTAGTGTTTTATTTTTTTGGTTAAAAAATATTTTTTAAAATATTACAACTACAAAAATATATATTTTCATACAAAAAAAAGTCATTATTTTTTTAAGAAACAAAAAATAAAAATGTGGACCACATGTTTTTAAAAAAGTCATTATATAAAATAAAACACTACACATGTGTAAAATAAAAATGTACAAATTTTACAACAAACAATACACTTGATCTAAACACTACTATAAGATCTGAAAAACTACACATGTGTAGCAATAAACATGTACAAGTTTTACTACGTAAAGTACACTTCGTCAAGCAAACATCTATGATATCTGAAAACTACACATGTGTAGTTTTAAAAATATACAAATTTTACTGCCTAAAGTACACCTATGATATCTGAAAACTACACATGTGTAGTTTTTCAGATCTTATAGTAGTGTTTAGATCAAGTGTATTGTTTGTTGTAAAATTTGTACATTTTTATTTTACACATATGTAGTGTTTTATTTTATATAATGACCTTTTTAAAAACATGTGGTCCACATTTTTATTTTTTGTTTTTTAAAAAAATAATGACTTTTTTTTGTATGAAAATATACATTTTTGTAGTTGTAATATTTTAAAAAATATTTTTTAACCAAAAAAATAAAACACTACACATGTGTAGTATTCTGGAAAATAAAATATATAAATTATATATATAGAGAGAGAAGAGAGGAGAAAAAAAAAGACAAAGTCAATTATACCCCTCAAAAGGTAAAAGAGTAAATTTACTCTTAAAACCCCAATAAAATATTCATCTTTAATTGTGGACCACATGTTTTTTTTGATTAATTAATTAAAATCTAAAATAACTTTGATCTAACGGTCCACGTAGAGTTTAAGGGTTTTCTCTTTAAGATCGGGTTTTCAAAGGATTCAAACCCTATATAGGGGAGAGTTCAAAAGAAAACTCCTTATTTTAAAGAAAACTTAATTTAGCCAATCAAAAATTTTCTTTTTAATTATGATTTATTTAAATAAAAGGGTCATTTAGTAATTTTAACATATTTTTATTTTGGTAAGTAACTTTTTGTTTTTTTAATTTCCACGAAATCAAATCAACATATTTGTGTGATAGATTTGGTTCTTTATAAACATTATCATTCTTTGATAAAACATGTACAACAACAACAACAACCTTACCCAGTATATTCCCACTTTTCAGTGGGGTCTGGGGGGGAAGGATAGATACAAACCTTACCCCTATCCCAATTGGGATAGAGAGGCTGCTCCGAAAGAGTCCCCGGCTCAAAGTTGTCGTTTGAAGTTGATCATCCCAATGATTTTAACGTCATTTTCACAAAATAATTGAAATAACGTTAAAATTAGTGCACTTTTACTTTTGCCCCTTAAGGGCCCACACATATATACATTATATGCGTGCACCACAAGTGGGGCGTTTGATAAAACATGTACGTTTAGGTTTAATACTTCAAAATTGAGTTTTAGAATATTCTAGATTTTCAAATGTTGACATAGAATGAGCGGTAGAGAAACTCCGGTGAGGATTTCATTGTTGGCGAGCGGCGACAAATGATCGACGGTCAGCGGCCACGATGAAACCAGTGGCGCACATAAATCAAGTGGTGTCTGACCAATTGATTGAGGTGAACTTGCCATGGATGTAAACCCCTGATGATGGTACTTTCGATCAACTTCTATTGGGTCTCTGCCTCTCTGGTGATGCACACAACCTTCCTGCAACACCTCAATACTATTGTTTCTTCCTAGTTTGACTCGTGGAAGGGGTGATTCATATGTTAGGCATATTTTGGGCATATTACTATTCTTGTAATCGATTAAATCTCTTCAAACATTTTTGCTACTAGAAGCTGCACCACCTATATCAGAACCACAATTGGTGTTTCTATAGAATCAAAATGGTGGTTGTTAGGGTTTTACCCTAAACCCGAACGACGGTGAGTGGTGTTGAATTTTATGGTGGGTTACTTTAAAATGCGACAATTGTTTGGAAAATTTTAATTTATTGAAGGTTTTGAAAAACTGAATCAGATGGAGCATTCATATATGTATTAATCCAAAGTGAAGGCTATCTCTCTTAACATACATTGAGCCTGAAAAGATGCTTTAACTTATTTGAATCTTCCATCTATATATATTCTAGTTTCTTGATCGTAAACTGAAAAGCGAATTTGAATTATTATACTAAAACTAATGAGTGTTTGGTTCATTTTTGACAAAAATTAAAAACAAAATACATGATTTCCTATGTTTGCATATGGTAAGTAAAAGGATACATTAATGAACATTATTGAAAGTAGCTACATATGGTGTCATCAAGATCAAGTTGCTTTACATTTTTGGTCTTTATTTTATGAGGTTCTTTCATGGTGAACTATTACCCTGAAATTGGAGCAATGTTCCAAACAAAAAACAAGGAATATTTGATTACTTGTTTACATTTGATTTTCACTAAATTTATTTTGCTTATATATATCTAGTTTTTTATTACATAATCATATATGTAATCAGGTATATGTACCCAGTAATATGATTACATATGTGTAATCAGGTTTATATTAACCAGTTATATGATTACATATATGTAAACATAAACAACTTTTAGTTCTAATTACTTATTTTTGTTACGTATATGTAATCAACTAAGTTACGTATATGTAACTTGATTTCAATTATCACTTAATAAACACAATTTTTTTGGTTTTAACTTTAAGAATTAGTTTATATCAAGTGTTGTTATTTATTTAATGATGGATTTTATTGTATGTATGTAGTTAATTATAAGATTACATACATGTGATCAATTAATGAATAGGTTTAACAATATATGTTTACATATATGTATCGATAATCCTGTATGACTTTACATTTATGTAATCAACTAATGAATTGGTTTTACCATAAACGTTAGGTCTCATTTTTTATATGTTTTATTTATTTATATGTAAATGTATTTGTTATTGTTACATGTATGTGATCAAATGATATGAGTTGTTTTTTTATTATTTTGTTGATATTGATTGATCACATGTACGTATGAAAATCCGCAAACTATTTTACATGTATGCTGATTACACATCATGTAAAATAAAAAAAATATATAATTTAGCTACATACATGCAACTTTGGTTCATTATGATTGCAAACTTAATCAATATGTATGACAGGTTGATTACATACATGTAAAATTGTCGTCCGGTGGAAAATACAAATATTCTAGTTTATTTTATTTTATAATAAATCTACTATTTTTAATATATTTAATTAGTTGAAGTTTAAGCTGCAAGGAGGAAATCAAGTACGTAAAATAATGTTTTCAGATAGTCTTCAGATAGCATTTTCAAAAAACCTATTTTTGGATTCAAATAAATGAGAGAGAAAGAAGTTACCGAGATTAGGGGATTTCCATTTTTTTAAATATTGTTTTACCAATAATGCCCTTGCATCATATAAACAAGCTATTTATTCATTCATTATTGACAAATTTGCCATTTATAAATTTTAGCCATTGATCAATTAAATCAATGGTTAGATCTTTTCTTAGTTTTCTTTGAAAGGAGGGTTTTCTTAGAAGCCCTCCCCTATATATATATTGTAACCCACCAAAAATAAACTAATCTATTAATTATTATAAAATGTTTAATTTAAAAAGTAAGTGCACAAGATCGTGTCACGTGACAATTTTTATTTTTTAATATAGGAGGACATTTTAGACATTTTGTAAACAATCAAAAAGCTAGATTTAATATGATGGTTGCAAGTGTTACTATCTAATATATTTTAATAAATATAATTTTATATATAAAGTTTACCCGTCTTTTTTTAAGCATCAATAATTATTTTATATTATATTATTTTAAAAATAAAATTGAACCATTATACTCCTCTCATTTTTATCTTTAATTTCGTTATAGTCTTAACTAGTTTTTTTATATTTTTTAGATGTAGCGCATTTACATCATTGTAACTATGGGTGTGCTCGGTTCGGTTCAATTTTTTACAAAATCCGAAATCAAAATCGACATAGTCGATTTTTAGTTATTATGAACCATTCAGTTTTCAGTTTTTCGGTTTTTGGTTTTTTAAATGTTTTTATTGTTTATTTTTGTTCTCTCTCACACCCAATATTAAAAATACAAACATGTTTAACAACGGATAATTAATAAATTAATTGATCGAACACCAACTATATATATTAATTTTTTAAAAAGATTAAAAATTGGTTCGGTTCGGTTTTTAAAATATGAAAAACCGAAATCGAACTGAAAATTTCGGTTTAGGTTTTTTTTTTAGTTCGGTTAATTCGGTTCCGGTTCGATTTTTTTGGTTAATTTGGTTCCTGTTCGGTTTTTTCGATTAATTCGGTTCCGGTTCATTTTTTCAGTTTTTTGCTCACTCTGATTGTAACGAGTCTAAATATAATAAATTAATTTGAATTTTTTTCTAAAAATGGTAAAATTACATTACTGTATATTTTGTAACTGTAATTATCATTGTAAGGAAAAAAATCAAAATAATGTGTTATTATAGTGTGTTATATTACATCATGATAATTTAACATTGTTAGAAAAAAATCAAAATAATGTGTTATTTTTATGCTCGCTACATCAATGTAAATTAAGGGCATATGAGAAAAAAAAAACTAGTTGAGATTATAACAGAATTAAAGAAAAAATTGTATCACTGTAAATAATATGTTACATCATCGTAAATTATATCATTGTATATTACTTCATTTTTATTTACATTACGTTAATTTACCTATGTTAGAAAAAAATTAAAATAATGTGTTATGTACGTTACATTGATGTAAATTGGGATATTTGGAAAAAATTTAAAAAAGTAGTCTAGATTAAAATGAAATTAAATATGAAATACATCACTGTAAATAATAAATTATATCTTCGTAAATAATGTGTTACTTCACTTTAAATTACATCACTGTACTTTACCATTGTTAGAAAAACTTTCAAATTAATTTGTTTTATTTAAGCTCATTACAATGATGTAAATGTATGACATCTAAAAATATATATAAAAAAACTAGTCGACACTATAATGGAATTAAAGAGAAAAATGAGACAAGTGTAATAGTGCAATTGTTTTTTAAAAAATAATGTAGTATAAAAAAGTTATGAATATTTAAAAAAAGATAGGGTGAACTTTATATAAAAAAAATAGGTTTATTAAAATATATTATATGATGACACTTATCACGACCATATTAAATTTAGATTTTTAAGTGATTACAAAATGTCCTAAATACCCTCTCATATTAAAAAATTAAAAATGAAACATGGCACGATCTTATACACTTACATTTTAAATTAACCATTGAATAATATTTAATTGGTTAGTATATTTTTAGTGGGTTATGTATACTTCCATTCCCCTATATTGGTTTATGTATACTTCTATTCGCCCTATATATATACATGGGATGGAAGTATACATAACCGGCTCAAACTCTTATTGAAAACATTCCAACGATGTTGGAACCGTATCATTGAACTGTACAATATTTGTTTCTAAGTTTTAGCTTTAAGGTTTAGCGATAAAGTTTATGTTTTAGGGCATGTTTTAACTTTTAGGTTTTAATGTTTTATTTTAAAGTTTTGGTTTATGTATTATGGTTTATGGTTTAATGTTCGGGGTTTACAATTCGACAAGACGGTTTCAACGACTCAAAAATGAGTTCGTTCGAAGTTTATTTGGATCTTTTTTCAAGTTTTTAAAAATTCTTTTCAGTCCTTTTAAGTAAAATGGACTTTTTAAGTGAATTTTCTGTAGGAATTGGGTTCACGTTTTTTATTATCAAACAATAATAAAATATAAATAATAACGATATTCTTATTATTCATAGGAAATAATTTAGTATACAACCGCTCACAAGACTAAAATAAAATAATATAAATTACGAATTTATATACCAAACTTGTTTTGATCTATGTATTCGTTAGGTGATCTAAGTATCTTGTTTGACTAAAGCATGCTCCATTTGAATATTCAACCAAGCCTCACGGTGATGTCTGCAACAAATTCTTTAAAGGTAATTTTTGTAGTAGACTCTAGTTTTCAACCCGTTATGTCTTTCGCTTATTTTTCATTAACATACAGTAAACATGCTGATAAATAAATTCCGCGCCTCTTCTCAAAACGAACGCGTATGTCTCCTAGGGTACAACTAAAACAGTATGTGTACTGCCGTGATTAACCTAACACCTGAAAAAGATATCTTAAATACGAGTTTGAAGAGTCGAGAAAGCTATAAATTCTACAAAGCATGTGGTATCTTGGAACCAAAAAACATGATACCAATTATCTTGTATTTATACTACAAGATGGTAAAATAAAGAGTCTTGACTTAATACATATATTAATATATGTAATTTGAAATATCTTGATTTAATTAGTAAGATAAAAAGTGTTGATTTTAATTCAAATTAAATTTAATAATTAATCAAATAACTCAAATTTACAACGTCTTCTTATATATATATAATAGGCACGGTCAGGACGGACCCAATGAGCTTTTGATTTTAGGCCTTTGCTTAGGGCCCTCAATTTCACAAACGCCTCAAAAAATATGGCTTTACAGTGTTTTGGGCTTGGAGGAAGAAAAGGCCCATGGTTAATGCCGTCAATTCGTCAGAAGCTTGGAAAACAAGAAAAGGGCATGTACTCATTTTTAATATCACGGCTGTTCAACTTCAAAGTGCATTTTCTTCACCACTCGGCTTTGGAGTTCATCCTTATGGAAATCTAAGCGAATTGGAAGCAATTAAAGTTCAAACAAGCGATCAATCTTTAGTTTTCTAGGTCAATCTTCAGTTTTCTTGGTCGGTCTCAACAGGGCTTGTAACACCCCACCTCGAAATAGGGTAACGTGTCACTATTACATCAATCAAAGCAGAAGACATGGTTTCTATTGAGCAAATGTTAGGTTTACATACCCCAAAAGACTGTTTAAGAGCCCTAAGTAAATTATTAATTTCATATTGATCAATTGATCGTATTAAAATGAACTAGCCTAAGCTACAAAATATAATTGCATACTTTCACGGTCCAAAATCCTAGAGCTTAATTTTTCTCTCCTCACGTCCCGCTCAGAGTAACCTGTGAACCTGTTATGAACAAACATTAACGGAATGAGCAGAATGCTCAGTACAGATAAAGGCTTAAGTAACGAAATCAATAAATGAATGCGTGATAACAAAAGACAAAATGATATGATATAATGTAAAGCAAGACAATCAAATAAATCATATCATACGGATGTACCCTGAGCCGAATCTTAAATCACTACTGACATGCACATAGAGCTACAGCTCTATGTACCGAACGTGCAATGGAGTGTGGGCATACACAGATCCATCCACCAGAAATCAAATACAAATATATCCTAGGACCAGTCCATATGCCTTCTTATGGCCTCATGTACCTCACAAGTACAAAGAAGACGTCGTGATCTCAGCTCACCGCCACGGTTGGTGCCACGTCATTGATGCCGCAATGACGTGCTTGCGGTCACCTCCGCAAGTAGGGACATGCTCGGGTAACAGATTACAAGAACGGAAGTGGTAACACAACAATGTATATCAAATACGCTTCTCACTAAACGTTAAACCAAATCATAATATAATATCATAACATGTGATAATGATTTCAATCCAACAATTATATCACATGCAAGCAAAATATATTCAATAATAAATAATGCTTAAAAATCAATAACGGACAATGCAAATGAAATAGACCGATATATCAAAGATGTTCAGGAATTCCAAAGGTATGTGAGAATCAAATGGGTTCCAACAATTAAATCATATACTGAAACGAAAGAGGAGGGGGTAAGAATCCGTACCGTTTTGCAAACTTTGGTGATTTAGAACGATATGTTATCCCCCTTTCTTTCTTTTTCTCGCGATAGCCTACACGTAGTTTTGTTCCTCAAAATTTTATTTTTATACATTTATTTTATCACAAAGTTGTATTGTGATTCGTTATTAAGTTTTGTAATTTTTTTTTTACAAAATATTTTAAATTAAACCACACATTGCCATCTTCTTCGACTGAAACCCACTTTCGCAGAACCAGTGGACAATTTTCTCAAAATTTTATCACAATAGTATGCCTATAACCTGAATATGAAATGTGTGTTTTTGATGTGATTACCTTGCTTACGAAGCTTAACAAACAGAAGTGAGAAATGACAATCTCATTAGCAGCTGTCGGAAGGTTTCAACGCCTCTGGTTGTTAGAGAAGGATGAAACACAGTTAAGATGCTGAACGGTGGGTTCTGTTTTTATGGATAACGCAGCAAGAGACTTCGTCTGAGGTGTCGGGTCTTCACCGGAAACCAAAAATCGACGTCAACGTGACATGTTGTGATTCTGGTGCTCGAAGGAAAGTGTTAACCAACGGAGACAAGCGAATGATGGAGTTGGTGGTGGTTTCACGATGGTGTTTCTTTCTCGCCGGAACACTGTTTTTGTGCCTGATATGAGAAACACATCCGGAGACGAGGGTGGGTCTTGCGAGCTTTGATGATAAGGATCTCCATTTAAGAACCAAGGTCACGACATGGTGGTCGGGTATGAAGATGCGATGTCAGGGAAATGGGCCGACCGGTCGCCGTCTGCGTTGTCTGGCGAGAAGAAAAAGTTGTGCTCTGTTATTTTTGATTTATTTGTTATTACTACTTATCCTTATTATTACTAAATTTATTATTATTATTATTATTATTATTATTATTATTATTATTATTATTATTATTATTATTTTGTTTTGTCTTTGTCTGCGTGAGACATCATCCACACACCATTTATTTATATATACCTTAATTTCAAATGTCGGTGACCAATTATGAATTTTTTTCTTTTTTCTCAACAAACATAATTTTTTAGATAAAATAAAGTTGCTTCCGTCCAAAAACACGTATGTATAAATTCCTTGGTGGTTTAAACATGGAGGTTTTAAATTGATGGTCCTGAATTCGAACTGGGCATACTACAAAGTCTTGCTTTCCTTCTTTTTTCTTTTTATTTCCTATGGATTTTTATATTCAATTACTTTTTATACCCATTCATATACGATTGAAGGCTTTTTTAGCTTTTTCCTTTTTTTCTTTGGTTTTTCTAATATTTCAAATATTAAATAAATTTTATTAGAATTCGTATACCGTAACATAATGTATTTTATTAGTGTTTGCGTCTCTGTTTACATTTGATTTTTATCACGCATTGTCCTCCATTCCTTCCATCAATTTTTTTTCACTTTTTATTTCCTCTGAATTTTCTTATCTTTTTATATTAAATAAATTTTATTAGATTTTTTATGCCGTAACTTAACGACGTATTTTATTAACTTTTAAATATGTTTCGATCTCTAAAATTTGAGTCAAAGTAACTTGATCATCTCTTTTATGTTTTTAAGATATAATGTATGTAATGAAATTCGTAATCACGTCGCATTACACGGTTTCGCTTACAAGATATATTAAATAATGTTTTCTATCTACGTTTTAATCTTCATGACAAACCAATTGTTGTTTTAAGTGTTTCTTTTAACCTTAGCACCAAATCGTGACGCACAAATTTTTATCATATCACTCCGTCGTGCTTGGCTTCACCCATGCTACACTTACGTCATCATTGATCAAAATATGTATAAATTTTATTTAAAAACTTTAGTTTTTAAAATTGTTTTATGTAACCAAAATTTCCCATTATTTTACTGACAACTTATATTGTGATTATCGTTAAGATATATTACTTTATTCTAAATAATTATAACTATTTCAATATATATGTTCATTTTAGACTTAATTAACAATGGTCTATTCTTCTGAAAAGATAAAAAATAGTATTAGTATAATAAAGGGAAAGATTATTATTAATATGCCAGTAACACAACTTTTTAATGAGATATAAATTTGTAGAAAAATAAAAAAAAATGAATAAAAGCATAATTGTCATTCGTGTTTATTTTATGTATGTTTTTATTTGGTTTACTTGTGGACATTAATTTTATTCAGAAGCAAGTTTAGTTAAATATAATATGTTTTCATTCAACATTATAAATTTAAGTTATTATGTATTTTGACACCGCTGCAGCGCGCGGATAAACTTACTAGCTATATATATATTATAAAGAGACTTGCTAATTAATAGTGATTTTTTTGTGTTTATAGGTTTGACCACCGTATTGGAGGGTTTCAAAGACAATCGAGAAAACAGTGAAATATAAAACGTTTTTAATTACTCCTCCCATGATATTATTAGATGGATAGTGGCTCTAATTAAGCCACGTCGTCCATTATCATCGCCTTTCAATTTTCCATTGTCCACAGTCCACACATTATCATCTTCAAAAACCAAAAAGTGGATTTTAATTCTTCATCAATTCGAAGAAAAGTAAGCTTTGTATTCGGATTTACGATTCACCGACCAAAAAACCTTATTTGGATGATTTCAAATCAAATGGGTAGTGTTTGTTCGTGGATCTTTCACCTACTTTCGTTGCTTAAAAAGGTATCCATTTTTCCATTTCTTTTACCAGATTTCATCTTCTTCTTCAAAATGGAGTTTGGATGATGAAAATATGATTTGGGGGTGTTTTTGGGCGAAAATGATCGAAAGGAAGAAGAAAAATGAGTTTTCTTCGCATTCTGATCTTAAAAACTCGTTTTTCAGCCGCCATCCACCCCGGGCGCATCGCCCCACCTGGAACGCTGGGTTGGGGCGTACCGCGCGGATGCCGTTTCGTAGAATTTTGATCCTATCTTGTTTTCGCGATTCCGGGAGCATACGAACTCCGTTTTGCGCACGGTTTTCGCCTACGTTCACGATTTTTCGAGCTCTTTCCAATGGTTATAATTTCAAGACCTGAAAAATTCAAAATATATGATCTCTTATTTAACGCTATCTTCAACTCAGCGTATCCTGAAATCAGAGCCTCGTTTCGTGATTCCGCAATTAACGATTATTTCAAACATGTTTGATTTATTAAAAACGGGTCGTTACAATTTTTATGTTAGAGGTTTGATCATATTTGATACTATTGTACACAGGTTCAAAAATAAATATAACATCAGTCAAGAAACAAGAAGACCATAAAATGGCAAAACATTAAATTACTCACTCCGAAGGACAATGCAACAACCATTGTAAGGGTACTTCAAAAAAGACATCAAGACTTTAGTGTAAGCTACAACAAAAAGGTTAACTACACGTTTTTATGAACGTAAACATTTTTTGAACATATCAAACGATATTTCAAGATTGTAGGTATCATCTCACTTCAAATAGAAAAGGTTTTGTAGTTTCAATCACCTTCATACATAATTTTTGTCAAAACTTCAACCTATACTAATTTATGTATTATCTTATCATTTGTGTTAATGTAATTTTGAGTAAATGCATGCATTAACAACTTCAAATGCTATTAATAATATCTTAGTGAGGATAAGCAAATAAAAATCAAATAACTTAATATCATCCTGACTGAGATCATTATTTGCTATGACTGATATTCTGACCACATCGTCTTTAACGAATTAACCCTACTTATGTCAAATAACCCGCGGCAGCGCGCGGGCTGGATACATCTAGTTATATTTATATTTATCTACTATCATATGTACCATTTATATTTATATTTATTATTATTTTATTATAATCAATATTATTGAATATATATATATATATATATATATTGGCTGGACCAATTCCAATTCGGATAAGCCTGGAGGCTCTATAAATTAAAGACTCTATTGCATTGTAATGCATTCGAAAAATTACTTAGAATTAAATGTATGAAAAAACCCTCTCATCAAAAACTTGTATTATCAACTACCCAATGTTCAAAATCTTTAGATTTTCAAGTTATTATTGCTCCACCAAATTGTAAGGAAATCATTTGTAATTCTGATATTCAAGAAATAAATCAAGGTATTATTTAAATATGAGTTGTTTAATTTATGTTTCTGCCATATTGCTATATTGTTTGTTATTTAAATCTTCATGCTCTCGATCCTTTATCAAATGGTATCAGAGCCATGATTCAAGTGATATTATGTCTAAATACTCTAATTAATTATTTGTAAATGTTATAATGGAAAAATTTATTGAAAAAACAACGTCATATTTTGAATATTTAGAACTATGCTGTGTTGGCAAGTCCTATCGGCTAGACGGTTGGATTAGCGTATCCTGAAATCAGAGCCTCGTTTCGTGATTCCGCAATTAACGATTATTTCAAACATGTTTGATTTATTAAAAACGGGTCGTTACAATTTTTATGTTAGAGGTTTGATCATATTTGATACTATTGTACACAGGTTCAAAAATAAATATAACATCAGTCAAGAAACAAGAAGACCATAAAATGGCAAAACATTAAATTACTCACTCCGAAGGACAATGCAACAACCATTGTAAGGGTACTTCAAAAAAGACATCAAGACTTTAGTGTAAGCTACAACAAAAAGGTTAACTACACGTTTTTATGAACGTAAACATTTTTTGAACATATCAAACGATATTTCAAGATTGTAGGTATCATCTCACTTCAAATAGAAAAGGTTTTGTAGTTTCAATCACCTTCATACATAATTTTTGTCAAAACTTCAACCTATACTAATTTATGTATTATCTTATCATTTGTGTTAATGTAATTTTGAGTAAATGCATGCATTAACAACTTCAAATGCTATTAATAATATCTTAGTGAGGATAAGCAAATAAAAATCAAATAACTTAATATCATCCTGACTGAGATCATTATTTGCTATGACTGATATTCTGACCACATCGTCTTTAACGAATTAACCCTACTTATGTCAAATAACCCGCGGCAGCGCGCGGGCTGGATACATCTAGTTATATTTATATTTATCTACTATCATATGTACCATTTATATTTATATTTATTATTATTTTATTATAATCAATATTATTGAATATATATATATATATTGGCTGGACCAATTCCAATTCGGATAAGCCTGGAGGCTCTATAAATTAAAGACTCTATTGCATTGTAATGCATTCGAAAAATTACTTAGAATTAAATGTAAAAAAAAAACCCTCTCATCAAAAACTTGTATTATCAACTACCCAATGTTCAAAATCTTTAGATTTTCAAGTTATTATTGCTCCACCAAATTGTAAGGAAATCATTTGTAATTCTGATATTCAAGAAATAAATCAAGGTATTATTTAAATATGAGTTGTTTAATTTATGTTTCTGCCATATTGCTATATTGTTTGTTATTTAAATCTTCATGCTCTCGATCCTTTATCAAATGGTATCAGAGCCATGATTCAAGTGATATTATGTCTAAATACTCTAATTAATTATTTGTAAATGTTATAATGGAAAATTTATTGAAAAAACAACGTCATATTTTGAATATTTAGAACTATGCTGTGTTGGCAAGTCCTATCGGCTAGACGGTTGGATTAGCGTAAGGCTCCAAGATAGAGAGCAGCCGGACCACGTCTTGGGCTTTGGGGATGTTCCCTCAGTATAATCTGAATATTTCAAAATATTGATTAAGTTAATTCAAAAATTTTATCATTAAAACAAATACAAATAATGAATCAGATATCTAGATTTTTATCACGAAGAGATCATAGCTCAAATACTTCAGCTAATGATCAAGAGGAAGATTTAAACAACAATATGAATTCTTTAGAAATAAGTATTTCTCAAATTGAAAATAATTTATTAAATTGGAATATACCTAAACAAGATGTAAAAACTATATATAAAATAGGAACTTTTGATTTCTTACAAGATTACTCAATCAAAATGACAGAACAAACTATTCCTATAAATAAAGATCATCAAAATTTACAATTATTATCTAAAGAAGCTATATTAAACCATAGAAAGAATTATAAATTTTTACATATAGGATTAGTACAGGTAGCTATAAAACCAATGTTCAGATTAGGAATAGACGCTCCCATATTAACTATATTAAGAGATGCTAGACACACTAATTTCAATAATTCATTATTAGCTATGGCTGAATCAAATATAGCCAATGGTCCAATATATTTTAATTGTTATCCTAATTTTTCTATAGGATTATTTGATCCAAACATTCTTGATACTTTAACTTTAACAATAAAAACAAGAAATTTAGAATTTAAAGAAAAAACTAATGCTGCAGTCGTAATATATAGAGTTTATTATAAAACTATGACTACAACTATAGAACCAAAAACTACATTATCATCTCCAAGAGATGAAACAATATTATTTGAAGCTAATACTATGCATGCTAAAGTTATTACTCCAAAAAGATTAAAATGGAATGAAATAACACAATCTTTAAACTGGAATTTACAGGATATAAATCCACCAAAACCAATAGATATAGATAATCAAACATCTAGTATAATAAAAAAAGCTGATGGTTCAATAGAAATATCTTTTAATAATAATAATAATAATAATAATTCTGTTATATATTCAACATCAAGCAGTAGTATAAACAGTATAAATAGTTTACAAAGAAATATTTTAAGAAGATCACAATCTATGAAAATAGCAGGAATAGATTATTCTAATTCTATACCTAAAGCTTTTTATGAACAAGAATCAGATAATAAATCTGATAAATCATACAATCCTAGTGAATCCGATATGAAATTTTATAAAGAATTATGAGTGATACTAAAATGCAAATATAAAATTCTCAAACTCAATTTTATGTTTCAGCACTAAAAGAATTTCATAAAAAATCAAAATTATATAAAACAGAGTTAGAAAAAACAAATCAATTTTTAGAAGAAAATAAATATAATGATAAAGTACAAAAATTTCATCATATGAATTTTAAATATTTTTTACAAGATAGAATAAAATGTAATAAAGAACTTATAAAAATTTGTTCTACAAATATAACAAATTACACTTGTTAATATAAGTGATACAAAATCTCAGTGTAGAAATCCTCAAATGAGATTTTTAAAAGAATTATTAAAAGATAGTTATGAATTATTAAAAATTCATCAAGATAAATTACATTTTATAGAAATTATTTTAGTGAAGATAGTTTTGAAGATGATATAGAAGAACAAGTTAACAAATTATATTATTATACTAATTTACAATTAAATTTAATAGAAGAAATAAAATATCAATTAAGAAAGATAAGAATAATTTCTACTGAAATATCAAAATTTACTTGTTAAGATGAATCACAAAGAAACTATGAATTTTTTAAGGTGTGAAATATTAAACAAATACAATATAGATAATTTATTATGGTATCATAAAACTTTTAATTATGATTCTAGAGAAAGACATACTAAAAAATGGGAAGAATATATTATTAAAAATGATGAAAATATTACATTTTTTACCTGGTTACCTATATATTGTAAAAATAATAATATTAAATATCCAACTATTGAACATATATCTGTTAATAATAAAATTACAAAAAATTACAAGTTAATAAAAAATAATGAAGAATTAATTAGTATACATCCACCCCATGAAAAGATAAAATTTATAAAGGATTATCAAGAATATATAGGAACGCCATTATCCAGAATCAGTGAGGATGTGAGAGGCCCCGAGCCCCTCGGTTGGCAAACATCAAACCCATACTCTTTAAAACATATTTACATTACCATAGCAGCGGAATTTAAGGCGATTACATAAAATATTATACAAACCTAAACAAACATTAATACATAGCTCATATCATTATTAGGTTTATAACATAGCCAGTCTATGCCAGGGGTAGTCTTCAACGTATGCCATAAGCCCTCCTGGTCTCCTTTCTCAAACTATTCAACCTGATATGCATGTAAAACAAGTCAGCTTTATGCTGGTGAGTTATAAGTTCATTTATTAGAAAATCCTTATTCATTCATGTCATCATATAGCATAATCCAAATACATAACATACCTGTTCTTATATCATAATTTTATCACATACATAGCATCATAACATAATTCCATAACATACATATCATCACAACATAATTCATACAGTGAAGGAACTTCACCGTCAACTGCTGACCCTGAGGTCAAACACGCTTGTGCAGCACAAGGCTCTTAAACTATCAACCCGAAGTCGATAACTTACACATGCATAAGATTCCATCAACTGGCGACACACAGTCGGCAGGCCCGTGTTTCCACAGGACTCTTAATCCATCAACCGAAGTTGACGGCTCATACCGGTACAAGACTTCTTTACATACATCATTCATATTCATAACATGGTTTAAATCATTTAAACCATCATAAGCAGAAGCGGCTCCTTTCACCGCAGTGCTCAAGTTCTGCCCAACCGCAGCTGGCAAAACCACATTTCCTCCTCGACCTCGGTCGAGTGTCTTATACAAAATAATCTTTTCTTTCTCAACCGTAGTTGAGACTTAAAACATTCTTTACTTTAAAACATTCTTTATCTGAAAACATACTTTTCCTGAAAACATGCTTTACCTGACTATAATCAGGTTAAAATCACTTTCATACAATAACTTTATACATACATACAATCATTTTCATAAAATAACTTTATAACATGCATATCAGCCCAAAATGATAAAACATTTAAAACAGGGCTATAAGAACTCACCTGAGCTTAATAAGGCACAATCTGCTAGCTTTCTTCCTTTCCTTACTTTCTCACGTTCAGAATGATATCCTATTAATATGGATATCTTATCATAATTATAACCTTATCATATAATATAAACCCTCTTTTCAGGGGTCTAAACTGGTAGCACAACGACTACGTTATAGTTATCTTCAATACGAGTGTTTAGCTCGCTATAACGACCCGAAGAGTTTTATAAACTTAATATTATTTATCTCAATTAATAATAACTTGAGATTAATTTATAATACTTATTATGAAGATGCTCAGATTTACGATTACCGCTCGAAACTTCGGCATGTCATAACTTTCAATCGGAGCTTTATTTCAAAATTTCGCTTCCACTCATTTTGACCATTTTTATCTCTACAATATTGTTATGCTTAAAAATTACTTATTTGTTCGGCTTAGATAAGCGTATTCTCTTATTTAATTAATTCATCTTAGGGTGTTACTAAACTTACTGTATAATAACATGGTTTTAAGGAAATCAGAAGAGTATACATATTATACCCTCATAAAACTCATGAAAACCTTATCATTATCTAAATGTAATTGGGCTTCAACCGAATCCAGTTTATGTTCACCATACAAAACCAAAACTCCATCTAAACATGGTGTTGGTCTCTTTAATCAATCAAGACTAAACTAACACGAGATGAGGATCATGAACACATACCTTAACGATGTGGGTAGTTAGTATTAATCAGCCCGATTGATTCTTCTTGATTCTTCTTCTTTGCTCGTATTATACAGAAGTTGATTGTGAATTCTTGAAGTGTCTGCTTTCTTACCTTCGATGGATCAGTATCAATATGTTTTAAGTCGGTTTCAAATGAAATATCTACCTGTTTACGTCACCAAGTTTTAGACTTCAAGAATGAATTAATTTCCAATGTTACGGTTTGACCCTCGTCTTTAAACTTCTATTTTTAAAACCCCATTCTACTTTGCTCACATATTTTTAATATTCACGAGCCTATATCTTGTTCATAATTTATCGTATAACAGTCCCGCTTATATTAATGTGATCGTAATCACTTCAGGATTGTTCATAAAAATTATGAACTCAAACTGTAACAGAAATTTTTACACGTTATTAATAGGCTTTATAACGTGTCCATACATTATCAAATATTTTTATCGTTTATATCCTTTTGATCATAATCACTTTACGAACGTTTATATAAAATTTGGACATAAACGGTTACTGAAATTTTTGGTTGTTACAAATCTACCCTCCTTACAATAGGTTTCGTCCTCGAAACCTGTTACGTTTCAAACAAATGTGGGTAGAGTCGTTTCATCTCATCTTCAGTCTCCCATGTAGCCTCAGATCCTTTTCGATGTTTCCATTGAACCTTAACTTGTCTAATCATCTTGTTACGTAACTGTTTTTCTTTCCTGTCAACAATTGCAACTGGTTCTTCTATGTAGTTTAGCTTTTCATCAACTTCAATGTCATTTAACGGCACATATGTTACATCATCTTCTAGACATTTTCTCAGGTGTGAAACGTGAAATGTCGGATGAATTCCACTCAGTTCATCTGGCAGATCTAACCGGTAGGCTACCTTACCGACTCGTGCCATTATTCGAAAAGGTCCAATAAATCTCGAACTCAGCTTCCCTCTTTTCCTAAATCGAATAATTCCTTTCCATGGAGAAACTTTTAACAGTACCTGGTCACCTACTTCAAACTCTATTGGTCTTCTTCTTTTGTTAGCATAAGACTTTTGTCGATCTTGTGCAGCTTTCATTCGCACTTTAACTAGTTGAAGTTTTTCTGTCAAATCTAACACTGCAGCTTTACTTCCCACTTCTTTCTGTCCTACTCCTCCCCAACACACAGGTGTTCTACAACGCCGTCCGTACAATGCCTCATATGGTGGCATTCCAATACTAGCATGATAGCTATTGTTGTACGAGAATTCCACCAATGGTAGATGATCATCCCAACTACCACCAAAATCAATAATACAGGCTCTGAGCATGTCCTCTAGGGTTTGGATAGTCCTTTCAGACTGTCCATCGGTATGAGGATGATACGCAGTGCTGATATTGAGCCTCGTACCCATCGATTCATGAAACCGTTTCCAGAATCTTGAAACGAATCGCGTGTCACGATCTGACACTATAGAAACTGGAACTCCATGTCTTGTAATTATTTCTTTCACAAATAATTCAGACAGTTTCTCCGAAGTATAAGTCTCACGTATAGGTAAGAAATGAGCACTTTTCGTTAACCGGTCTACAATCACCCAAATAGCATCATGACGTTTCGCCGTAAGAGGCAACTTGGTAATAAAATCCATAGTGATGTGTTCCCATTTCCATTCCGGGACTTCTAAAGGTTGCACATAACCATAGGGTTTCTGATGTTCAGCTTTTACTTGTGCACATGTCAAACATTTGTTTACGTATTGCATTACATTAAACTTCATACCTGGCCACCAGTAGTCTTTTCGAAGGTCTTGATACATTTTCGTTGCACCAGGATGAATAGAGTAGCGTGACTTATGTGCTTCGTCTAGAATCCTTGACCTGATGTCCCCATTTCGTGGAACCCACATTCGACCAAATCGGATCTTAACACCAAATTCATTTTCTTCCAGATTCTTAACTTGACCAAAGATTCTTTCAAATCCCACATTTTCTTCCTTTAATCCTTCCTTCTGCGCATCCTTGAGTTCATTTATAAAATCTGGTGTGATTACCAAATTGTAAGATTTAACTTGTATAGCAGAGTGTTCTGTCTTACGACTTAGAGCATCAGCCACCACATTGGCCTTGCCCGGGTGATACAAAATTTCACAGTCATAATCTTTGAGTAGCTCAAGCCATCTTCTTTGTCTCGTATTCAAGTCTTTCTGTTCAAAGAAGTATTTTAGGCTTTTATGATCTGTGTAGATTGTACATTTAACTCCATATAAATAGTGCCTCCAAATTTTTAAAGCAAATACCACAGCAGCCAATTCCAAATCATGTGTTGGATAATTAGCCTCGTGCGTTTTCAATTGTCTTGAGGCATATGCTATTACTTTTCCCCTTTGCATAAGTACACAACCCAAGCCCAAATAAGACGCATCTGAGTATACAACCATGTCTTCATTGCCATCCGGCAGTGCTAAAATAGGAGCTTCAGTTAATCTCTTTTTCAACTCTTCAAAAGCTTGGACCTGAGTTGGACCCCAGTCATATTTTACTTCCTTCCTAGTCAATTTTGTCAACAGTGTAGCAATCCGAGAAAGCTATGAACATCCGTTGGTGTTTTCGGAGGATTCCATTTCATTACTGCCTCTACTTTTGCTGGGTCCACCATTATGCCTTCTGGACTAATAACATGACCTAGGAACTGCACTTCTCGTAACCAAAAGGCACATTTGGAGAACTTGGCATAAAGTTTTTCTCTTCTTAGTATTTCAAGTACTTCTCGTATGTGACAAGCATGATCACCTTCACTCTTTGAGTATATCAAGATGTCCTCAATAAACACAATCACCGATCGGTCTAACATAGGTCTGCACACCCGATTCATCAAATCCATAAACGCCGCAGGAGCGTTTGTTAATCCGAAAGACATCACAAGAAACTCATAATGTCCATAACGTGTGCGAAATGCTGTCTTCAGAATATCTTGTTCTCTCACCTTTAGTTGATGATACCCTGATCTAAGATCTATTTTAGAAAACCAACTTCCCCTTGTAATTGGTCAAATAGATCGTCAATTCTTGGTAACGGATACTTATTCTTTATTGTGAGCTTATTCAATTCCCTATAATCAATACACATTCTCATGCTTCCGTCCTTTTTCTTTACAAACAACACTGGTGCACCCCAAGGTGACACACTTGGTCGTATAAAACCTTTGTCTAGAAGGTCTTGTAGTTGGGTCATTAATTCTTTCATCTTCGTTGGAGCTAGACGGTACGGTGCCTTAGCGACCGGTTGAGCTCCTGGCACAACATCAATTTGGAATTCGATTTCCCGATCAGGTGGAATTCCTGGCAAATCCTCAGGAAATACATCAGGAAAGTTACACACCACGGGTACGTTTTCCAATTCTTTTACCTTAATTTCTTTGTCAATAACATAGGCCAGATAAGCCCCACACCCTCGCCTCATAAATTCACTCGCCTTAATCATCGAAATGACTTTAGGCGCGTTAAACACTTTATCCCCGTAAACCGTTACTGATCTCCCATTGAGAGCTGTTAAGAAAATCATATTTCGTCGACAGACAATGTTAGCCTCATGTTTGGCCAACCAATCCATACCCAAGACTACATCAAAACCTCCTAACGTAATTACAAACAACTTAACAGGGAATCTATGACCTTCTATATCAATGTAACAATCATCATCAATGACATCCGTTACTTTAGTGGATTTACCAAGAGCAGTTTCTATGTTAAAGGCATTTTCTATCTTTTTAACATTAGCACGCAGTTTATCACAAAAAGTAATAGCCACAAAACTCGTACTTGCACCAGAGTCAAATAGCACTAAAGCAGGGATATCGTTAATCAAGAATGTACCTGTCACCACATCCGGGTCTTTATCTGCCTGATCCTTAGTCATAGTAAAGGCACGAGCTTTTGCCTTTTGCTTCTCACCTCCCTTGCTACTTTCAGGTTTGCTGGTTTCAGTAGACATTATCTTTGGTTTAAAACAATTCTTGCTCACGTGACCGATTCCACCACAATTATAACATTTTGGCATACTTGGGCAATTATTCAAGAAATGTCCAGTTTTTCCACAACGGTAGCATAAAGTAGTCCCCAGAAGACATTCTCCCCTATGTCTCCTTCCACATTTAGTGCATGTTTCAAATTCTTCCCTTCTAAACTTTTTTATAGGGGGCCCTGGTTTGTCATTTCGGTTTCTTTTAAATCTAGATAACCACTTTTGCTTAGGTTCTTCCTTTATTGGTTCAATTTCCAATACATCATCCCAGACAATACCGCTAATCTCCACGGCCGATTCAAAAGTTCTGGGAGCATGCGCCTTCACGTGTGTTCGGACTCTAGGTGGTAGTCCTTCCACATATAACTTCATCCTACGTTCCTCCGTGTTTACCAAATGAGGAACCAGTCTTGACATTTCATTAAATTTTGACGTATATTGCCGGTGATTCATACGTCCAGCTTTCAAAGTCAGAAATTCCCGTTCGATTTTATCAATTTCATTCTTTGGACAAAAGTGTTTCATAACTAATTCCTTTAAGTTTTCCCATTTCATGCCCTCCACATCAGTAGTGGTCTTTGACTGCTTGACCGTGTTCCACCGGTGTAAAGCTTCTTCAGTAAATGAATGAGCTGCAAATTTCACTTCTTGATCAACCCGACATTCACTAATCTCAATAACCGCCTCCATAGCCGAAACCCAATAGCAGGTAGCCACCGCATCTTTCTTACCATCAAATGGTGAAGGATTGCACCCTTTAAAAGCTTTGTAATCACATCCTTTGGGTTTCTTTGTACCCGAACCCTTACCTTTAGCATTGATGATCAATACCTCATCTTCATCGTGCTCTATGTTAGAGCTGTTAGCTTTCTCTCCTTCCTCAGTAGCTCCTTCTTTGGTAGTTTCCATTTCGGCTTTGGTTCTATCTGGAGGTAATAGGTCCTTTAAAATTTTACGAACTTCAACAGATATTGCCTTTACCACCACCGGTTCAAGTCTAAGTTCCTCCTCTTCATATTCTTCTTCAATGTCGACTTCGGTTTCCTCATTATTCACTGGTACTTCCTCAGTTTGCTTCTTATTTTTAGGTGGTCGGCCTCGACCTCTACCATGTCCACCTTCTTTCTTTTCTCCTGCCATTTTAGTTTTCTATACATATTGCAAACAACCATGTGTCAATCAAGGTAATAATTCAGGACGTAATAAGCATTGTAAATTGTTAATGACGTTGATCAAGTGTAATTAACTATTTACCTCACTTATAAGTTCTAAACATTCCCAATCATGAACACATTATCATTCGCAACATCATGCTAATTTAATCTATATATTAAACATAACAAAGCTCTAAGGTCATATACTCATGGCATCAAACTACCCTTGACTGGCATTCTTATCATTCTGTCCCATTTTCAGTCTAAGTCCAGCCATTAGGGATGACCGGATCTCTCAAACTATGGCTCTGATACCAACTTGAGAGGCCCCGAGCCCCTCGGTTGGCAAACATCAAACCCATACTCTTTAAAACATATTTACATTACAATAGCAGCGGAATTTAAGGCGATTACATAAAATATTATACAAACCTAAACAAACATTAATGCATAGCTCATATCATTATTAGGTTTATAACATAGCCAGTCTATGCCAGGGGTAGTCTTCAACGTATGCCATAAGCCCTCCTGGTCTCCTTTCTCAAACTATTCAACCTGATATGCATGTAAAACAAGTCAGCTTTATGCTGGTGAGTTCTAAGTTCATTTATTAGAAAATCCTTATTCATTCATGTCATCATATAGCATAATCCAAATACATAACATACATGTTCTTATATCATAATTTTATTACATACATAGCATCATAACATAATTCCATAACATACATATCATCACAACATAATTCATACAGTGAAGGAACTTCACCGTCAACTGCTGACCCTGAGGTCAAACACGCTTGTGCAGCACAAGGCTCTTAAACTATCAACCCGAAGTTGATAACTTACACATGCATAAGATTCCATCAACTGGCGACACACAGTCGGCAGTCCCGTGTTTCCACAGGACTCTTAATCCATCAACCGAAGTTGACGGCTCATACCGGTACAAGACTTCTTTACATACATCATTCATATTCATAACATGGTTTAAATCATTTAAACCATCATAAGCAGAAGCGGCTCCTTTCACCGCAGTGCTCAAGTTCTGCCCAACCGCAGCTGGCAAAACCACATTTCCTCCTCGACCTCGGTCGAGTGTCTTATACAAAATAATCTTTTCTTTCTCAACCGTAGTTGAGACTTAAAACATTCTTTACTTTAAAACATTCTTTATCTGAAAACATACTTTTCCTGAAAACATGCTTTACCTGACTATAATCAGGTTAAAATCACTTTCATACAATAACTTTATACATACATACAATCATTTTCATAAAATAACTTTATAACATGCATATCAGCCCAAAATGATAAAACATTTAAAACAGGGCTATAAGAACTCACCTGAGCTTAATAAGGCACAATCTGCTAGCTTTCTTCCTTTCCTTACTTTCTCACGTTCAGAATGATATCCTATTAATATGGATATCTTATCATAATTATAACCTTATCATATAATATAAACCCTCTTTTCAGGGGTCTAAACTGGTAGCACAACGACTACGTTATAGTTATCTTCAATACGAGTGTTTAGCTCGCTATAACGACCCGAAGAGTTTTATAAACTTAATATTATTTATCTCAATTAATAATAACTTGAGATAAATTTATAATACTTATTATGAAGATGCTCAGATTTACGATTACCGCTCGAAACTTCGGCATGTCATAACTTTCAATCGGAGCTTTATTTCAAAATTTCGCTTCCACTCATTTTGACCATTTTTATCTCTACAATATTGTTATGCTTAAAAATTACTTATTTGTTCGGCTTAGATAAGCGTATTCTCTTATTTAATTAATTCATCTTAGGGTGTTACTAAACTTACTGTATAATAACATGGTTTTAAGGAAATCAGAAGAGTATACATATTATACCCTCATAAAACTCATGAAAACCTTATCATTATCTAAATGTAATTGGGCTTCAACCGAATCCAGTTTATGTTCACCATACAAAACCAAAACTCCATCTAAACATGGTGTTGGTCTCTTTAATCAATCAAGACTAAACTAACACGAGATGAGGATCATGAACACATACCTTAACGATGTGGGTAGTTAGTATTAATCAGCCCGATTGATTCTTCTTGATTCTTCTTCTTTGCTCGTATTATACAGAAGTTGATTGTGAATTCTTGAAGTGTCTGCTTTCTTACCTTCGATGGATCAGTATCAATATGTTTTAAGTCGGTTTCAAATGAAATATCTACCTGTTTACGTCACCAAGTTTTAGACTTCAAGAATGAATTAATTTCCAATGTTACGGTTTGACCCTCGTCTTTAAACTTCTATTTTTAAAACCCCCTTCTACTTTGCTCACATATTTTTAATATTCACGAGCCTATATCTTGTTCATAATTTATCGTATAACAGTCCCGCTTATATTAATGTGATCGTAATCACTTCAGGATTGTTCATAAAAATTATGAACTCAAACTGTAACAGAAATTTTTACACGTTATTAATAGGCTTTATAACGTGTCCATACATTATCAAATATTTTTATCGTTTATATCCTTTTGATCATAATCACTTTACGAACGTTTATATAAAATTTGGACATAAACGGTTACTGAAATTTTTGGTTGTTACAAATCTACCCTCCTTACAATAGGTTTCGTCCTCGAAACCTGTTACGTTTCAAACAAATGTGGGTAGAGTCGTTTCATCTCATCTTCAGTCTCCCATGTAGCCTCAGATCCTTTTCGATGTTTCCATTGAACCTTAACTTGTCTAATCATCTTGTTACGTAACTGTTTTTCTTTCCTGTCAACAATTGCAACTGGTTCTTCTATGTAGTTTAGCTTTTCATCAACTTCAATGTCATTTAACGGCACATATGTTACATCATCTTCTAGACATTTTCTCAGGTGTGAAACGTGAAATGTCGGATGAATTCCACTCAGTTCATCTGGCAGATCTAACCGGTAGGCTACCTTACCGACTCGTGCCATTATTCGAAAAGGTCCAATAAATCTCGAACTCAGCTTCCCTCTTTTCCTAAATCGAATAATTCCTTTCCATGGAGAAACTTTTAACAGTACCTGGTCACCTACTTCAAACTCTATTGGTCTTCTTCTTTTGTTAGCATAAGACTTTTGTCGATCTTGTGCAGCTTTCATTCGCACTTTAACTAGTTGAAGTTTTTCTGTCAAATCTAACACTGCAGCTTTACTTCCCACTTCTTTCTGTCCTACTCCTCCCCAACACACAGGTGTTCTACAACGCCGTCCGTACAATGCCTCATATGGTGGCATTCCAATACTAGCATGATAGCTATTGTTGTACGAGAATTCCACCAATGGTAGATGATCATCCCAACTACCACCAAAATCAATAATACAGGCTCTGAGCATGTCCTCTAGGGTTTGGATAGTCCTTTCAGACTGTCCATCGGTATGAGGATGATACGCAGTGCTGATATTGAGCCTCGTACCCATCGATTCATGAAACCGTTTCCAGAATCTTGAAACGAATCGCGTGTCACGATCTGACACTATAGAAACTGGAACTCCATGTCTTGTAATTATTTCTTTCACAAATAATTCAGACAGTTTCTCCGAAGTATAAGTCTCACGTATAGGTAAGAAATGAGCACTTTTCGTTAACCGGTCTACAATCACCCAAATAGCATCATGACGTTTCGCCGTAAGAGGCAACTTGGTAATAAAATCCATAGTGATGTGTTCCCATTTCCATTTCGGGACTTCTAAAGGTTGCACATAACCATAGGGTTTCTGATGTTCAGCTTTTACTTGTGCACATGTCAAACATTTGTTTACGTATTGCATTACATTAAACTTCATACCTGGCCACCAGTAGTCTTTTCGAAGGTCTTGATACATTTTCGTTGCACCAGGATGAATAGAGTAGCGTGACTTATGTGCTTCGTCTAGAATCCTTGACCTGATGTCCCCATTTCGTGGAACCCACATTCGACCAAATCGGATCTTAACACCAAATTCATTTTCTTCCAGATTCTTAACTTGACCAAAGATTCTTTCAAATCCCACATTTTCTCCCTTTAATCCTTCCTTCTGCGCATCCTTGAGTTCATTTATAAAATCTGGTATGATTACCAAACTGTAAGATTTAACTTGTATAGCAGAGTGTTCTGTCTTACGACTTAGAGCATCAGCCACCACATTGGCCTTGCCCGGGTGATACAAAATTTCACAGTCATAATCTTTGAGTAGCTCAAGCCATCTTCTTTGTCTCGTATTCAAGTCTTTCTGTTCAAAGAAGTATTTTAGGCTTTTATGATCTGTGTAGATTGTACATTTAACTCCATATAAATAGTGCCTCCAAATTTTTAAAGCAAATACCACAGCAGCCAATTCCAAATCATGTGTTGGATAATTAGCCTCGTGCGTTTTCAATTGTCTTGAGGCATATGCTATTACCTTTCCCCTTTGCATAAGTACACAACCCAAGCACAAATAAGACGCATCTGAGTATACAACCATGTCTTCATTGCCATCCGGCAGTGCTAAATTAAACAACTCATATTTAAATAATACCTTGATTTATTTCTTGAATATTAGAATTACAAATGATTTCCTTACAATTTGGTGGAGCAATAATAACTTGAAAATCTAAAGATTTTGAACATTGGGTAGTTGATAATACAAGTTTTTGAGGAGAGGGTTTTTTCATACATTTAATTCTAAGTAATTTTTCGAATGCATTACAATGAAATAGAGTCTTTAATTTATACAGCCTCCAGGCTTATCCGAATTGGAATTGGTCCAGCCTTATCCGAATTGGAATTGGAAAATAATTGAACATTGTCGGCCTTTTAGAAAAGTAAATTGTCTTTTTGCAGAATATTTGATATCTCCTTTATTAAAGTTGCGGCTACTTTAATAAATGTTGACATAAAGTTAATGTCACATCTTTGAAAATCTCGTCTTGGACAGATTGTTATCTTCTTGACAATAATTGCATCTTGAAAATCGCGTCTTGGATAGATTGTTATCTTCTTGACAATAATTGAGATTAACCCATATTAGAAACGGATCATCCCATGGATAACTTATATGGGTCCAATATCTTCATACGGATCTTGAGAATCTTGAAGTATATTTTCATCAGTAGTAGAATTTCTTGATTGAGAAGGAGAATTCTTCTTAATTTCACTAATAATTCTTTGCATCTCTTCGGGGGTTGAACAAGATTGTAATCTGATAATATAATCTCGATCTTCAAAAGTATTGAGACTTAAATTTACAGGAGACTTGATAGATCTTTCATGTTGACTTGTTATAGACTTATAATAGTTTTGTACCGAGGCAACATTGGCTTTTTCTATTGAAAATTTGTTCCACCATTTACTTCTGTAATGTCTTAAAAGAAGAGGAGGAGAAATGTCTTGTTTTGCTTGATAATGGTACGTCCAAGAAAAAATCCAAGGAATTCGAAATATAGTCATGAATTGGAGAGTATATTCAAAATCTGGGGTTCCTTCTTGTTTAAAATAATCTATAAACTTATTATAGGCTATAGAGATATCTTTAGGGAAAGCCTCAGGAATAATCCCTATATATTTAAACCACTTAATAAACCATCTTGGATAATTATTTGAAAATTGATCATCATAATATATGAACCAGGAATGATTAAAATTTCTAAATAATAGAGCTTTTTCCCAAGCTTCTTGATAATCGTAATAATTATATTGAGGATAGGAATGAAAATTAGAAAGGGTTTTTTGAACGAATGGTTTTGATTTCCATTCTTCATGAGTAATGACCTTTCTAATTTTTATTTTAGAATAATCAATTTTGGAGGGATTTTGAGAATTAAGAATATGTTGAATATCAACAGATCCGGTATCAACAAGAATAGCTTGATAATATTCTATAGTTTTGTATTCACCATCATAGAAATGACAATTTCTGGGATATAGAAAGTCTATAAGAGTAAGAAAGCTATGTAGAATTTTCTCTTCTTCAATAGGTTCTAAAATTTTTATGATCTTAGAATTTGGGTTTATAGAATAAAAACTAGAATCAGAAGAAGATGATGGATTAGAATTTTTTATAGGAGTATTTTGGATATTTGTATTGATAATAGATTGTGGTAATATTCTTGTTTGTATTACCGAAGAATAAGGTGGTCTAACAGATATAGGAGTAGAAGATCTTGGTCTTGATGAAAATGGAGATAATTGAGTAAATCTATTGTTAATTGGTAATGGGGTTCCAAGAGAGCTGGAAGAACTTGATGATGGCTGATTGGTTAGAATAATCTTTTTAGAATCCTTACTCATATTCCCTGTAAAAATTCTCTCGATAAAAAATCAGGTAAAGAATTATTTTCTCCTTTTATAAATTCAATTTGAAAATCAAAATTGCTTAATAATGCCTGCCATCTTGCAAATATTTGTTTTGAAATTAAATTTTTTATATCTTTCTCTAAAATATGTTTTGCAGATAAACAATCAATTCTTAATAAAAAAGGTTTCATATATAAATCATCTTCAAATTTTTTAATACATAATACAATACTTAAAATTTCCTTTTTTATAGTTGAATAATTCTTTTGAGTATCATTCCATGATCCAGAATAATATCTAACTAATTGTTCTTTATTATTTTCTAAAGATTGCTTTAATATTCCGCCAAATCCCAAATCACTAGCATCAGTTTCAACTATTAATTTAGCGTTAGGGTGAGGAATATTTAAACATGGTAATTGTTTTATTTTTGTTTTAATATGTTTGATAATATTAGTATGTTCTTGAGTCCATGGTTCAGAATTCTTTTTTAATATTTTATATCAGGGTTTACATATAATTCCTAAATCTTTGAAGAAATCATGTATATAATTTAAACATCCTAAAAATATCTGCAATTGTTTCTTATCTTTGATTTCATCTGGAAACTTATTAGAAAAGTCTAGACTTCTATTTATGGGTATAATAGTTCCTTGTTTAATATCATGACCTAAAAATCTTATCTCTGTTTTAAATAGATTTATCTTAGTAGGAGATACTACTAATCCATTCTTATGAATTGTATCATAAAATATATTTAAATGCTTAAAATGTTGTTCTAAAGAGTTAGAATAGATCAAAACATCATCAATATAGACTATTGAAAAATTTCCTATAGGAATAATAATATTATTCATAATATTCTGAAATTCAGAAGGAGCATTTTTTAAACCAAAAGGCATTACATTCCATTCGTAATGTCCAAATGGAACATTAAATCATGTCTTATATTTATCCTTCTCGGAAATTTGAATCTGCCAGAATCCTGATTTCATATCAAACTTAGAAAATATTTTAGCATCATATATCTTTTTTAATAAGTCTCTCTTATTTGGTATAGGATATCTTATCCATTCTAAAACCTTATTCAAAGGTTTATAGTTTATTACTAATCTTGCAGCACCTCTTTCTATTTCAGCGCTATTATTTACATAAAATGCAGAGCATGACCAAGGAGACTTAGATGGTCTAATTAATTTCTTATCTAATAAATCCTTTATTTCTTTTTTACAATGTTCTTCTAATTCTTGATTCATATGTATAGACTTAGATTTTGTTGGTATATTTTTCTCATCAAAATCTTTTGTATATGGTAATTCTACAATATGTTGTTTTCTTTGCCAAAAGGCATTGGGTATAGTAGCACATACATTTTTTATAAACTTTTCTTAAATATTTTTATTTTAATTATATTAGTTTTATCTTTTAATTGTTCTTTTATTCTTTCATTTTTTATTTCATTTACTAAAAATTCTTTTTGTTTTTCTTTTAAATTTATAATATTTATTTGTTTAGATAAAACAGGTTCAGCAAATTCAAATATAATTTCTTTATTTAAAATTTTAGTACTTATTCCATTACTATTTATAGTTATAGGATATAATTGAGTAATAAAAGGTGTTCCTAATATGATTTGTGAAGTCAGATTTCTTACTAATATTAATTGAGTTTTGAAACAATAACTATCTTTACATATATGTACATTTGATAGTTTATAATTTATTATAAGTCTTGAACCACTAGCTGTTGATAATCTATATGAAGTTTTTTCATAATAATGAGTAGGTATAATTCCTTCTTGAATACAATTCATATCAGCTCCACTATCTATTAAAGCTGTTAAGGTTATTCTGAATTCATTATTAATGATAATATTTACTTTAGTATACCATTTTTGATAATCTAATTCTTTTAACATATTTATTTTATTAACCTTATTATCTTTTTCTTTATTTTTATCTTTTTCTATATTTTTAATTTGTAATTTAATTATATTAATATCTTCTTTTATATTTTTTAATTCTTCTTGTAACTCTTGAATAGTAATTGGTTTTTCTTTTTTCTTAAATTTTTTATAAATCTCTTCTAAACTATATATTTCAGTATCTTCTTCTGTTTTAGAATTTTTATTTAAATTTTCTTTTATTTTTTCAATATATAATTTTTTTAAGTTATTATCTTCAGTTTCTTCTAATAATTTTAATAATATTTGATTTTCTTCACTATTTATCATATTCACAGATCCAATATTACATAAACATGGTCCTATACATTTACATTCTTCACTTTCATTATTGCTACTAATACTATTATTATCACTATCAGAAATATAATTTATATCATTACTATCATAAGTGTCTAATATTTTATTTATTTGATTTTTTAATTCATCAGATAAATTTAGTTCATTGATTTTTCTTTTTGAATAACAATTTTTTAATGTATGACCCTTTTTTCCACAAGTATAACAAGTTATAATTTTTTCTTTAATAGAATTTTCGTTTTTTATCTTTTTTATAATATTTTTGATCTTCAATTTTTGGTTTTCTATATTTCTTTTTAAAATGTTTTTTAATATAATTATTCTTTCTTTTAGAAGTATTTGGTAAATTTATTTTTTCAAAACCATATTGTTCACAAAAATTTCCTAATTCATTTCTACTACTAATACCATCTCTTTTCATTTTTTGTTTTAATTTTAAATCATTGCATAATTTTAAACCTTCTTGATTTATATGATTGATTATTTGCCCATATGTTAAATCTTCATATGGTATATTATTATTATTTTCTCTTTTAATTTTCTCTCTAATTCTTTCAGCAAATAATTTGGTTAAACCTGCAATAAATCTTTCTTTCCAATAAGATTGTCTACAATCATTTCTTGTCATTACTTTAGCTATAAAAACATCTTTATACCATTTAAAATCTTGTAATTTTCTACAAGTAAGATTTAGTAATATTAACGAATTTCTTTCTTGATAATCTGTTGGATCTCCTATAAAATTTTTTATAATAGCAAAAATAAGTGTATTTATAATATCTGTTTCTTCGGTTTGAATTGGTATACCATTTTCTATTTTTATTTTTCTTGCATTTATAATAATATTCTTTTCAAAATCTGTTATATAATTATCCCACCAACCTTTCAAATTTCCAGAAAACCCTGAAACAATCATTTTAAGAATATGTGCTTCATTATTTCCTACTTGTTTATAAGCATTAGAAGCCATAGTCATTTCTTGTAATATATTTAAAATTTGAGCTTCTGCTTGTCCATCAATATTCCATTCATATATAGACTTACCACTGTATTCAGCATGAAGCCTATTACTTTGTTCTTCATATTGTAAATCAGGAGGAGTTGGTTTATAATACCAATTCCTATTATCTGGTCTTAAATTAAATTCTTTTAATTTATTTATTATACCATTTTCGTTTTTAAATTGAGATTCTAAATTTTCATAAGAAGAATCTGTAGTATCAGATTCGTCTCTTATAGTATTTAAACTTAAATCTTTAAATTTTTTTAATGTTTCTAGATGGTCTTGCATTAAATTTAAAGTTTTCTCTTTTTTATTAAGTATTATAGGTGTATCAATTGTAAAAGGTTTGAATATAGGGTTTTCTAAGGGTTTAAGTATAGGATTCTCAATTTTTATTCCTTTTCCTTTATCTTTTATTTTTAATTCGTTTGTCTCATTTTCAATTCTTTCTAATTGTTCTCCAATAGTATTTAATTTTTCATTTGTATAATTGTTTTGAAAAATAATTGTATGTAAATTTTTTGAATCATCCTCACTGATTCTGGATAATGGTGTTCCTATATATTCTTGATAATCCTTTATAAATTTTATATTTTCATGAGGTGGATGTATACTAATTAATTCTTCATTATTTTTTATTAACTTGTAATTTTTTGTAATTTTATTATTAACAGATATATGTTCAATAGTAGGATATTTAATATTATTATTTTTACAATATATAGGTAACCAGGTAAAAAATGTAATATTTTCATCATTTTTAATAATATATTCTTCCCATTTTTTAGTATGTCTTTCTCTAGAATCATAATTAAAAGTTTTATGATACCATAATAAATTATTTATATTGTATTTGTTTAATATTTCACACCTTAAAAAATTCATAGTTTCTTTGTGATTCATCTTAACAAGTAAATTTTGATATTTCAGTAGAAATTATTCTTATCTTTCTTAATTGATATTTTATTTCTTCTATTAAATTTAATTGTAAATTAGTATAATAATATAATTTGTTAACTTGTTCTTATATATCATCTTCAAAACTATCTTCACTAAAATAATTTTCTATAAAATGTAATTTATCTTGATGAATTTTTAATAATTCATAACTATCTTTTAATAATTCTTTTAAAAATCTCATTTGAGGATTTCTACACTGAGATTTTGTATCACTCATATTAACAAGTGTACTTTGTTATGTTTGTAGAACAAATTTTTATAAGTTCTTTATTACATTTTATTCTATCTTGTAAAAAATATTTAAAATTCATATGATGAAATTTTTGTACTTTATCATTATATTTATTTTCTTCTAAAAATTGATTTGTTTTTTCTAACTCTGTTTTATATAATTTTGATTTTTTATGAAATTCTTTTAGTGCTGAAACATAAAATTGAGTTTGAGAATTTTTTATTTGCATTTTAGTATCACTCATAATTATTTATAAAATTTCATATCGGATTCACTAGGATTGTATGATTTATCAGATTTATTATCTGATTCTTGTTCATAAAAAGCTTTAGGTATAGAATTAGAATAATCTATTCCTGCTATTTTCATAGATTGTGATCTTCTTAAAATATTTCTTTGTAAACTATTTATACTGTTTATACTACTGCTTGATGTTGAATATATAACAGAATTATTATTATTATTATTATTATTATTATTATTATTATTATTAAAAGATATTTCTATTGAACCATCAAATTTTTCTATTATACTAGATGTTTGATTATCTATATCTATTGGTTTTGGTGGATTTATATCCTATAAATTCCAATTTAAATATTGTGTTATTTCATTCCATTTTAATCTTTTTGAAGTAATAACTTTAGCATGCGTAGTATTAGCTTCAAATAATATTGTTTCATCTCTTGAAGATATCTGATTCATTATTTGTATTTGTTTTAATGATAAAATTTTTTGAATTAACTTAATCAATATTTTGAAATATTCAGATTATACTGAGGGAACATCCCCAAAGCCCAAGACGTGGTCCGGCTGCTCTCTATCTTGGAGCCTTACGCTAATCCAACCGTCTAGCCGATAGGACTTGCCAACACAGCATAGTTCTAAATATTCAAAATATGACGTTGTTTTTTCAATAAATTTTTCCATTATAACATTTACAAATAATTAATTAGAGTATTTAGACATAATATCACTTGAATCATGGCTCTGATACCATTTGATAAAGGATCGAGAGCATGAAGATTTAAATAACAAACAATATAGCAATATGGCAGAAACATAAATTAAACAACTCATATTTAAATAATACCTTGATTTATTTCTTGAATATCAGAATTACAAATGATTTCCTTACAATTTGGTGGAGCAATAATAACTTGAAAATCTAAAGATTTTGAACATTGGGTAGTTGATAATACAAGTTTTTGATGAGAGGGTTTTTTCATACATTTAATTCTAAGTAATTTTTCGAATGCATTACAATGCAATAGAGTCTTTAATTTATAGAGCCTCCAGGCTTATCCGAATTGGAATTGGTCCAGCCAATATATATATATATATATATTCAATAATATTGATTATAATAAAATAATAATAAATATAAATATAAATGGTACATATGATAGTAGATAAATATAAATATAACTAGATGTATCCAGCCCGCGCGCTGCCGCGGGTTATTTGACATAAGTAGGGTTAATTCGTTAAAGACGATGTGGTCAGAATATCAGTCATAGCAAATAATGATCTCAGTCAGGATGATATTAAGTTATTTGATTTTTATTTGCTTATCCTCACTAAGATATTATTAATAGCATTTGAAGTTGTTAATGCATGCATTTACTCAAAATTACATTAACACAAATGATAAGATAATACATAAATTAGTATAGGTTGAAGTTTTGACAAAAATTATGTATGAAGGTGATTGAAACTACAAAACCTTTTCTATTTGAAGTGAGATGATACCTACAATCTTGAAATATCGTTTGATATGTTCAAAAAATGTTTACGTTCATAAAAACGTGTAGTTAACCTTTTTGTTGTAGCTTACACTAAAGTCTTGATGTCTTTTTTGAAGTACCCTTACAATGGTTGTTGCATTGTCCTTCGGAGTGAGTAATTTAATGTTTTGCCATTTTATGGTCTTCTTGTTTCTTGACTGATGTTATATTTATTTTTGAACCTGTGTACAATAGTATCAAATATGATCAAACCTCTAACATAAAAATTGTAACGACCCGTTTTTAATAAATCAAACATGTTTGAAATAATCGTTAATTGCGGAATCACGAAACGAGGCTCTGATTTCAGGATACGCTGAGTTGAAGATAGCGTTAAATAAGAGATCATATATTTTGAATTTTTCAGGTCTTGAAATTATAACCATTGGAAAGAGCTCGAAAAATCGTGAACGTAGGCGAAAACCGTGCGCAAAACGGAGTTCGTATGCTCCCGGAATCGCGAAAACAAGATAGGATCAAAATTCAACGAAACGACATCCGCGCGGTACGCCCCAACCCAGCGTTCCAGGTGGGGCGATGCGCCCGGGGTGGATGGCGGCTGAAAAACGAGTTTTTAAGATCAGAATGCGAAGAAAACTCATTTTTCTTCTTCCTTTCGATCATTTTCGCCCAAAAACACCCCCAAATCATATTTTCATCATCCAAACTCCATTTTGAAAGCTTCTAAACATCCGGATCGCACCAGGGATCGTATCTACAAGTTCTGATCGTGGTTTTACCCGTAGAAATCCGTTCGATTGGGTAACGATTCGTTTTATCTTAATAGTTTAATAGTTTGTGAATCAAATCTAGTTTTGAATGCATTACTATGACTATGGGTATTGATTATTGCCTAGTTGATAACTAAGGGTTGTTAGAAACGAAGAAATTGATATTTTGATGGTGAAATCTTCGTTTTGAGGCCGGGATAATGTCCGGTTGTTATGAAACCCATAGCATAGTGTGATAACTAGTAGAAATGGGTGGAATATGATTTTAGAGAAAAAACATGAGAGAAAAAATTACGAACGCTCAAAAAAACATGTTAAACGAGATTTTGAAACATTTTAAACGAAAAAATGAGATAAAATTACGAACGCTCGAAAAAACATGTTAAACGAAAAAATGAGAGAAAATTACGAACGCTCGAAAACATTTTAAAGATGGAAATATTTTGAAAAAACGAGAGAAAATTATTATATTTATTGTTCGTTACGTTGGTGTAATTACGAACGCTCGAAAAAAATTCAAAAAAAAATTGGCAGGACTATTATAGAATTAACGAGAAAAATATAACAAGTTTAATGATGTAATTTTTATAAAAAAATAACATAGTATAAAAAAGTTATAAGTGTATAAAATCAAGGGGGAAACTTTGATTTAAAAAAAAAAGAAAATGGATATATTTTTATGATGTGGGTGAATCTGATTGGTTTAAATGAGTTAAACAAAAGTCCATAATGCCCTTATTAAAGCAAAAAGGAATCTATGATGTGGGTGAATCTGATTGGCTCAAATGGGTTAATAGGTTACCACAAAAAGGGTGGGTTCTTATTTGAACCAAGCCCTATATATATATATATCTATATATATAGATATATATATATATATATTTGGATATTTCAGGCCTCGTCTCCCGTTTCTTCGTCTCCCTCTGAGCTCATCGGCGATCGCCGCTATGAACGGTCACCGGTGTACCGTGGGCGACTGGATGGTAGACCAACGGACGTCTGGACCTCATAAAGGTATTCCGAATTCTTAAGACTTAATTGTTACCAATTTCAACTGCTTCAGCTATTTTTCTTGCTGAAATCAACCCCAAAGAGTTTACGTCTTGGATGTGTTTTTCTACACTTTTGACATGGTTTGTCACCAGGTTCGTTAGAAATTGGAGCTCGGAACAATTTGAACCATGGTGAATTCTCTCGATCATTTTAATCCATGATCGGATGACCTTGATGTGTGGCCCGAGCCATAGAGGTGACATCCGTAGCACATATCGGTCTTGTTTTAGTTTCTGCAAACGCTCTATTTCGTGAAGCTTTTGTGCAGCCTTAACGTAATCACTTCCATCTAAGAATTGTTTTGTTCACTGCTCCGTATATAGGCTTTTAGTTTATCGTTATCAGTCCCAAGCTTGAATAAATGAGGAGGTTTTCTAACATCAACCTTTAGGTGTGAGAGAAGGGCCCAGTTTTAAATTCTGCCTAGGGCCCCAAAAATTCTTGAGACGGCCATGGGCACGGTTTTGATAATAATGAACAGTCGGTGCTGAGGAATGAGGTACTTGAAATTGTTTGTGATTGTGTGGAACCAAACCTACTTGCTCAATATTTGCTGATCAAATTTGAGGTAAACGAGTAATTTTCAAGGTAAACAACTTCATCCAAGTTGGTAAGAAAAGGCGCGCAGTTATTGGAAGTGCCCTACCATGTAATAGAAACAAAGTGTTTGTGGTAAGAATTAGGGGTGTCCATAAACCGACCGAACTGTTTAAAGTGGTCCGAACCGAAGACAATTGGTCGGTTTGGTCGGTTTTAAAAGTTAATGGTGCGGTTCATGGTTTGAGTATATTAAAAACTGAGTGGTTTGGTGCGGTTTACGGTTTACATTTTTTTTAAACCGTATAAACCACACCAACCGTGTATATATATATGTATATATGTATGCGTGTCAGTGCGCGTATATTGATATATATATATTTTATTTAAAAAAATATTGAAAAACCTAAGAGTTTTTTCGTTTCTCTAACAAAAATATATTTTATTGTTATTTTTTTAGATTTTGAGCATATTAAATCTTTATACGGATCACATTGAATGACAACATGTTGGATCGGGTTGCTTAATCTAAATAATACTTCACAAGTATTTCTTATACAATCTAACAGATGCGGAATGTTCTGTTAGAATAATCTCACAAGCACTCAAAATGACAAAGTAATAATCCTTGAACACTAATAGGAACACACGAATAATTTCAAGCTCAAGGATATATTTCTCTCAAAGTCAGAAGTGTTTTACAACATATACAATGGGAGGTTATATAGCCGAGGCTACAACCGTATACACTTAGGAATACAGGTTGGGTATATCAGACAAGTACATAAAGTAAAGCTTATTCTAGTATGTTGAGTGTCTTAACAGGCTAAGACACTGACACTCAGTCATGATCATTACATTAATAGACATTGACTTTACAAAGGACTATTAAATACAAAAGACATTTAATGTTGTTGATCTTCAAGGCTTCAGATGATCTTTTTCATTTAATGCAGCATGGGAGAGGTAAGGCGCTTTATCTGACTCATTACATGTTGTCTTTGTCTTTACTCAGACCAGCATGTCTTGTGTCAGTACCTTTTGTACTATAAGAGTAAGCTGCTACAGTCTTTGTCAGAGGATAAACCTCGGAAGTCTTTGTCTTCAGTGCATAAGAGGATTCCTCGGAAGCAGTTGTCTTGTATAACCTTCGGCAGGAACCAGTTAGCCTTCGGAAGCAATGCTGCTTCCGAAGAATCACTTCTTCCTTCCGAAGGTTTTTATTCAAAGAGGTTCCTATACTTAGACAAAATAAGAAGTTTGGTGAGCATCAGCCTTTATTAGTCTTTACACAACACAAGCATGAAATGAAATTTGAAAGATAAGAAAACCATAATCATTCAAAATAACGTATGATTTTAAAGTTTGTTACAAATCATTGTGACTAATCAAGACTTTATCTAACATATTATCACTATTTTAAAACTAGTTTTGTTATTATGATAATGGTGGATTTTTGTATTATAATTTTCAACTTTTGAAATTTGAATTTAAAATAGATTAGGTACTTTTTTAGTATTATATTATCGATTTTCTATTGTTTTTTATACAACCGTGAAACCGCAAAACCAAACCGTAAAACCGTGAAACCGTCAATAGCGGTCGGTTTGGTTTCCCCAACCTGCGTGGTCGGTTTGGTTTGTCATTTTTTAAAACCGTAGTAAGTGGTTTGGTTCAGAAATTTTTGCAAAACCGACCGAACTGCAACGCGGACATCCCTAGTAAGAATCATTGTTTAATTGGTCCTTAGAAGAAACTTTAGCAATGTTCTCATAGACTGGTCGGTCGGATCGGAAGCCGGTCTGAAAAACCAAGTAAAATCGCTATTCAAGTGCACTGTGAATTGTCCGGTTAGACTAGTGAACCTTACTAGTTGAACCGGATTTTTTTTAAATAATTAATTGCATATATAAATTTTATGACATTTACTACATTATTCGGGTTTTAAATCCGATTGGACCGATTTGACCAGTAAAATGACTGGCTTGATGTTTGGTTCTGTTTAAAAACGTTGCTCTTGACAATGTCAAGAAAGCACTTAGACATCACAATACGTTTAAGTAATATGCAAAGGATCATGATCCTGTTGAATAGTTGGAACGTGTTCTGTGAAGGTCATAATGTCTTTCTTTTTTTTTTTCTTCTTCTAATTTTTGGTATTCGGATTGATCATTTTATTGTTAGAATTAAAAGCCCAGCAACCAAATTCATTCCACTGATCATTTTATTCTCACTTTTTTTTATATTTCCTATGATAGGAATTCGTGGAGACGTAGAATAAAGATTACAGATACTTTGAGCCTTCATTAGGTTTCTGGACGTACGGGTAGTGGACTGTAGCCGTATCTTTCTGCTTGTTTTTGGGATATCTGATATGAGTTTATATGTGATATATGCATGCTTGCGAGATGGGGGGTTTGTAGTGTTACTTGCAAGAATGTTGGCTTCTTTGTTTTGGTTGTGACATGGTATCCTCTGTTGGTTTGTTTAGCTTTACTGGCTGTTTTATATGTTTGGTGCTTATCAGTTTTGTTCAAAACGTTTGGTGTTTCCTATTTATTCTTTATGCTGATGGTCGTGGTTATATGCTATTTTACATACTGCTGAAAAAAAAAACGTCTTTTGAGTCGAGGGGACTCTACCAAAGCAGCCTCTCTATTCTACTTGTAGATAGAGGTAAGACATGTCTTTATCTTTTCCCCCCATACCTCACTCTAAATAGGATTTCCACTGGATACGCTTGTTGTTGTTGCTCTCTTAATTCCCCACCTTTTGGTTTGTCTAGTTACTGTTTGGAATTTGTATAATGTTTTTTCCCATACGTTTGGTGTTCCTTACATTCATGTACAAAAATAAAAATGACATTAAACTTTTTCTATATGGCATGGTGTTATACAAAAAATACATGTGGTTTTTAATCCGACGCGCGCACATATGTTTTATTTTGAAAACACACTTTGTTTTATAACAATTGCATGGAATTTAATTTTTAATTTTGTATACAATTGATCATTATTATAACTTCTTCATCATTATTAAAATTCCAGCATGAGCTTTGCCCCTTAAATCCCATCACGTGCAGGACCCCGACCCTTGTTAGGACACTGTCCCAACTCCCAACTCCCAAACCTTGATATGTGGGTATGCCGTATGCATGTCAAAATGGATGGTGGGGTAACGGATCAGAACAGATGCGAGTCAGGATGAGTTTTAAGAAAAAACAGTTTGAGTGTAATGAGTCGCTTGTAAAAAACATTAATTTAACTCAAGTTAAATTAATTGTAATAAAACAAATAGTTTATTTGAATATTTTTTTAATGACTTTATCATAAATATATTATTAATCATTCTTACTTTATTAAATTCAACTAAACTTAGATGATATTAGTGACGCTAAAATCGCTAATATTTTTTCTTGAATAATGAAAAACTTTTTAAGTTGCTTTCCATTCTATTGCTCCAAAAAAAAAAGAATAAAGTTTGGATTCAGCAACAAAAAACATCTCGTTCGTTTTGAGGATTTGGGTTGCTTGATGTGGATGATATATTAATATTCTTATTCATCCGTATTTATTTATTTATTTATTTATTGATCTTTTTTCTTTCCCATCTTCATTGCACATTAAAGAAAGAAGTTTTACCTGCAACAATACATACAGGTACATCTCCTGTTCTTTCAGTTTTTAGAGGTTCATTTATTTCAAATTTCAAAATAAAAACAAAAGTAAATTACTTTTTTTTGTGGTTTGACTAATTTAACCTTTAAGTTTGGTTCAAATTACGTTCATTATATTCTAGAGTTGAATATAAAATATTAAATAATTAGTAATAAAAATTTTAAAAATTATAAAACGATATTTGAAGAGAAAATGATTAATTTATTAATGAATATTTCAAGTAATAAAACCACAATTAAAAACTTCAATAACTATACAAATGATATATGTTATTTTTGATTTGTAACAATTATTATCTTTAAACAAATTCATAATAAAGCTTCAGTTTGTATTTTATCAAAGACTAACTTTTATAAATTAAAAAGGTAAAAAATATAATTTATTTAATTATTTAATTATTTAATTTTAACGACTCAATCTTACTATAAGAATAAACAAAGATGTTTTTTGCCACATTTCATGTTTTTACACCAAAGATGTTTATTTAATTAATTAATTTTAACAACTCAATTTATATATAACGTTAAATTAATGTAAGGACCAAAAGTGTAACTTTCTCAATCATTTTTTACTTTGGTTTTAAATAAATCTAAAAAACGTCATCGGTTTATAAAAACCTTATTTTCTTAAACACCGGTTTATAGCTTATTTTATTATTTAAAACACCGGTTTATAGTTGCTTTTTTTTTTAGAAAAAAAATCATTTTTAAAGAAATTTTTTTCTATTTAAATTTGATTTTCTGAAAATAAAATATTTCTTATTTTAAAAAATTAATATTAATTTGTTTTTACATTTTATAAAATTTTCTTATATGTGTTTTTTAATTAAAAGATAAATAATATTATTATTTATTAATATTATGATTATTTAATAGGAAAGAAAATATAATTATTTAATAGGAGAGAGTTAGATGAATTTGATAAAAAGTTGACATGTTTCAATTGTGGTGTAAAAACATGAAATGTGACAAAAAAACATCTTTGTTTATTAGTATAATAAATAGGTTATTAGCCCGTGTATTACACGAATTAAATATAAATTATTAGATAGTTAATTAATAAAAATTTAGAAATTATAAAATGGCATATTCTTTGTTATAAAATAATTAATTTACGTATTAATAAGTACTTTAACTCATAAAATAATAATTAAAGCTTAAAAAACTAAAGAAATGATAAATGATTTTGTTGATTTATCATTGGACTAATTAACGTTGAAAACTTATGTTTGTATTTTTACAAAAGGTAACTTTTGTTAAAAATATGTAAGGTATATATTTTATCTAATTATAAAGGACCAAAAGTGTAACATATATTTTATCTAACTTTTGTAAAAAATATGTAATGTATATCATAACATAAAGGATCGATGAAAAGTGTAACTTTTCCTATCAATTTTATAAATTTGCTTTTTAAAGAAACTAATAAAATGCCATTTGCTTATAAAAATCACATTGTTTAAAAACTCTAGTTTGTAGTATATTTAGTTTTTTACAAAAATTTGTATTTTATAAAATTTTTATATTTTATAAAAAATTGAAGTGTGTTTCCTTATAAAAGATTTAATTCTAATTTAAAAAAAAAACTATTTCTTAGCGAAATCATGCATCATAGCACGCTGCATGTATATAAGACGCACCTTAGCATGTATCCAAATACACGTGGGATATACCATGATTGTCGTTGTTTAAGAATTAGGTTACTTGATTCGATTTTTTTTTTCTCGTTACTTTATTTTCGTAACAGCTTATTATTATTATTATTATTATTATTATTATTATTATTATTATTATTATTATTATTATTATTATTATTATTATAAAACTGCCTTTCTAACTAAACTTTCAAACATTGATTTTTTATTTATTTATTCTAGTTAATATTCCCGTTGTGATTATCATATTATCTTAACAAAATTGTCACAAGATGATTCATGGTTGCATTTTTTACATTTTTTTAAACACTTATTATAATGAGATGAGCTTGCCTTGCCAACGCTTTTATGATAAAATAAAATGCACGTGGGATATACCATGACTGTCGAGAGGTTTTTTTTTTCTTTTTGAGATTCATGCATAATTGTTGTGTGTAGATTTTAACACAACTGAGTATTGATCAAAATGGAACTAACGACTTGATTTATATGTGATTAAAAGAAGGATTACAAATCAGAGAACTAAAATCAACAAGTAATCTGAACAATTACAAATTAAGAAGAGAAAGGGGATGAGAATTAGACTTGAGATTGAGATGAGAAGAGACAACTGATTTGCTAACAATCTTCATGCCTATTTTTCTTCTTTTATTTTACTTATATTCTGCAATGTCTTTCCGAGTTGCCGTGTCGATTCACTTTGTTGGGCCACGTGAACTGGGCTGGTTGATTGGGCCTTGCATGGCCGGTCTTCGGTTCATAACACATGCATAATTTCATAGTTATGTTTTAAGTTATTGTAAGTAGTATTATGATACCTTGTTTAAACTTGAGATCAATACGTACAATTGTGATGTGTCATATGAGAATATTTAATTTGTGATCACTTGACTATGTAACACATATCTTGTTATTGAATGTAGATACAATGGATCAAATCCAACACTTTAGTCACTCACATTTGCTCACCCTTGTCCAATTACACCCTCACCACAACATTAATGCCAACTCTGAAACAGAAGATGAAGATGATTATGTGGTAGAAAACCGCCATGTTGGCAAATGCTTAATGAATACTTGTTGCACAAATTTTGTGCGCAATTGCCTACAACACAACAAAGCCACCAGTTACATCCTGGCCACATTCTTATATTGTCTCAAGATTTTCAGCATCAAGATCCAGGATTTAAGTTCTTTTCTACCGCCAATAGTGTCTGGAAGTGTTGTGTTTGCAAATTATACAGAATTAATTTCTACAATTACCATTGTTCCATATGCAAATTCGATATGGACATAATTTGTGCTACAATGTCCGAACAGAAAATGGATCACCCAAGTCACCCTCACCAACTACAACGGTATTTTAGTCGGTTGACGTCGTTGTGTCATGCTTGTGGTAAGGAACATAGTGGAACATTTTACCATTGTACCACTTGTTCTTGGTTTAGAATTCATTTGGATTGTGGTTTGCTTCCAACCAAGTTACTTATCCAACAATCTACAAAGGGGAGTTTCAGTCACCCTCATTTACTTATGCTTACCTTTTCATTTCCTTATAGCGAAAAAAGGGATAAATTCTTTCCTCATTGCAAAGTTTGTGATAATGGTTTCAATACTTATGAATGGCATTACAGGTGCAATAAATGTCGATATTACATCCATGTTTACTGTACTACTTCAAAGGTGAGCCATTTATTATTTTCTTAATTTTTAGCAAATCTATATCTATATTATATAATAAAAGAATAACAATATGTCACATGTCGTTATTTTAGCCTATTCACATTACATTTGACATGTGGCGTGTTTTTATGCTATCTATTTGGCATATTTAACAAATTTAAAGCCAAATTTTCAAATTAAAAAAAACTACTAATATTCATTTTTTTAAAAATATTAATGAAAATCTAATCATTTAAAACTTTTCATTTTTAATTAATAATTGTTAAAATTCAAAATTTTAAATCTTATTCTTATTCCCATTGTTTAAAAAAGTGTTTAGATATTTGTAAAATATACTTTTATTTTCTTATTTTAAAATGTTATAAATTTTAAATAATTTGTATATTTATTTTTCTATTAGTAATTGCTTTATAATGATTATTTTGTAAACAACTATGTGTAATATACAAGTCAATAAGCTAGTATATATAATTAAGATGTTGTCAATTGAATGTCAACTTTAAATATGTCTTTTATATATTCATTAGGACTTGGAAAAACTCATAAAAAAATCAAAGTCAAGGATCAGTCAAGTTTGATCCGTTGTCCATTCCCTGATGAAAGTTCCAATCTTCTTAAGCATCTTTTTATCAACAAAGGCAAAATGACTATTGAAGGAAAGATTGATGATGAAATGTTTAGTCATCCACATCCACTCATTCTTTTTGACACGCCACTTAACGAATCAATTTCTCTTCATGATCCCATGAAAAGGGTGGAGTTATTATGTGACGGATGTGTGAGACCAATCGTCGATGTACCCTTTTACAAATGTTCGCAACATCATTGTGATTTTGTTCTTCATGAGTGGTGCACTAGGCTACCCTTTGAAATACAACACCATCATGACCATCAAAAGCATACGCTTCTTCTTTTGCCAAAGATCCCAGGAAAGTTTTTGAATTTATTCAAGTGTGCAATTTGTGGCTTGCATTCCAATGGTTTCGTGTATGGATGCATGCAATGTGAATATTACATGGACATCAATTGTGGGTTCATACCTCTTGCAATCACACATGAAGCTCACTTTGATCATCCACTCCTAAGATATAAAGCTTCACATACATGCAAGTGTTATATGACGAGGAATCGATTAGGGTACCATTGCTTCGGTTGTGATTTCTCTCTTCATATAGAATGTGCTTTGTTATTACCAAAAACAATTAAGAACAAGTTTGATAAACATCCACTGAGTCTAAGATACGATCCGGCTGAAGACTATAGTAGCGATTACTTTTGTGAGATATGTGAGGATGAATTAAACCTAAAACTTGAATGTGAGCAATCTACAGTTTCTAGGCTTAACAATCCTGTCTCTTTTTTTCTAATGTCAAGTTTGGGGAAACACATGAGATCATAGATCACCCACACCCTCTTACCTTTGTACAAGGGATTAATGCCGATGGCGAATGCAAAGTCTGTCATCAACAATTGCGGTATAGTATGATCTTGAAATGCTTCATGTGCAAGTTTGCATGTCATCGTTCGTGTGTGAGCAAGAATTCTACCATAAACGATGCTTAATTAATGGCTCCAACCTTTACCTTGGGTTGTTCATCTATTTATAACCTTGTATGTGCTTTTACCTTATATATGTGTGTATATGAATGTATATGTATCTACATTTCGATCCTTTGAGTAAACTCTTTTCTTTTTCTCATGTTATCTTTGGCTAAATCAATCTTACAATTTTAAAACAGTGTATTTATCTCTTATAATAATAAAACACTTGCATAAGAATAGTATTTTAGACACATGAAAAAAAAAAGATTAAAGAAACAAATTATAGGCAACAAATAAATTAACTTGTAGAAAATCAGATTTTATATTAAGTTATTAACACCACTAGAACAATCAGACTTTTAGTAATTAGTACAATTAACAAATAACAAATTAACATAAAGCAATCAAAGAGATCAAAGTGTGCACGAGAAAAAGTGAGATCAAATTTTGAACAAGAAATAAAAGCATATTCATAATCAATCAGAATGAAGCAAATTGATCCAAAAAATATAAAAATTGTACAATTCTCAACGTTCATCCGTGTAAATTGATCTCACAACTTGCAAGTTTCGGTGTACCACATTAAATCAGTACATGTTTAAAGTTTAAACCACTTGACTAGAAGCAGAGTGATGACTGTTCTCTGGAATGCCATATCTTATTTTCGTTTAATCTCACCAATTTTTTTTTTGGTTTAATCGTGAAAAACCAATTACGTGGTAAACTTTGGGGTCCCTCAATACTCGACTAACCGGAAGGAACATATAAAGTGCGGCCGCAATCAACCAGATCGGTGTCTTCCAAGGAAAATCTCCCCAAGTGGGAATTCAACTTATGGCTTATAGGTTGTCACTCCTCTGCTTTAACTACTACACCACTTTCTTGAAAAATTACCGTAGTGTTGAAATGTTTAGAAGATGAAGTGAAGTTTGAAACCCTAATTTTTAGTGTAAAATGAATTGAATCAATGAAACACCAGGACGCTCTTGAAATCGAGATACTCTTTCAAGTTAAATCATTTGGGCACAATCAAATGATTAAATCTGATAAGTTCAAAATTCAAAATAATATGTTATGTTTGTGTTCGTCACATTGATGTAAATAAGTTGCATCTGAAAACAAAAAAAAAAGTAAACTAGTTGAGATTTTATAATGTAATTAAAGAAAATATGAGACGAGTATAATGATGTAATTTTAATAAAAAATAATATATTATAAAAAATTCAAAATATTGTATTATGTTTATGCTCGTTAAATTGATGAAAATACGGGGCATCTGTAAAAATTAAAAATTAATCGATATTATAACAAAATAAAAGAAAAAAATGAGACGAGTATAATGATGCAATTTTTATAAAAAAAATAATCAATACAAAATAGTTATGAATGTTTGAAAAAAAGAGAGAGAGTAAACTATATATAAAACTAGATTGCGCAACCGGCGTTGCTGCGGACATGTAGTCGTTTAACACCAATACGCATTAAAGATGAACTAACCTTTAAGAAAATATAAATGAAGACACAACCACACAGGGGATAGAACTGGCTGTAAAGATAGGGCAAAACCAAAACAACAATTTAATGCAAAAGATTCTAGTTATGTAAGAATCCAGAGTAAGCATAACAAACAGAAAAAGGACAACAGCATACTAACCTTAGGAGTACAATTCTAAAGTCTGCCAATTAGTATAGTATCTTATAATCATATGTTAAAATGATGTTACAAAAGATCCACACATTTCAGAAATAAACCTGTCATTTGTTATATGCATTAGAATTTAATACACGTATGAATTTCTATTGTTGGCCACAAACCCATTTATTAGTCTGAAAATCAAAGTTGCTCATATATTACATTCAAGGAGAAACTGCAAATCACTGAATTTCATGTTCTCGATCTGATTACAGTCTTTTTTTTTTGTTTGAGCTTTAATTCACATATATAAACAATATCATTACTTAAACTCATTGTGAGATATTTTGCTTGTTAAGCCAATAAGTTGAGTTGGTCATCTTATTAGAAACTAAACCTGCCTAAACCTATTTAACAACTTGTGAGAACTTTGAACAAAACAATGAATTAACTTTTCTTTCATGTATTTTATCACATAGGCTGATTAGCAAAGAGGTACTTATAAATGACCAACATGAGGATAAAGAAAATATCATAAAAAGAAATTATAAACTTATGACGCCAACCTAAGTTTTATTAAAAAAATATAAATACGTTAAATCAATGTATTCAAAGAAATCGTACATTTCATGATAGTCATATGGCTTGAAAGAAATAATCACAACCTGTTGATGGGTCATCTCAACTCGATTCCTTGAAGCAGTTGACTGAAACAACTAACCAAAAAGACATAATATCTTACCTTTTAATAATTTTGCACTTGATCATATTACTGATTAAGCAGTATCTTTAAGAGGTCATGCATGAAAACTTACCTTCATATAGTGACAATAGCATAAGATAAAAGTTGAATACTCAAAAGAATTAACATTTAAATTGAATATTTTTAAAAATTCACTTAAAGTTAAGTATAAGGGAATTAAGCAGCATATGAATTTTAAGTTACATCAAAGTTAAAGTAAAATGCAAATGAGCAAGCTTGAAATCCTTAATTAGCAATGTAATAAATACTCATTTTAATATAAGCCATATACATGTCATAGTCAACAGAGGCCTTGAAGCGGTCGTATAGAAACATACAACCAATCAGAAAGACACAATTTTACGTTTGAATGAAAATGCCTTGATCACACTACTAATGAGTAGTAACAGGATCTTGCTCCGGAGGTTCAACCTGTTAGTGCCCATAGGTTGACCCTTTGTCATTATAGTATTTTTTTTTTTTCAAATCACATAGAGAGATAGACTGGGTTTTGCAAAGTATAAACAAACAAACAAACAAACTTACCTAGTATATTCCCACTTTTCAGTAGGGTCTAGGGGGAAGGATGGACACAAACCTTACCCCTATTTCAGTTGGGATAGAGAGGCTGCTCCGAAGGAGTCCCCGGCTCAAAGTTATCGTTTGAAGTTGATCATCCCAACATTTTTAACGTTGTTTTCACAAAATAAGTAAAATAACGTTAAAATTAGTGCAATTTTACTTTGGCCCCTTGAGGGCCCACACATATATACATTACATGTATGCACCGCAAATGGGGCGTGTTTAGCAAAGTATAAATGATTTGAAAATATCAAAAACCATCACTACTAATGTTGTGGATTTATCAAACGCATCAAACAATATAGAAATCAACCAATGTACATGTGGACTTGATTTCAACCACTCCTTTCCATTTATTTCTTATCGGGCGCACAGTTTGGTTTTAGTTGGATTTTTGTTTCATAGGAAAAACCTATAGTTTTGTTGGTTTTTCTGGTAAAGATATTGTTTAGTGGATCTTGTTGGATTGTAGTGCAACATTTTTGAAACCGCTACTATATTGATACATCTTTAGTTGATTTATATAGTTGACAGACATTAAAAGTTAAAAATTAAAATTTAAAATATTGTCTTGATCGAGTGTTTCATATGATGGTAATCAGGCCCTAATGACTGCTATACTAACACACCGGAACTCGATTTGATTGTACAAGAACAAGAGGATTTGAACAAACTATGTTCGACACTATTAATTTCATTCAAATGGAAATTACATACGTAAAACAAACCCTAACTTGCTGCTAGAGGTGGTAATTTCTACCCATGTTAAAGGAAATGGGTTGGTTTGGGTAAACAATTGTAGTATGGTGGGTTGAAATGGGTAACATTATAATATTGAATGGGTTAGGATGGGTATCACTTAAATACAATGCGGGTCAAGACGGGTAACTAAAAAAGTATGTAAATGCAATGGATTCAAACATTTAAGAATGATTAATAACATATTTGATGACAAAATCACTAAAAATTATCTAAATGAACTATTTATTTACTTATAACACATCTTAAGTTAAACTTAATTGATGTTTTTTAAGAACAATCCATTTAGACCCGAACTAATTTTGCTTAAAACCCGTCCTGACCCGCACCCATCCTGACCCGAACCCATTCTGACCCGTTACCCAACCCGACCCAACCCGCCCATTTTGCCAGGCATACTTGCTGCTGATATTTAAGGCCCATCCCCACGTTTTTTGTTTGAAACGTGTACAAGCCCACTCTTACACAATTGAAACAATTAACCCACTATCATGACCCACTACTTTTAATTCTAACAAACCTTAATAAAACATACTAAAAAAACAAATCTAAATGTTGAATTAATCAACTTCTTTAAATCTTAGACTCGATTAAAAACCGCAACCCATCCGACATTAAAGCTTACCCAACAATCACCCCCGTAAGTTTAATGTCGGTTCTTGCTTCAAAGTAATGCCAGCTCTTCCAATTCAATCAAATTAGCGTCTTTCTCCTTGTCCTTCCATTTGGTACACTCATTTGCAAAGTGTCCAAATGCTCCACACTCGTAGCATCTAAAACCACTCTTATCTCCTAGACCCGTGCCTCTTCCACGACCTCTTTCACCTCTACCAAATCCTCTTCCTCGACCTCTTCCTCTACCATAATTCCTATCTTCATGTTCACCATTAGTTAGTAAGAGTTGCCCTTGAACTTCTTCCTTTTCATCGTGGCTTTTGAGACTTTCTTCGTAAGCTTTGAGTCTCCCTACAACTTCTTCAAATGACATAATTTCAAGATCAGAATATTGTTCGATAGAGGCTACAATTGGTAAGTATTTCTTTGGCATTGAGTTGAGAAACTTTCTCACAACCACTTCTTCTTCAAGCCTTGACCCGAGACTCTTGAATTTAGCCACAATGGCACCAACTTTACCCGAAAATTCATTGATAGTTTCGTTTTCCTTCATTTTGAGCATCTCCAATTCACTTCTTAAAGTTTGCAGCCTAGCTTTCTGGACCCGATCAGCACCTAAATACCGAACCCGAATCGATTCCCAAACATCTTTTGCATCTTTGTGTTTGGCCACTTGTAGAAGGATATCTTCGGGTAAGGTTTGGAAGATAATAGCTTTAGTAGTGTAGTTCTTCTTTGCTTCAACAGTTGCTCCTGTTACGGGATCCACCGACTCCCATAAATCGTATGCCCTTAACACAGTCTCAATCAAAATAGACCAGGAAGTGTAGTTATTTTCGGTTAACTTAGGGCACTGAAGTGGTACATTACCTTGCTCACGAAGGGTTATGGTTCCTACATTTTCGGCCATCCTTGCCTAATCTTTATTAATTTCTTGCTGCTGTCAACGATATGGCTACCGAAACCTTGCTGCTTGCCGTTTCTTCTTGCCGATAATCAACTGGACGTCTCCAAGATGACTACCGAACCCTGCTGCTTGCTTCTTTCTTGCTAATAATCAGCTAGACATCTTCAATCGACGACGTAGCTGCTTGCTGCTTGCTTCTTTCTCGCGACCTGGTCACATGAGCAGATCGGAAGTTTCTTCCTGCTGAATCGATCTCACGGCTCTGATACCAAGTGATGGTAATCAGGCCCTAATGACTGCTATACTAACACACCAGAACTCGATTTGATTGTACAAGAACAAGAGGATTTGAACAAACTATGTTCGACACTATTGATTTCATTCAAATGGAAATTACATACGTAAAACAAACCCTAACTTGCTGCTGATATTTAAGGCCCATCCCCACCTTTTTTGTTTGAAACGTGTACAAGCCCACTCTTACACAATTGAAACAATTAACCCACTATCATGACCCACTACTTTTAATTCTAACAAACCTTAATAAAACATACTAAAAAACAAATCTAAATGTTGAATTAATCAACTTCTTTAAATCTTAGACTTGATTAAAAACCGCAACCCATCCGACATTAAAGCTTACCCAACATCATAAACATGGAAGACTAATGCAAACTTTGAAAGTGTTGTTTTTGTCTATTAGCTACTGGTAAAAAGCAAAAGAAATTTCATGTGTGTTATATATATTCAAAAGAAAATTTCATATATGCTTCGACACTTAATATGATACTAAGGGGCTTTAAGAATTGTTCATTCAACATAGTAATCCAAACAAACAAACCGAAACCCTAAAGATCAAATATTAAGAAAGAAAGAGAGGAATCATGAAATTCGTTCGAAGAAGTGAAAAGAAAAGGTAGGTATCTTAAAACTACTGTTGATGTTTGCTAAGTCGACTAAGGTCTGATCTCTGAAAGGGTTGTAGGCTTTCACCATGTTCTGGCTGTAGTGTCTAAAATCAAAGATGATTAGAGAGTATAAATCAAGAATTAGGGCAAGCAAGATTAATTTTTACACCATGGACTCTACCATACCGATCTCCACCTTCGTAACGACATCTGCCTCCGTATCGATCACCGCCCTGTAAAGATCACCGTTGCCATAACGATCACTGCACCAAAAATTCCCTACATAGGGCATTCATTGGGACCAGTAACATCAATGGCTTTGTATGGCCCATCGATACGGAGAAAATGGTGTTTCGAATAGTGTAAGAGGAATCAAAAGCATAAAAATGGAAAACGATGAGGATCTCAATGCTTCGAAAACCCTAGAACCCATACAGGTAGAAGTGTGTAACATACCGTTTAGACCCAATTGTAACCCTAAACGAAGAAGAGAAGTATGAAGATGCAGAATAGAAGAAGAAGAAAACGACAGTGTGCCGCCGTCGCCATTTATGATCTCCTCCTTCTCTGTCGTTCATCTTGTTCGCCGATTTGGTAGCTCACAGATGAGGGTTTGACGTTTTTGTCTCGTCTCAGAAGCGATATCAACCGGATCTTACCATGAGCTTAACGTTCTCTTACCGAGTTCATTTAACGAGAAAAAAAGAAAGGAAATGGAAGGAAAGAAGAAACATTTTTGTGTTCCCCAGTTTCATTTAACGAGGGAAGGGAAAAGAATTTAACACATTTTGTGTTCCCGAGTTTCATTTAAGGAGAGAAAGGAAGGGAAGTGGAAGGAAACTTAGGCTAAATTACCTAGTTTTTCTTTCCTTCCGATTTGAAAGGAAATAGAAGGAAAGAAAGACATTCTTTTCCTTTCCTTTCCTCTAATTTCTTTTCCTTTCTGTTCCCTCCTTTAATAAAATCGGGAACACAGCGTAAATGAATTGGATATCCGGGGCGGGATCCTTTTACTATTGCTAACTTGTAGTTTGTATAGGTAGGTAATATTAGATTATTAAAATATATTATATGATAACACTTGTTAACATCATATTAATCAAGTTTTTTGATTGGTACAAAATGCCTTAAAAATTCTCTAATATTAAAAAAAAAACTGACACGTGGCATGATATTATTTACTTAACTTTTTAAATTAACCATTGAATTATAGTTAATGAGTTGTTAAAAATACTTTAAAAATATTTAACTAGGTTATAGACCCATGTATTACACGGATTTACAAATAAAAATATGTGATTTTATAATTATGTGTTCATAAATTTACATAATTAAAATAATTTTATTACATCTTTTTGAATTTACATGATTATATTAAAACTAATAATGTTAATTATACCTTTTTATATAGAAAAACTATAAAAATAAAAATTTATAAAAAAATATTTCTTAATATATATATATATAAAGGGGCCGGTTATTGTACAAAGGAAATTAACGTGAGAAGCGTAGGAAGCCACAGGATCGCTCCACGTGTAATCTGGGTAAGGGGTATAATAGTCCGTAATAAATAAAAAATGTTATGTTCACATATATAACTGAATAAAATATGGACTATAGGCCAAGAATTACGGACTTGAGCATTCAAAATACGGACCATAGGCAAAAAAATATGTACTGGTCTTTACAATTTAATTATTCAGAGGCCAAATAGTTGATACAAAATGATACGTTCTATAGGCAAAAAAATACGTTCTGAAGGCAACAAAATACATTCCATAGGCAAAAAATACGTTCTGACATATCTGTTACCTAAATCACGTACCAAGTTAAAAAAAATACGGACCTTGGTAAAAAAATGAGAAAAAACCATATCAATATGATACTCAAATTAAAGATTATGAAATTCTCTATTTTATGGTGTATTTTTTTAAAAAAAATAATAAAGCATTTAAAAGTTATTGAATTTTTAAAAAACTGGTGGAAGTTTCTTTAAATTTAAAAAATGGGTTATTTCCTCTTTTGCCCTTTTAGTTACAAATCAACGCATGTTTTGTAAAATAATTGGATGAGTGGGGACCACTAGATCTTAACCATTGATTGATTTGATCAATGGCTTATAATTTATCCTATCCTTTTTACGTTAATTCCCCATTGTATTTGATCTCCCTCCTATATATAAAACATTAAACATATATATATTACATACTTACACATGTTATATATTTGAATTTTAAAATTATTTGTTTAAAATAGGGAATATATCGTTTAATAGTAATCAAGTTGTTCAATTGTTGCAATTAAGTCATCAAAAGTTTATTTGTCTCTTTAAATTCACTCAACTTTCACTAAATATTCCAATCATATGTATTTTTTATAAATATTTAAATTTTTTAAAATTAATAGAGGCATATGAAACATATATGAATATTTATTAGCAATAAGTGAGTTTTTTACTAATTAACTTGAAATAAGATGTAATGGTAAAGAAAACAAATATACGAATTAATAACAAAGTTCACAAATATACGAATTAATAACAAAGTTTATAAATTGTTAAATTTAAGTGAAATTGAGACAAAATAATAATTAAATGTTTATAAACATTCATATCTGTTTCATTTGCCTCGATTAATTTAAAAAATTTAAACATTTATAAAACATTACACATTATTGGCACACTTAATGAAAATTGAGTGATTTTAAAAAGATAAAAAAAATTCATAACTTAATTGAAGCACTTGAGAAATTTAGTTACTATTATACAAAGTTACCCCTTTAAAATAACATATATATTTTTCAAAGACGTTTAATAAAAAATTAAAGAATTGATTTATAATTTAATCATATTATTTGCTAAGTTAAATAAAATCACTAATATTTAATAGGAGAAAGAATATGAAAAAAAAAAATCAAACTTTAATAAAAAAAATGGCATACAAATATTTATTATGAAAGAGAGTTGGGAAATAATATTTAATTGGTTTAGAAAATTGGACACATGACATATGAAAACCTTTATTTATTATATAGTATATATATATATATATAGATTTTCAATCATCTCTCTATATATTTATATATATACTTATTATATTAAAAACCATTAAATATTAAGGAACCAAAAGAACTAATTTTGAACCACATGTTTTTAGGGTATAAAAGTAATTTTACTTTAAAGTAGGAGAAGTTATTGTTATACTATTTAAACTTGTGGCTAAAAATGGTTCTTTTAGTTCTTAAGTTGCAATAGTTCTTATTTGAACATCCTTATATATATATATATATATATATAGGGGAATGATCAAATGTTAACCCTTCTTTATAGCGTTAACCCGGGCATTTTTTGCCCGAATCTTTGTTTTTTTTTCATGGTTTTTATTATACATAAATAAGGGGTTCCTTTTTTGTGTTTTTGTTGATTCATCACCGTTTAAAAATTATTTACAATGTAAGTACTTACACTTACTTACACTTGTAAATAATTTCTAAAGGGTGATGAATTAGCAAAAACACAAATAGAACCCCCTATTTATGTATAATAAAAACCTTGAAAAAAAAACAAAGATTCGGGCAAAAAATGTCAGGGTTAACGGGTTAACGCTATAAGGAAGGGTTAACAATGGAACCATCCCATATATATATATAGGGGATGGAATTTTTAATAACCCTTATCTTTTGTTACAACCAAATAATTAACTATCATCCAATGGTTACTTTAAAAAGGTAAGTGTATAGGATCATACCACGTGTCAAATTCTTTTTTTTTTAAATATGAAGGACATTTAGGACATTTGTCATTTATGTAAAGTTTACCCTCTGCTTTTTTTAAACATTAATAACTTTTTTATACTATATTATTTTTTTAAAAACTTGCACCATTATACTCGTCCCATTTTTCTCTTTAATTCCGTTATAGTCTCGGCTAGTTTTTTTTTATATATTTTTTTGATGTCATGTATTTACATCATTGTAACAAGCTTAAAGATAACAAATTAATTTGAAATTTTTTCTAACAATGGTAAATTACAGTAATGTAATTAACGGTGACGTAACACATTATTTACGCTAAATTAAAGTAATGTAACACAAAATGAAGTAATTTACAATGACATAATTAACGGTGACGTAACACATTATTTACAGTGATATAATTTTCTCTTTAATTCCCGTTATAATGTTGACTAGTTTTTTTTAATTTTTTTTTCTCATTGTCCATTATTTACATCGATGTAATGAACATAAATATAGCACATTATTTTGAATTTTTTATAACAATGATAAATTACAGTGATGTAATATAACACATTATTTTAATTTTTTTCTCTAACAATGATAATTACAATGATACATTACAGTGATGTAATATAACACATTATTTTGATTTTTTTTCTCTAGCAATAATAATTATAGTGATGTAATTTATCATTGTTCGAAAAAATTTAAACTAATTTGTTGTATCTAGGCTCGTTACAAATTAGGGATGAGCAAAAAGTAAAAAATTCACTCATTTGTTGTATCTAGGCTTATTGGGCTCTTCAAAGGCCCGAGTCTACAACCGCTTTCACTCATTTGTTTCACAATTTCTTTTCCCTTGAGTAACATCTTGTTATTTGCATAAACTTTCAACATACAAGTAGTATAATATAAATGTTAATCATTTAAATTCATAAACAACTAGTTTCAAAATTCACTCATAGTAACAAAATTATAAGATCGAAATTTATCTTTTTATTTTTCGTTATACTCTTGTTTTTAATCAAATTTTTTTTGGTATTTTGTATTGATGCGTACAATATTAACATGAAGTGAATATCACTTAATTTATTGAAAATTATATATAATTATATTTATGTGTGTGTGTATATATAAAATATATTAAGAAACTAAATCGAGGTAACTAATTCTAGCAATGAGAGAGTATACCATTGCTCATGCTCATCAAGCGCTTTTTAACCGAGTATATTTCCTAACATTTTGGAGCGAGCGTCGAACAAGTTTTAAGCGTCGAGCAATTTGAACAGCCCTAACTACGACACCGACGTAACATCGTTTTCACTAAACCAATCACTTCTCTCTTCAAAAATCGGTTCCGAAAACTGAACAGATTTCACAAAAAAACAGGGGAATTTTAACTTTAGTTGAACCAAACCAGACCATGTTTGAAACCGAAACCGAAACCAAAACAGAAAGAAGAAAAAAAACCGTCTGTATACCTCTAAAAGTGACTAAAATTCAGGCCTCCTCATATAACATGCAAATACATATATCTTCATAAAAATTGCAAACTCAATCGTAACCACCACTAAAAATTACTACAAACTATGAAAATCCAGAAGTTCCTAAACTATAAAATAAAAGATACGTAGCTTATTTAAAGCCACAATGATCACATACATATACTCAAAAAAAAAACATTTAGATTAGTTTCACTTTTCAAAACAATCCAATGATTTAACATTCAGATCTGATATTCATAACCCATTTTAGGTTCCGGTCACCCGACTCTCATATTCAGACCCGGTTTCCAGATAAACATAAAAGAAACCAGTACCTTAAACCTTGTTAATCAAGCAGATCAGACACTGCAGTCTTCTTAAATGCATCCACCTGAGCCAACCGTTCTGCCAGCATTTTACTCGGGAACATATTGTCAGCCTTCAACCGTTCTCTAAACCCGTAAATGGGAACTTTAGCATTTATATATGCCTGCAGAAGTGAATCATACTGCCTGTATCTTGAAACGTACCCAGTTTGCCTCATTTTATAAAATATTTTCTCAGCATTATGCACATCTCCATTCTTAGCATAATGGTCTAAAATCATCATAAATGTAGCAAACAACGGCTTCATATTAAGCTGCTGTGAAGCCTTGTTCAGAATCGAATCTGCCTTTTCGATCTCCCCTGTTTCTATGTAAAGTTTGACCAAAGCATCCCATGTCAAAGACCCGAGTCTACAACCGCTTTCACTCATTTGTTTCACAATTTCTTTTCCCTTGAGTAACATCTTGTTATTTGCATAAACTTTCAACATACAAGTATACTGTTTAGCTGATAGTTTTTTTCCATTTTGTTAACATTTGGTTAAAAACTGCTTCTGCTTCCTCAACTTTCTTCAGTTATCCAAACGCCTCAATAGCTCTCATGCTTTCTTCTAATCGCGGGTTATTTTCACACGCTTCCCAGACTCGTTTAACATCATCTTCACTTCCAAGTAATGCATAAATTAGAAGTAAAGAAGAACATGCCCTTCGGTTTTCATTCAAATTACTTGTAATATCTGTAAAATGTAACAATTTAAATAAATAAATATAATTAAATAGTATAATAGAATTGAATTATCTTGATCTAATTAATTACAAATTCTGAAAAATTTACACCGGGTTAATTATCGAACATTGAGTTAAATATATAATCAATTTAACTAAATTTCATAAACTAAATTATTTATAGTAAAAATATCGTTTAATACTTCTAACCCTAACAAGATGGAGTTGGAAACGATTTCAGAAACTGAACTGTATCTGAACCATATTGCTAACCTGTTAAATTACTAAAAAAAATGATGATATTTATACTTCAACGTAAATAGCAATATCTTTCTATTCTAATAAACATAAATATTTTTTGACACTTGTCAAATTATCATGTGTTTGTGTCATTTTTCTATCAACTTATACAATTCTCTATCTTATTAATTAATTACATTCTCTCTTATTGAATACTTATAATGTTAATGAGTAATAATATTATTTGTCTTTTTTCATTCAAGAAATTAGTTTTTAATAAATTACAAATTGAATATTTCTATTAAAAAGCACACTTAAAAAGTTTATAAAATATGAGATTTTCTAAAAAAAAAATTACAAGTAAGAAAAATATTTTAAGGTAGTATTTTTGGAAAATAAAAGTTTAATAAAAAATATTTTTAAAAAATAAAATAAACCATAAATTATAGTTTTCAAATAATAAACAAATGATGTTTATTAAAACAAAATGCTTAAAAAATAATTATTTTAAACCAAAAATTATAAAAATGTTAGGAAAATATTAAACTTTAGTTATTTATGTTTGATAATACTTTCAAAATAAGTCATCTAACTTTAATAATTATATAAATTGTAAATTATCTCCTTAATTTGTAACAATTTGTTTTTTAGAGGAAAGTAAATGAACTTTTAACATCAATAAGTTTAAAAATCTTTATTCTTACAAAGCAAGTAGGTGACGTGTTATTTTTGTAGTTATTAATAATTTTAATTATTATTTTAAAATATTCATTAATATGTAATTTAATTAATTTATAACAAAATATTGTATCATTTATAAATTTTTATTACTAATTATTTAATATTTTATATTTAATCCGTGTAATACACGGGATAAAAATCTAGTTACATAATATATATGTTCTAAACGTTCCAAATTATAACTGATAGATGAGAAAATAAAAACAAAAATTAATAAGATTAATAATAATAAATGGTGTTAATGGACAAACCATAAATCTTTGTGTGATTCATATTCTGAAACCGTAATCAAGAAATCATCACATATCATACATTTTCAACAACACAAACGGAGCACGGCTTTGTTTTTTTTTCTCTCGTTGCTCTCGACCGTAATATTGAAGCCGGACAAATCGCATCACCATCATAACAACTACTGTGAAGATAAGTATCACGAAGAACATCCGAAACCGATAGTACGGCTTGATAACGATCGTTGCGGGGTTGTTTTATTGCCATCGTAAAAGGTTACGGAGGAGAAACATAGTAGGTATTCTCTGAGGAGCTGCCATTGACCACGAACGGTGGTGCTCGATCACTCTCAAGCCACGCCGGATCCAAACTCAAAGTTATTCAAACCACGAATATTTATAATTGTTCGATGGCGCATACTTGCTACGATCCCAATTACTAATCGTTCTTGTGTTACGCTTAAGGTAAGCTCTCAATAAAATTCATCTAATATTGATGCTCTGTTTAATCCAAATATTAACAACTCTTGGTTTAAATTGATGTTAATTTTTTCTTGTTTTCAAAATAAAAAGTTGTTAAACAAACTAGAAATGAGATAAAAGATTTTGATTTGTGATAAGTTTAAGTTCATATATGTTGGTATATGGGAAGTACAAAATTATGAATGTTAAGCAATGTTAAGCAATGTCTTATAAAATAACAGATACGAACGATTAAGTTTTAGGAGAGTATAAATAACTAAATATCATTAACCGGCTAAGTATAGAAATCAAAATTCGTTTAACTAACGTGAAACTAAACCAAAAACACAGATTTCTAGATTGTCGGGATTTGGATTACTCGCTTATTTTCTGATTACTTGTTGATTAATTGCAAAGGCCCAGGTACGGATTTCGTTTAGTTAAATCATAGTATTTCTGTTTCTGTAATCGTTTATTTCCGTTTCTGTAGTATATTCTGATTTGTTATTGCCACGATATGAAATCGTGTTTCCCTGTTTTGTTTATCATGCAATAGATCTAGATTATTTTGTACTCATTATTGCATGATCCGATTATGACGTTACTTGGTAGTTTAACTACCCTACTGAACCTACTGAATTTCTGATCTGTTACCCGAGCATGCCCCTACCTGTAAGGATGACTACAGGCCCTTCATGGCGGCAACCATGGCGTGGAACCAACCGTGGCGGTTAGTTGAGTTCACAGCGTCTCTATTTAGTACTCTGATAGTACACTTGTGCACTTACTGAATTCTGGAGAGGCATATGGACTGGTCCTAGGATAATTTTTAACTGTACTTTCTGATTTCTGGGGGATAGTGACGTGTATGCCAACACTAACTATCTCATGTGTCTGGTAAACAGGAGTAGCTACCCGTGAACCTTACACTTTTATACGTACAGTCGGCTCGTGGTATATTCTGGGATTTCCCACTATTTCTGACTTACATTATAACCTAGATCGTTGTTTCTGAAGGTTATATTTTATTCAAGTCAGACCACTGTTTACTGTTCTGTTTCTGCCACTGTTCTGTTTCTGGTATCTGTTTCTGAGTACTATTTTCATTACCTTCATCACCTTCTGAATTTCTTTTAATTACTATTGTTTATCCGTTACTGGGCATTCTTTGGCTCAGCCGTATTTGTTTTTGTGTTGTTTATATGTATTGTATAGGTAATCCAGGAAATCAGGCTGGGAATTGAGGAAAGAGATACAAGAGATTGTCAAGAATTGATTATAAAAGAATGTAATAAATTTATAATAAGACTTTGATTTATGTTTTTGGGGTGACTTATGTAAGACTTTTATTATATTTTAATATATTCTGGATTGTTGCATTAATTTTGATCTCCGTATAAGTGGCACGTCAACCCTAATTAGGTTGGGGTGTTACAGTTATGGTATCAGAGCTAAGGCTCTTTCCTGTAGAAAACTTAAACAAATTAAAACACGTGAGATTAATGGGTAGACATCGGGTTAGGATTCAAAAGTTCTGATTAGTCAACACTATTTCTTAAATCATGTAATGTGTTTCAGATGTCGTCTGAGAACACGCAAACAGATCCTGCGATCGCAGACGCGATCAATCGATCTTTTAATGAGCATCTTCCAGATATAATGGAAACAATTGTGCATCTGTTGAATCCTACGAGGAACGTTCCGCCACCTCCTCCTCCAAATTATCCACCTCCTCCTATTCCTGATCCTCCGCCTTATGGTTATGAGAATCACACAAATAACGCGGCATCAGGAATTCATGTGTGGCTAGCTAGATTTCAGAAACAGAAGCCACGGTCGTTCACTTCTACACCTGATCCGATGGATGCATGCAACTGGATCATGCATATTGAAAAGATCTTTGAGGTCTAAAGTAAGGTTAGCTGCATATAAACTGGAGGATGATGCACAGTTTTGGTGGAGGGGAATCAAACATGCTCAAGGTGGAGACGTGTATGCTGCTACATTGACATGGGAAGAATTTAAGGAAGTCTTCTATCAGCAATATTTTTCCACTTCACATCAGGAGAAGTATTATCGAGAGTATGCCACGATTTCTCAGAGAGATGATGAGCCGATGAGAGAGTTCATGTCTCGATTTACTTGATTAGCTAGTTTTCTGGGTGAAGCTGCTGGAAGTCAACAAGTGCAAGCAAATAAATTGAAGTGGGCTGTTTGTGACAGGTTTAAGAAAATGATTGTAATGATGAAGTTCAGTAATATCACTGAAGTGGCGGATGCAGTTCAAACTTTAGAGTTGACTGAAAATGTTAAAACATCTTGTGAAAGTAAGAAAAGAGATCGGGAGAAGATCGTGTTCCATATTCGGGGCAATCATCATCACAAAATTCGTATCTGAGAAACAATAAACCAAAATTCAATCATAACCAAAATCCCGGAAATAACCGTAACCAGTTTCAACTAAACAACTCTCAGCCATTCCGTTCAGGAAACTCTAAGTCACCTCAAACCAAACCAAACCAGAACCGAGCACTGGTGCCTCATGTCAACACCCGTGCCCAACCATTAAACCAATACCCAAATCCAAACCCACCTCCACCATGTACCACTTGTGGTAAACCGCACAGAGGGGTATGTCGATTTACAAAAGGTTTATGCTTTAGATGCGGTCAAACTGGTCACTTGGTCAAAGATTTCCCTCAACCAGACACACGGATGATTACAGTAGGAAATCAAGCAAAAACTACTGCAGGTGGAAGAGTTTTTGCATTGACTGCTCAGGATGCTCAAACACCAGGTGTGTATTTCTGTAAATATAAGTTTCTGTAAATATAGATTTCTGTAATATATGTGTGATAGTTAATTTTAATTATCTGAAATTTAGTGTGTCTGTTCTAGTAAGTATTGAATTAGGAATCATTTCTGGTATGCTTCGTTATGGTGTTCGTGATATATCTGTTTTATTCGATACGGGAGCAACACATTCGATAGTGTCTCACTTGTTTATCAACTATCTCATGATTCCACCAACTATTCTGGAACCTGCACCGGTCATCACTACCCCTGTTGGGGAATCGATTTCGATTTCGCGAATGTATTGCGACTGTCCGATTCAGATTGAATCCATCATCAGAAAGGCTGACTTATTCCCGTTGCACATGAATGATTTTGATATGATTCTTGGTATGGATTGGTTATCGAAACATCGAGTCACCATCGAATGTCAAACACGTCGTGTACTCTTTGGTGATCCAACAAATCCTTTACTTATTTATCAGGGGATTCAACCTCGCAAGCCTCTGAAGATAATCTCATCTCTTAAAGCTCGGAAATTCCTATCACATGGTTGTGCCGGATTCCTGGCGTCGGTGAAAGTTATATCTGAAAATGAACTAAGTCTTTCAGATCATTCAGTTGTTCGTGAATTTCCTGATGTGTTTCCTGAAAAATTACCTGGCATTCCACCTGATCGTGAAGTAGAATTCACAATTGATCTTATTCACGGTGCTGAACTGATTTCTAAGGCACCTTATCGTATGGCACCACTGGAACTTAAGGAGCTGAAGGAACAATTACAAGAGTTATTGGAACTAGGGTTTATCAGACCTAGTGTTTCACCTTGGGGCACACCGGTACTGTTTGTTAAGAAGAAGGACAGAACAATGAGGTTATGCATCGATTACCGGGAACTCAACAAGATCACTATTCGAAATCGTTATCCACTACCACGCATCGATGATCTGTTTGATCAACTTCAGGGTGCAAAATTTTTTACAAAAATCGATTTGAGGTCTGGTTATCATCAGTTGAAGATCAAGGACTCAGACATCTCTAAATCTGCTTTTCGCACTCGCTACGGCCACTATGAGTTTGTTGTGATGCCTTTTGGGTTAACTAATGCTCCGGCTGTGTTCATGGATCTAATGAACAGAGTGTTCCATGATTGTCTTGACAAGTTTGTTATCGTATTTATTGACGATATTCTTGTATACTCAAGAAGTAAAGAGGAGCACGGAGAACACCTTCGAACAGTACTTGGAATCTTGCGACAAAAGAAACTTTATGCAAAGTTTTCAAAATGTGACGTTTGGCTTGAGAAGGTTGCATTTTTGGGACATGTAGTTTCTGCAGATGGTGTTATGATGGATCCCGCTAACATTGAAGCTATCACCAAATGCCCTATACCTACTTCTGCAACAGAAGTTCGTAGTTTTCTTGGTCTGGCCGGTTATTATCGAAGATTCGTGGAGGGATTCTCTAAGATTGCTCTACCTCTTACACAATTATTAAGGAAAGGAGTTAAGTATTCTTGGAATGATGAACGGGAAAAGAGTTTTCAGGAATTGAAGAAGCGATTGGTTTCTGCTCCTATTCCGAGTTTACCTTCGGGCACGGGCGGTTATCAAATTTACAGTGATGCTTCAAAGAAGGGACTTGGTTGTGTATTGATGCAACACGGTAAGGTTATTGGTTATGCTTCACGGCAATTAAAACCTTACGAAATTAATTATCTGACACATGACCCGAGCATGCCCCTACCTGTAAGGATGATTACAGGCCCTTCATGGCGGCAACCATGGCGTGGAACCAACCGTGGCGGTTAGTTGAGTTCACAGCGTCTCTATTTAGTACTCTGATAGTACACTTGTGCACCTACTGAATTCTGGAGAGGCGTATGGACTGGTCCTAGGATAATTTTTAACTGTACTTTCTGATTTCTGGGGGATAGTGACGTGTATGCCAACACTAACTATCTCATGTGTCTGGTAAACAGGAGTAGCTACCCGTGAACCTTACACTTTTATACGTACAGTCGGCTCGTGGTATATTCTGGGATTTCCCACTATTTCTGACTTACATTATAACCTAGATCGTTGTTTCTGAAGGTTATATTTTATTCAAGTCAGACCACTGTTTACTGTTCTGTTTCTGCCACTGTTCTGTTTCTGGTATCTGTTTCTGAGTACTATTTTCATTACCTTCATCACCTTCTGAATTTCTTTTAATTACTATTGTTTATCCGTTACTGGGCATTCTTTGGCTCAGCCGTATTTGTTTTTGTGGTGTTATATGTATTGTATAGGTAATCCAGGAAATCAGGCTGGGAATTGAGGAAAGAGATACAAGAGATTGTCAAGAATTGATTATAAAAGAATGTAATAAATTTATAATAAGACTTTGATTTATGTTTTTGGGGTGACTTATGTAAGACTTTTATTATATTTTAATATATTCTGGATTGTTGCATTAATTCTGATCTCGGTATAAGTGGCATGTCAGCCCTAATTAGGTTGGGGTGTTACATTACTTTCTTCCATTTCCTTCAAAACCCCTTTTGCTTTTTCCTTCATCCCTGCATATATATACTGTCGTGCTAATACAACTTGCAATCTTGAATCTAGTTCCAAGCCTTCACCTTTCATGGTTTCAAGAACTTGTTCCATCCCAATAATATCATTTGACATGCCTTTAGTTTCAATCAATAATCTATATGTGAATAGTGACGGCTTCACGTTTTCTTTTTCCATTAATAGTAGCACATCGGCTATTTTTTTCTTGTCGGTTCTCTTGTACAAAAGGAGCAGTTGATTGCAAGCAAAGGCAGTGACAGGTAAATTCAGGTCTTTCATTTTGTTAAATACTTTTTCTGCTTTTTTTATGTCGTTGTTAAGAACACAATTAGCTAAAAGTGTTCTGTATACTATTTCACCTTTAAATGAGTCTGGGATTTTGTCAATGTAGGCTTCTGCCTTTTGTAAGCCTCGTATTTTGGCAATTAAATCGACACGAGACGCGTAATCTCTCTCTGAAAATTCTATACTCTCTTGTGATTCTAACCATTCTGATAGCTGCAAAACCAAATTTCATAAATTGATACACAAAATAACAGTAATATTAAACACATATTTACAAATCACTATTTGAGATCAGCAAGACATCCATTCAACTAAATAATTCCAACAAGCAGGCGAAAATATACAAGTAAGATGACTTAACCACACATGTAAACATCCTTCCCTTTACCACATAAGATTCATGATTGCCTGATTAAAACTATGAAAAGTCACTAAAGAGGAAATGGGTTAGATAGGTGAATTAGGTTGAACCATAGTATACCATTAGTGTATAAAAACCCCTAAATCACAATTTTCAAAAAAATAAATTATTATTGAAATAATACAGTTGTCTTGATCATATTTGAGACAAAAAGATATTAACAGTTCTGGCAAACAATGTTTCAAGTTAAAGCGATTCAGCCTGCACCAAAATATCATCTTGTTATGAACTGTTGACAGACCTGTTTATGTTGCTTCCTATACCTCAGGAAATATATGATTCCTCCATTTTGTGGTCTTGCCCCTATTCAGCGGACATTTACTTATTTGGCTAATTGGCTAATGGCCAAACATGCTCACTAAACTAAACATTAATTCAAATTCGATGCACTATCTAGCATATCTAGATAGTGCATCGAATTTGTTCTATTATAGCTATAAAGTTTGCAACACTATGTTCCTGTATCAACTCTCAACTCTTTGCTGGTAGCCTGGTACTCATTTATATAATTGTAAGTAAAATATCAGTCTAACATGAAAACAAAACACTAAATCTTCTCTTTGTTTTCTTTAATTAATTATTTTTGTAGCATGCCATGTCTCTTATTCAACTACAAGATCAAGCATATCAAATTGAAATGAGAGAGTTTCACACAGAAAACATTTCACCTAGAGGAATACAGGAAAAACTGAAAGGGCGTATACACATAACTTATATATGCAGATGAAACCATGTGAAAAATTTTCATTACAAAAAGAATGAAGTAAAACATACTACCTGGATTTAAAAAACCACAAATTCAGATTATTTATGAAGAAACCATGGTAAAATTTCAATTAGATAAACATTACCTACATATCCCTTAATCTAGTTAACTGATTATCTGATTGATTATTCAACTCACATTATACAGTTTCAAGACCAACAATTGAACACCCCCTTTTTAAAACTTATTATGTGATACTCAAAAAATCAGATCGGATAATTAGCAGTAATTATGCGCGGTGCAAAAGATGCACAGACATGCTATGTTGTTTGAAGTTATAAATATCACTAGCTTTATGTGTTTGACAAATTCTGATTATTTAAGCTACCAGTAGACTAAATGACCAAAACCTATATTTATATATATATTGTTGGAGTATAAAATCTAAAATTTGACAATTTATATTGTATCACCTTTGCATATATACTTCCAACAATTATTTTCTTCAAGTAATTGTAACAACCAAAAATTTAGCACATGTGATCGCGCATGAAATCCACATTGATTTGACAATCAAAATTATTACAGGATGATATTACGCGAGAAAGGGTGAACGTGGGCGAAAACCGTGCGCGAAACGGAGTCCTGGATTATCCGGAAATGAAAAACGAAGAAAAATTTCAAAGTATGGAATTTCTGTACTCGTCGCGGTACGCGACGGAGAGGTTGAGGGTTCTCGGCGGTACGCGATGGTCGAAAAATATCTGATTTCTCCGGATTTCTTCGCGGTACGCGAAGCCTTGTTTTGCTTCTTGTCGCGGTACGCGACAGGTGAGGCGGCTGGAAAATGGGATTAAAAAGTCAGATTTCATCTGGAAGTCACCATCTATATTTTCTCTTCGACGATTCTTTCATTCCAGATGAAAAATCCACCCTTTAATCCATCAAAACCCAATTTTGAAGGCTTCTCAAAGTTTAGATCGCACCAGGGAACGTTTCTGCAAGTCTGGATAGTCTTTTTACGCGCAGAACTTCGTCTGATTAGGTAATGGTTCGTTTTAACCTTCTAGATTGATAATGATTGATTAAATCTTGTTTTTGAACGTAATGATATAGTTAGGGTTGTTGATTATTGCCTAGATAATGGCTAGGATTGATTATAAACAAGAACTCGAACTGTTAACGGGTAAATCCTTGTTTTGATCCGTTGTAATGCCCGGTTTGCATGAAATCATAACAATGGTTATAATGATTTAAACCATTTGATTATGACAAGGTAGGTGATTAGTTTGGTTAATCCTTGAAATACAAGGTTAAATCTAAGTGTTTCAAATTAATCACAATCATTAACATATTCATTGGAACGATTATCCGATGTTTATGATAACAGGCAGATTAGTATGTTAAACATGGTGATATTTTATGATATCTGGGTAGTCAATAACAAGGATTGATCATTTCTAAGCCATTAATCTGTCTAGGAACCTGTTTTAGTATTATAATCAACAACATTAACTATTTGATTAATCCGAGATTATTCTGACTATCAAGGCAATGTCTTTGACATTGGACGTTCAGAAAGATTTAATCAGTAAATTAAAACATAAATAACCTATTAAACGTAACCAATGCAGAAATACAGGTTATTAGCAATTCCTAAAGCCGAGGCTAATTGGGAATTTATTGTAAGTCGAGCTTTGAATTAAGGTGAGTTCTTATAGCCCTGTTTTAAATGTTTTACCGTTTTGGGCTGATATGCATGTTATAAAGTTATTTTATGAAATGATTGTTTTACCTGACTACGGTCGGATAAAAGAATATGTATGTTATAAGGTTATTGTATGAAGGTGATTGATTTACCTGACTACGGTCAGATAAAAGAATATGTTAAAGTTATTGTATGAAAATGATTTTAACCTGATTAAGGTCAGATAAAGAATGTTTTAGATAAAGAGTGGTTTCAAGTAAAGAATGCTTTACTTCTCAACTGCGGTTGAGAAGTAAATGATGTTAAGAGTCTCAGCTGAGATGTAAAGAATGTTTTAAGTCTCAACTACGGTTGAGAAACAAATGATTTTTTTGTATGACACTCGGTCAAGGAGGAAATGTGGTTTTGCCAGCTGCGGTTGGGCAGAACTTGTCACACCCCGGGCTGGCGGGAACGGATCGTGTTTTCCCGTCGGGCGGAAGGTTCCCAGGGCGCGATATCGTTTGATAATCGAATTGATCAGATTGTTTGCATAGCACATGATGTATAATTGAGAAATGTAAACATGTCAATGATATAGAATTACAAAGTTAAATTACAATGTATCGTTCATAATTTAACCCAGTAAATCTATCCAAAAGAATCAAAGTGTTTATATCTTGTAATTGTACAAGATCTACAAAATATGATTCAATGTTCTTGACAACCCAAAAGTAATGATCACACAAAATGCAGCTAGGTCTTCTAAAAGTCCTCTAGCTATGATCTTGAAATCTGATGACTACACCTGTTCGTCACCTGAGAAAACATGCATTTAAAACAAAGTCAACACTAGGTTGGTGAGTTCATAAGTTTGAATATTGAAAACCTTGAATTGTTCATACACACAGTCACAATGTCATAATTGATACTTGCAATAATTGAATCCACTTGCTCCACCCAATGGCTTCTCCTTAGTTGTATATACAAGTAGTATTTCACTCAATCAAGTATGCTTATATATAGGGCATACGAAAGGGTCAAGCCCAGACGCCATCCCACCACATACTCAATCGAATTCCACACTACTTGTAATACAACTAAGAATATCCATTTTCATCTCCCAAATGATTGATTTGTTCGTTATGTATTCATCTGTTTATCATATGTAGAATAATAGAGTTAGAGGGGTTTGGTTATCAAACCGAAGTATTGATACACCCTCATTGTATTAAGGAAATTAGATTTATTTAAATCAGATCCTTGTATTATTCTATAATTGTGGGGTTAACTGTTGTTTCACCTTTAAATATTAAGAGTGTTAGTTAACCACTTGTAATTTGTTCTTGAACTATAGTGCATAGAGCCTAAAAGAAATCCATTGTAATCCTCACATAATCAGAGTACAATGCATCCGATTCACCTCTACCACCTTGTATGTACCGTGTCCTCAACGAAACCAATTACTAGTAGTGTATCATGAGAGAAGATCACTTTCTCAATCTACTAGTCAATAGGGTTTCTGCTGGATTAATTACTTATCACTGCAGATTAATATCACCATGTGTCGCTTTCCAGAACCTGACTTGAGGTCGCCCTGTCACCGGTCATACGTTACCGACCAATGAATCAGTACGATCAACTTACTAGCCCTACAAGCTAGAGGTTTGTCAAACCTATGGTACCACTATGCTATCGTCGGTTTAGTCATGTCAAACTAACTGGTCAGCGAATTATAGGGGCTTACATGATCAACTTGAACAATTGGCACATGATTGAAGTGATATAATACAACAGGTCAATAGCAACTAATTGTAATTGTGTTCATCCGTGTTGTTTTTCTCAATGTCATATGTTCTCAGTGTTATTAACAAAGTTAAATAAGAACTTGTCTTATTATGTTATGTTAATTATCGTATGAATGATGTTGTTATCATGAAGTTACATTATCATGATTATCATTCCTTGTTATTCCATGTAATCACCATGTTGTCACTAAGCGACTCAGGTGGTGGATGATTCTTGTACCATGTTCTCTTGTAATATGTGTTGAGTTATAGGCTAAGTGTGATAAGTACTTGACTTACTACTCTTAGTTAACTCTAGTGTAGAATGATATTATAAAGATGTGTTATCTTCATATCATTCATGTGTTTTGTCTCTTATCATCATGTTCATCTATGTTCATCTCGATGTTTGTTCTTGTAAGAATAACTAAGTGTTGTGAGATATAATCTTACAACTAGGTTATTCTCTTATGTTGATGAGTTATGAAATTACATTATCATATTCATCTAGGTTATTTATGTCATATCATGATCATACAAGCATGCATAAAATGATAAATGGTAATAAAATCAAACAATATCATCTAATCAAAGTATAAGCAATATGTTAAACATAAACTTTTAAATAAATAAAAGTAAGCATGTTTCTCAGCCCCGAGAGTTTAAAATCATTTCAGATTGAAGAAAAGGGGCATATGAACTCACCTTGTTGTGATTGGGGTTGACTTAGCTTAAATGAGAATGCACGCGCTCTTGCTTATACTTGAGTTTGTTTTCACGATCCTGTATTGATTTCACGTTGTTTGTAACTTGTAACATAAGTTACAAGAATTCGTGCGTGTGTATGTGTTAGCCACAAAATTGGCTAACACTCGGAAGTCTCTGTTGTGGTCTTCATTCGGCCCCGGTTATATTGTTATAGTTCATTATGATTATATGACTTTATGTCGTGTGTCTTGCTTGATTCATTGTCATAATAAGTTGTGAGGAATTCAAACCCATAAGAGTTTCTAAGTATAATACTTAAAAGTTTAATTTGTTTTAAACCTCAACTATAGTTTACTCGAAAGAGTTGTCATTCTTTTTAGTGTGCTGATGTACTTGACTAATGTCAACTTAACATTTTAACACACTTGAAAGAATTCTAGGTATTAATTGATCATTAGTAAATTTAAATTTTCAGGTGTTTGTTTACAAAACAACCAAGTGGGCCGACTGTGGAACTAGTCTCGGACCGAAATAGCCATAATGGGCCTATGGACAGAAGCTATTGGGCCTGAAATAACCTCATGGGCGGGCTAATTGCACAGGCTAGATCAATTGGGATGTGGGTCATGATGGTTGTGTGGGCCACTGTTGGGCCGAACCATCGAATTTGTTGAATATTTTGTGGGCTGGGTATGTATGCATGGGCCAGATGATGTTATTCAGATCGATCGTGTACCTAAAGCCCATGAATGAGATGAATGGACCGAATGGTAGGTGGTTTGTCTACGGTGGTCGGCCGAAGGGAGCATGCCTAGACCGAATGAGAGCTGGTGGTCGAATGGTAGCTGCTTAGCGAGTGGCCCCTTGGCCGAATGGAGTATGATCGAAGGTGTAGGGGCCGAAGCAAAGTGGTGGCCGAATGGCTTCTGGTGGTCAACTGTGGTTGTTGCCGAATGGACATGGCCGAACCAATAGGTGGCCGATCGAAGGTGTCTTGGGCGAATGGGGTATTAGCCGATGAATGGCCAGCGAATGGGAGTCATTCGAGAAATCCTCAATCGGCCGAATGGCCCTTTCGGCCTTGGGCCCATTCGATCGTGTGTTTCATTCGGCCGACCTGTAGGTGATCGTGCCTATGAGTTGTTTCCAAGTTCTAAACCCAGCTTCATGAGAGTTCTAGTGATGAGGTAAGAGAGAACAGATTTCCAAGACCAAAGATTTGAAAAGAGGGGTTCTAAACCGGTTGTGTCCATGGCTCACACAAAAGGGTTGAAAACCCTAAAATCGCACACTTTGACCTCAGATTTACCTCGTTTCCAGTGGTTTATGGTTCCGATCCTTTGTACTTTCGTGTAGAGGACGATGAGAGCTTCGATTAGGTTCAAGAATGGAAGGATTTGATGAAGAAATGAGGGAGATATGGAAGAAAGAAGTTTGAAAATGGTGGGTGGGTCTTGAAACCGGAAATAGGGTTTTGTGTGAAGAAGATGAAGAGAAAAATGAGGGAATCACCCTCATTTAGGGTATTTATATCCCGAGGGTGTTCGGGTTCATTTTTGTTGCTCGGTTCGCGTTTTCGTTACGTTTCCGGAACGTAACACACGTGTTTACGGATTTTATTTAACATAGTTTCTTTATTTAATTTTGATGAGTTTCAAAATTGTAAAATGTTAAATATTTTATTTTATTAATTTAAATTCGTTCGTGTTGTATTTTCGTTTTGGTTTTGTCAGATCGCGTCACCTTCGCGCGTATTCGTTCGAATCGTCACCCGAACGAACACGACGTTGGTTTTGCTTTCCGACTTTTGTTTTCTACTTTTTAGTCATTATTTCAGAACTCCAAACTCACAGATATGTTTGTGTGAATCGTCACCCATGCAAACACACTGTCAGTTCGTTATTCTGAAATAGCACTGCAATTGTGTTTGAATTGTGTTTCCTCACTGACGGACTCAACTAAACTTCATGTTTTCACATTGTTTTCGTTCTGATTTGTCGGCCATCTGATTCATGTCATCTGTGGATATCAGATCGCAACCGACTTGTTCTTGTCGTTTACTTGAACACCGTTGTTTCTCTTGTTTCGTTGTATTATTTGTACTTAGGTTTTCACCTAAATACTAACAACTATTGTTTATCGTGCGTGTTGTACTTACAGTATTTAAGTTTTCACTTAAATACGTACAACTGTTTCTTGTATTTTGATTTCTGTTATCACAAACACTGTTCACGTACTTGTATCTACACATAGTAAATAGTGAAAGTACACATACCGTACGGACTTGCCGGACGATCTGGTACTGGATGTCACAGAACTTGAGCACTGCGGTGCGAGAAACTGTTTATGATGATGATGGTTTAAATGATTTAAACCATGTTATGTATGAATGATGTATGTAAAGAAGTCTTGTATCGGTATGAGCCGTCAACTTCGGTTGATGGTTAAAGAGTCCTGTGGAAACACAGGCCTGCCGACTGTGTGTCGCCAGTTGAGAAGTCTTATACATGTATGAGCTTGTCAACTTCGGGTTGGCAGTTGAGGTGTCTTGTATTTATACAAGCCTGTCGACTCCGGGTCGTCAGTCGAGGTGTCTTGTGTTGCACAAGCCTGTTGACTTCGGGTCAACAGTTAAAACTAAATTTTCAGTACAATGTGATTGATGGTTATGATGATGTGTATGAAATGTATTTACGTTATGAGGACACGTATGTTATGTATGGATTTATGTATGTGATGATATAAATGGTTAAAAGATTTATTTAAAAATTTAACCTAGAACTCACCAGCATAAAGCTGACTTGTTTTACGTGCATATCAGGTTAAATCTATTGGAAAGAATAACAAGAGGGTTCGTGGCATATGTTGAAGACTACCCTGACATAATCTGGCTATGTTATAAAACTATAGAGACTTGGATTATATGTAAATGTTTGTTTAAATCTGTATAATATTTTATGTAGTCACCTTAAATTCCGCTGCAAAAGTAATGAAGTCATGGTTTAAGGACTATGGGTTTGATGTTTGCCAACCGAGGGGACTCCCGGGGAACGGGGCCTCTCAGTAATATATTAACAATGGAAATGGGGTGAAAGTTTTTAAAAAAAGTAGCAATGTTTGTTTCTTCAAAAATCAGTTTTGTTGCAGTTGGTTTGACATTAATGACTTCATCACTAAATAATCAAAACCATAAGCATTTTATCCAAACACTAAAACTAATTATTACAACTTCAAATCAAAATACATATCATCTGGTTTATAACGTGTATCCAGGCACCACCAAAATCCAGCAAACAAACATAGTATAATTATGTCATGGTATCTGCAAAGCCTTCCCATACATTTTTCGCCTTCGGAGTTCAAACATTGCATGTGATATTTCAGACCTAGACAAATCATGTCCTTCTATAACCCGCTTATCTAGAGCAATCTTAGGAGACATTGATGAAGAATCAACAACCACCTTAAACAACCCTGAAGAAACTCTTTGTTCTCCAACATTATCTCCTGTTGTCTCTTCCTCAGTATCTACTATAGCTAGCTCATTTTCAGATTCAGATTCTGCTTCAGATTTAGATATAGAAACAGACATGTCAGCTTCCTTAATTGGTTCCTTTTCAGATTCAGATTCAGCCTGTGATGAAAAGTTATGTTTCCCAATAAAAGAGCTTTGAGGGCCGCTAGCCTGAGATGAATACTTCCTTAAGAGTAGGAATCCATCAGATAGTTGGTGAGGGCCCCCTAAACCCAATGTGGCCCATGTAAGTGGAGCTTGATGTGTCAGTTTTTGCATTGCAAGTATGAAAAGTTAATGATGACAATGGTTGGGACCTAGATGAGATGACAAAAAAATATATATATATTAGAATATGTAGAACCAAAAAATAAAGTTTTTGTAAATATTTATTAACCCTTTTGATACTTAAATGACACGTCTTCCAGGATGTAGCCTTTGAAAACGTTTGATGTAGAAAAATGAGTTAAGACATCAAATATAGAGGTGGAAAAAATGAGTTATTCAGGCGAGTTGGGTAACTTTCAAATCCGGGTTTGGTGAAAAGAAGGTAGTTTTTTGTACGGTTTGAAGGGATCAGGTTGGGTTTTTATGAAACATTGATGTCCAAAAACTTTAGATTATTTACTAAAAACAAATCAGTCAAGTGTGATTAAAGATTATATTATTTCAATACTTATGTAATTTTTCAAAATAAAATGATTAAGGAAGTTTAATACTTTGAAATATTTTTTGGGTAACTTTAACCAGTTGTTTCTTCTTAAACTAATTTCATTTAATTTACCCATCAGAGATAAAACGCAACCCGATTGACTCATTCTAAATGTATGGTTTGAAAGTGCCACCTCTAGTTTTGATGGTTGCTTCTCTATCCCCTTGTTAGTCTCCAAATTTACAATAAGAATAAACAGTCATTGGATTTGTCATTGAATTCAATCAATGAAAAGTTCAAATTTACACGGATTCAGCAAATATATCAATCTTTCCTAATGTAGAATGGAAACTTCAATATATGAGTTAACACATAAATGATAATCGGTTACATCCCAATAAATACAACTCTCCACCAGATTTTGCATAAATCATATGAACATACCAGATAAAACACAGATTAGAAGATTGTGTTACCTGATGTCTAGTACTACAACAAAATTTAGACAAAAAAAAGGAAAAAATTGATTATGAACACCTTCCAGAAAAATCAAATGCTAACTGCGTCTCAATTTGTAACATCACAAATTACTCATCAATCTAGGGAAACTAGAGGCAGCCATAACAGATTCAACGGTGCAAATAACAAGAACAACATCATTTCCGTTCAATCGATATATTCATTGCAACGAAACTACGAAATCAATCGCAAATTTTCCTACTTCAATTTAACGCTATCATTCCAACAAACAGGGAGATGAAATGAGATAGAAGAAATTTACTTGATACAAACAGAGGCTCTTCGAATCGCCCACATGATGATTGATCTGAGATTAAGAATGCAGATTATGAGAAATAAAAATGAGAATCGGAGAACACAAAAACCCTTCTTATTTCTTAAACCCTAGGCTTGAAATGCATAACCAGAAAATTCACAAGGTCGTACCTATGGTATCAGACTATATCATAGGTGTCCTGCATGTTTCTAATAAATTAGGTTTAATCCAATAGTTAGTTGATACATGTGTGCCAAATATCTAAATCTGTAATTGAATTACCCAAACCCAGAATTTTAAATAGTTCAATTACATATATCTTCTTGCTAAAATCATTTATTACATATTTGCCTAATCATAAAACTAAATTACATATTCCCCCCTTCGAAACCAAATATATTATATATTTATCAATTTCATTAAAAAACAAACTATGTATTTCCTATTTTATCCTTAATGAACTTACTAAAAATAATTTACATATTTCTCCTTACGAAGGGGCAATCTTGGAACATGGGGATATTTGTAATTTTAATTTAACATTAGGGATATATGTAATTTTGATGTTTAATAAGGGGGTATATGAAATTATCCCATTTTAAATTTATATGTTTATAAATATTTATGAAATTAATTTTTAATTTATTTAATAATTTTTATAAATTAAATAGTATCACTTTGTAAGCGTGTAATCGAAGCTTAAATCATATTAATGGTAATGTTGGTATACTTACATTCATTCTAAGGATCAATCTGATACCATTTGACAAAAATTATTGTTCAAGTCTGAATGAAGACAATTTTTAGTTTCAATTTGTTTTGCAATAACAATTAATAAAAGTTAGAAACAAACTCTTTCATTAGTTGGATTATATTTAAAATAGCCGGTCTTCACACATGGACAATTATACGTAGAACTTTTAAGAGTAAAAAGTAAAGATGAAGTTAAAATAATAATATCAGGTAGAGAGTAAATGTACAAATAAGACGTCAAATGTTGTATATAAGAAAATTTTTAGAAACATGTAAATAGTTTTAATGTTTATATGCAATATATCTTTGTGATATATGAAATGTTTATCATCTTTTTTTATAAGATATACAAAAATCTTTTCAATAATATCTTTTATACTATATGATAAATTACATGTTTTTCCAAACTTCACTCGTATAGCACACGGGTTATAATTATGCTATACGGGTTATAATTATATGCTGTATTAAAAAACAAATGTGTTATGAATAGTAGGTTTGTGATTTTTTGAACTTTCACCACCTTAATTTCTTTGACTAACTCATATCACAAGCAATGGAGCCCATACCTCTCTCACATGGGGAAGTGAAAGACCATACAGACATCAACTTTGTTGTTTAGTTAATATATATATACACACAAACATGAAGGCAATCATTATATATAAACACAGTATAAATAATTAAATAAAAATAATAACAGGTTAAATACATATAATTTTCAAAGAAAGAAACATATGTGATAGGCCTACTGGTTAGAGCTCGTGGTTGTGAATGGAAGGTTCCACTTTCGATTCCCATCATCGACACGCAAATTTTTTTATTTTCGTAACTATTTTATTAAATAATAATAATAATTAAACAAGAGTAATATCTAAATAATAATAGTAATTAAATATTAATAATTAAACAATGTTCTTTTTTATTACTTTCATATTATGATTTTTAACGTAATGTCCTTATGTTTGTTTTCGTATTCTTCGGGGATGTTGTATTTTTTGTGATGGTTCGATTTATTGTTTTATGACAAAATAACAGTCATTGCGGCCGGTTTACAAAACAGAACTACAATCATATGTGATAGGCAAGCTCCTGAGAATCTGAATTCTGTGGTGGCATCTGAATTATGTTCAGCTGAACATGCAGGTCACGTGGGAATCACATGGGTCACTTTTGTTCAGCCTCAACTGAAGTCCATTTAATTTAATTGTTGTTCGCATTTCTCACGTTGCTGCTCTTTTTCATTTTTATTATTTTATGTTATTTTGTTTCAGTTTTTGACATGTTCTCACATGTCTTACGTGGGTAGTTATTTTCAAGTTTCGTAGTATGTAATCAATCATTTGAGGAATGAAAAGACATATTTGATTTCCTTAAATTTACTCAATCTTATTTTGGAATTGAGTGTTCCAATGCTATTCTAGTTTTTTGGCTTAAATTAGAAGGTGATCTTGGAAACCAATTGGGATTCTCGTGGTGTGTCTGTAGCAAGGAAATCGGTTGGCTAGCCCTTCAATTCGTCGGCGTGGTGTAACTGTAGCTCTGGTGGGTTGTTGTATTTTACTGGTGATACGAATTCGGGTGTATAAATCGATCCTAAATAAGCTCACGACTATCATTTGGTATCAGAACTTATGGATACCCCCACAGTTCAACCGATTTGAAGAAAGCTTTAGAAAGTCTGGAGGTTGAGAAACGAGCCATGGCGGAGCAGTTACGCGCAATGCAAAATCAGATTCATGAACTCTCCCTTAACCGCCGCCGCGAACATGAAGATGAATCAGGCGGCTCGGGCATTTAACAAAACAGGTCAGGAACATGGTACTCCAACAACATCAAAATTGGCATACCTGAGTTTGATGGAGACCTTGATGAATTTGTGGATTGGCTGCGAACGGTTGAATGTGCTTTTGATTACAAGGACACGACTCAGGAGAACAAAGTTAAGATAGCTGCGATGAAATTGCGAAAATATGCTTCCACATGGTGGGTGAATACGTGTGCTAAATGTGATCGGATGGGAAAGCCAAAGGTGAATGATTGGGCCAAGATGAAGCGCCTGCTGAAACAAAATTTTTTTCCATCTTATTACATCCAGAACAGTTTGTCACAACTACATCACCTCAAACAGAATCAGCAAACCGCTGAAGAGTATTCCCGAGAATTCGAGTATTTGTTGATGAAGTGTGATTTACCCGAGGACGATCCACAAACCCTGGTTCAATATTTGGGTGGGTTGGAATCCCGTGTGGCTAATGTCGTTGAATTGTATCAATACTCCACGTTAGAAGAATTAACTATCCTTGCCCATAAGATGGATAATCAGCATCGCACCTAAGCCCATTCCCACGGGGAAGGCTCCCATTTTACCTGACTCATCTGCTACTCCCTACCGAGCCCCACGCAGGTGTTTTCGTTGTCAAGGATTGGGTCATATCGCCTCCGAGTGTCCCAATAAGAAGATGGTTACCCTCGCTAGGTATGAGGGCACTAATAACTCATTTGCGGTTGAGCCCTCTCTGTAGGAAATAACACATGTTGAGTCTGTTGTACTAATGTGGCTTCCCAAACATTGGTGTCTAAACTGAACCTCCCTACCTTACTTCACCCCTCTCCTTATGTCATTCAATGTCTAAATCAAGGTAAAGGAATTCATGCTTCTCATCGTGTACTGTTGTCTTTAAGCATTGGCAGGTCATATAAAGATGAGATATGGTGTGATGTCATTCCCATGGATGCTTGTCATGTACTCTTGGGCCGTCCTTGGTTGTTCGATCGCCTGGTTATGCATGATGGCTACCAAAACACTTATTCATTCACCCATAACCAGCACCGAATCGTACTCACTCCCATGACTCCTATCCACCTCACTGCCAAAACACCTCAATCACTTAGTACCCTGTTAAAAGCCGATCACTCTAAGTATTCCTCTTTTAAAGACCTTATACTCATGGGTCTAGACGAGGAAAACGTTGAACCTACAACCGAACCCCACCCCCAAGTTCAGCCCTTACTTCAGGCTTTCCACCAAGTTTTTCCCACTGATATCCCTTCCGGCCTTCCTCCTTTACGAACCATTCAACATAAAATTGACTTTGTTCCTGGCTCCATCTTACTAAATAAACCGGCTTACCGCACCAACCCCCAGGAAACCAAGGAACTACAGAAGCAGGTTGATGGGTTACTGCAGAAGGGGCTCATTCGTGAATCTCTCAGCCCATGTGCAGTACCTACTATCCTCGTACCAAAGAAAAACGGTGAATGGCGCATGTGTATGGACAACCGCTCCATCAATAAGATCACTGTCAAATATCGGTTTCCTATTCCTCGGCTTAATGACCTTCTTGATGAACTACATGGTGCTACCGTGTATTCTAAAGTCGATCTCAAGAGTGGCTATCACCAGATCCGTATCTATGAAGGCGATAAGTGGAAGACAGCCTTCAAAACCAAAGAAGGTTTGTATGAATGGCTTGTCATGCCATTCGGTTTATCCAACGCACCAAGCACTTTTATGCGTTTAATGAACCATGTACTCAACCCCTTTCTGGGACGATTCGCATTGGTTTGTTTGGACGACATTCTGATCTTTAGTAAGTCTGAGAAGGACCACAAAACCCACCTGCAACAATTATTTGAGGTACTTGATCGTGAAAAGTTATATGGAAACCTAGACAAATGTTAATTTTTTTTTGTCCAGCAGGTCTCCTTCCTTGGCCATCTAGTCTCAGCTCATGGTATTCAGGTTGATGATAAGAAAGTCCAAGCCATAAGGGATTGGCCAGCTCCACAATCCATGCAGCAATTACGTAGTTTTCATGGATTAGCCTCCTTCTACAGGCACTTTGTTAAAAATTTCAGCACTTTGGTGGCTCCTATGACTTAATTAACCAAGCATAAATCTTTCATATGGACTCCTCAGGCTCAAGCTGCTTTTGAAGAACTCAAAAGGCAACTATCTTCCACTCCTGTCCTTTCACTGCCTTGTTTCGACGAAGTTTTTGAGGTGGAATGTGACGCTTCGGGTGTGGGCATCGGCGCTGTCCTATTGCAGCAAGGACGTCCACTCGCTTATTTTAGTGAAAAATTGAATGAAGCGAAACAACAATACTCCACATATGAAAAAGAATTTTGTGCAATCGTTCGAGCCTTGGACCATTGGCAGCATTACCTAATTTCAAAGGTATTCATTCTCCATTCGGATCATGAAGCTTTGAAATATATTAAGGGCCAACACAAGTTGCAGCCGCGTCATGCTGAATGGGTGGAGTTTTTACAAGCTTTCACTTTCACCATCAAGCACAAGTCTAGAAGATTAAACAAAGGCGCAGATGTTTTATCTCGCAAGTACTCGTTGCTGACAGCTTTACAGCCAACTATTCTTGGACTTGAAGTTCTTAAGGATGTTTATGTTACTGATCCTGACTTCAAAGACATCTTTGCAAACTGTCTTACGCGAGCTACCCGTGACTATCACATTTTCAACGGGTTTTTATTCAAATTGCAACGCCTTTGTGTTCCTCAACATAGTCTCCACCTTCTGCTGATCGAAGAGACACACGCAGGTGGCTTGGCAGGTCATTTGGGTATTGACAAAACTATTTCCATGCTGAGTTATCAATTTTTTTGGCCTAAATTAGCTCGCAATGCTGTTCGTCGATGCTTGGTCTGCCATCGCGCAAAAGGTGATTCTCTACTCCATGGGTTGTATATGCCACTGCCTGTTCCTCGTGCGCCCTGGGAAGATATTAGTTTGGATTTTATCGTCGGTTTGCCTCAGACTCACGAGCAAAAGGATTCTATTATGGTGGTTGTCGACAGATTCTCTAAAATGGCTCACTTCATTGCTTGTCATACCACTTATGATGCAGTTCAGATTACTAATCTTTATTTCAAGGAGGTTGTCCGTTTACATGGGGTCCCACACACCATGGTTAGTGATCGAGATTTTAAGTTTCTTAGTCACTTTTGGATTACTTTATGGCGCAAACTGGGTACTAAGCTTCACTTCAGTGCCTCCAGTCGCCCCCAAACTGATGGTCAGACTCAGGTTACTAACCGCACTTTGGGTTCTCTACTTCGTGCCTTGATTACAACTAATTTGAAGAAATGGGAAGACTTATTACCCCAAGTTGAATTTGCCTATAATCATGCTCCTAATAAGACTATAGGTCTTAGCCCATTTATGGTGGTTTATGGTCTGAATCCTTCCACCCCTCTTGATTTGGCTATTCTAGATGCTTCAACTAAATTCAGCCCAGCAGCTGTTGAAAGGGCCACTAATATCAAAGCTCCGCATCAAGAAGTTTTTGATAAAATCACAAAATCCAATGAACTCCTTAAGTACCGTTGTGATAAAGGTCGCAAACACATTCTGTTTCAACCCGGGGATCTTGTGTGGGTTCATTTTCATAAGGATCGATTTCCTGCTAAACGCCGCTCCAAACTCAGCCCGCGTTCGGATGGTCCTTTTCGCATTCTTGCTAAGGTTAATGATAATGTTTACAAGGTCAGCTTACCGGGTACTCCTACCGAGGCTGCTACATTTAATGTTATTGATTTGGAACCTTATCACGATCCTGATGATCCCATTCCAAGTTTGAGGACAAACTTTTCTGAAGTTGGGGAGGATGATAGGCAAGCTCCTGAGGATCTGAATTATGTGGTGGCATCCGAATTATGTTCAGCTGAACATGCAGGTCATGCAGGTCACGTGGGAATCACATGGGTCACTTTTGTTCTGCCTCCACTGAAGTCCATTTAATTTAATTGCTGTTCGCACTTCCCACGTTGCTGCTCTTTTTCATTTTTATTATTTTATGTTATTTTGTTTCAGTTTTTGACATGTTCTCACATGTCTTACGTGGGTGGTTTATTTTCAAGTTTCATAGTATGTAATCAATCATTTGAGGAATGAAAAGACATATTTGATTTCCTTAAATTTACTCAATCTTATTTTAAAATTGAGTGTTCCAATGCTATTCTAGTTTTTTGGCTTAAATCAGAAGGTGATCTTGGAAACCAATTGGGATTCTCGTGGTGTGTCTGTAGCGAGGAAATCGGTTGGCTAGCCCCTCAATTTGTCGGCGTGGTGTAACTGTAGCTCCGGTGGGTTTTTGTATTTTACTGGTGATACGAATTCGGGTGTATAAATCGATCCTAAATAATCTCACAACTATCAATATGTGTGTTAATAATTAATTAATAATATTAATGATAATATACATGTTATTTTCAAAATAAGATACATTATTGAAACGTCAATGGTTCAATCCCCATTCAAAACAATTTTTCTTTTTCTTTTTTTGCTTTTTTTTTTCCATTTACTGTTTTAATTAAATAATATTATTTATTCAATTAATTTCAAATGTTTCAATTTTAACCTAAATTTTGAACTCTTGTTTTTAAATCTTTTTTTTTCTTACTTATTTTTAATGTTAATTTGATTTTAGCACATTCTTATATTATTGGATAGCAGTAATTATTATATTAGTTTGTTAGCAATTAACTTACAAACGTTTATATAAATTTGGAATTCAAATGGTGACAAAATTTTTTCATGTTATTCATAAACATATAAAGTGTCCATACATTATTGAGTATTTGTATCGTTTACGTATTTTGATCATAACTAGTTCACAAACTATTTATATTTGTGAAATGTAATCATTGCGAATGAACCAAATATTGATTTTTAGAAGCACTTTTATGTTATTTAATTTTTTTTATTATAAAGTTGCTTCAGATGGAAAATAGAACCGCTCCAAAATGGAATTTTTGAGGTTTTTTTATTATAAATCTGCTCCAAAAGATGAGAAATAACCGCTCCAAATAATATTTGGAATCGCTCAAAAAACTAATATTTGAAGCTTCAAATTTTTATTATAAAACTGCTCCAAAACATTAAAATTGGAGCGACAATCATGATATATATGCATTTTGATATATGAAATTGTGTCTGCGTTATGATATTCAAAATAGTGCCGGAATTTACGCCGCAACGCGCGGGGAAACCCTCTAGTTGTATATATGTAATAGCCTTTTTGCTACGGTATTGCCCATTTTTTTGCAACGTCAAGTTTTATATTTTTTAACTCATCTATTTTTAAAGTCAATTTTATTTTTTTGCGATGGTTCCAAAAAACAATTTTTTATTTTTTAACGCGGTCAGCGCTCATTTTATTGTTTTTGAAGCAGTTCTTTCATCTACTTTTTACAGCGGTTTCGCATCCTACAAATTTTATTTTTACAAAAGTTCGGTATTTTTTTTGAAGTAGTTCAAATTTCTATTTTTTTTAATTTTTGTGAAGCGGTTCTAATAAAGAACCACCTTTTGCTACTGTTAATATAAAACAAAAAAAAATAATTTAAATTAGTAATCGTGTTGACGCGTAGTGATTACATTTCGTATATAAATTAATTTTGATGCAATTTTTTGTGATCTTAATTAGTGAAAGAACAAAAAAAATAATTATAAGAGCGGTTATCTCCACCAACGGATATAAAAAATGCCAGTTTGAGTATGAAGTAGTTTTATATGTTACCCCATCTCCATGATTAGCCATTTCTGCTTTGCTTTTTCTACTGCTCCTTGTTAGTGGGACATTCATGTTCTCTTAGCATTAATCTCAAGAGAAATTTAACAAACTCATTAATGTTGACTGACGTGTTAAAAGTGACAATATCAACTCATTTACTTATATAGTAGTTTAAAACTCATATCACATGGGGTAATAAATCTTACAAGTTGTAAACAACAATTTTTTATAAAAATTTATATGTTTAATATTATTAATCCTACTACTAATAAATGATTCCAAAATAATGTCACATGGCATTCTCACATTTACTTTCTAATTTAAATGATAATCAAATAAAAACATTCTTTTATTTATAAAATCATATTTAAGAAATGTTTACTTAAACTTTTTTCTTGTTAATTTAGTATAGTGTTAAATCCTATTAATATTATTTTTTAAATAAAATAAAACCATGTATTTTGTTTAATTTCAAATTGTAACAAAGTTTGTTATTTTTCAAATATTAATTCTATTAACAATTTATTACAAACTTATCAATTATTAACAATTTTTTAAAAATTGAAATTCATAATACAATCATAAACACAATAACAAAATTCTTAATTTCAAACAAAACATGATGTAAAAAAATGTCTAAAGATTTACATTGTAATTATACTTTTATTTTATATTGTTTTATGCAATAAAATTCTTTTACTTATGTACTTAAATTTAATAAAACATCATAAAATTACATAATTTCTATTTTTAAATTTGTGTAATAGACGGGTATATATAACCTAGTTGTTGATAAAATAATAACTAAAGAATTAAAGAAAAAGGTGAAATTGGTCCAAGGTTACCCACAATATATGTATTGTTGCAAAATTATTTTATTAAAAAAGTATAGATATTATAGTAGTAATAAAAAGGAATGGTTTGACATCCATAGTTGCGATGAAAAACAATTCATACGAGATAAAGGATATAAACTAGTATATGGTTATTAACTAAAAAGGAATAATAAAAAGAACATTCGTTACATCCCTTTGAATTTTTTTATATTTATTTTTAATATAAAGAAGAAAATATATGTAAAGAAAAGGTAATTTGATATCCAATATTGCTTGAACAAACTCAGGTAGAGGAATCAAGATGGCTTTCGTTATGCACATTGAATATGTATTGCATACTTGCAAGGAAAGCACTTAAAGATCATGTAATACCGCAATTGTTGATGACACACCATGCACTGGCCATCAGCATTAATTCCTTGTACAAAAGTGACGTCGTGTTGGTGATTTCGAATCTTGTATCTTCTTCCAAACTTCACATTGTAATACACAAAGATAGGAAATTTAGTGAAGGAGGATGTAGATTGCTCACATTGAAGTTTCAGGGGGGCACATACAGTGTGCATAGAGGAGGCACATGTGCTACAATGATAGAACCACTTGAATATCGGGTCAAATTCATCCTCACAAATTTCGCAAAAGTATTCGCTAGCATGGTTCTCAGCGGGATCATATCTTAAACTTAGTGGATGTTTATCAAACGTGTGCCTAATCGTTCCAGGTAATAACAGAGCACAATAGTTATCCAGGAAGAAATCACAAGGGGGACAATAATACCCTATTTTTTTTGGGTAACGAAAGCATGCTTTACACCCCTGTCTTGCAAGGATTGAAGGTTTATATCTTTGGAGGAGATGATTGGGGTGAGCTTCATGTGTAATTACATCAGGTATGAAGCCACAATTGACATCCACATAATATTCACATTGCGTGCATCCATATGCGAAACCATTACAAGGTAAATCACATATTTCACACCAAAACACACCAAAGAAGTCTGTTGGGGCCTTTTGCAGGAGAACAAGCGTATGCTCTGGATGGTCGTGGTGGTCTTGTATTTCAGAGGGTAGCCTCGTACACCACTCATGTAGAACAAAATCACAAGAATGTTGGGAACACTTGTAAAAAGGGATATCTGTGATCGGTCTCACACATCCATCACATAGTAGTTGCACTCTTTTTACAGGATCATGAAGAGAAACTGATCTGTCAAGTAGAGACTCTTGTGTGTCAAAAAGAACCAGCGGGTGTTCATGACTAAACATATTACCATCAATCTTCCCTTTAATAGGTAATTTACCTTTGTTAATAAAATGGTGCATTAAAAGGTTGAAACTTTCATCAGAAAACGGACAACGGATTAGATTAGAATGATCATCGTCTTTGAAATTTTTGTATGTTTTTCCAGGTCCTGCGTACGTCAAGTATGACATAAAGGCATCCTTCCTTGAAGTAGCACACCTAACATGTGCGTAATATCGACATCTATCGCATCTATAAAGCCATTTGTTAAAATAGAAAGAACATTCACAAACTCTGCAGTCAGGAAGGAATTTAGCCTTCCTCTCAATATAAGGAAATGAAAACGAGAGTGTAAGCTTATGAGAATGACTAAAACTCCCATCGGTAAACTGTTGGATAAGTAACTTGGCTGGAAGTAAACAACAGTCCAAATGGATTCTGAACCAAGAACAAGTTGTACAATGGAAGAAGGTGCCGCTATGTTCATCACCACAAGCATAACATGACGAAATCATCCGACTGAAATAACGTTGCAATTGGTGAGGGTGACTTGGGTGGTTCATCTTCTGTTCAGACATGTTAGCACAGATTATGTCCATGGTGAATTTGCAGATGTAACAATGGTAATTATAGAAACCACATCGTTCAATATTGCAAACTTCGCACATCCAGTTGCTGTCAAATTTTCCTTCGAGTTTGAAATCAGGATCAGATAATTGATATTCCTGGGACAACGTAAGATCATGGCCTGGATGTAATGGGTGATTTTGTTCGGTTTTGGGCAGTTGTGCACAGAATTTGTGTAAGGAATAGTTGCAATCCTTGCAACTGTAATAACATAAATGAAACCAATAAATATCTTCCTTGCACATCTCGCATTTTCCAAAATCATCATCTTCTTTCACCCAAAAATCATCCCATCTTCATCTTCATCTTCCTTGTTATAGTTTTCTTGGCGAGGCTGCAATTGGACCAGGCTGAGTACATGCTCATGACTAAAGTGATCAAGCTGTTCCATCGTAACTACATTCAATGAATACATTTGTGTTACCAAAATAATGTGTCCACAAATATTCTAGGAAGATAATAAAATTTTATAATAAATATTTTTATATTATTTTTTTCTATTAATTCTCTAGTACATTTGATTTGGGAGGCTAACTGCACAACAAAAAACATGATTCGCTTGATCGAGTCGACTTAATACGAAGCTTATACATAAACTAATACAAAATTCATTCATTTCATCAAAAGTTCTAAGATTGGGTTATAACATGTCGTGCAATTAAAGCGTTAAATAATAGCGTGTGCCTTGAGCGAACTCATAACGGCCCGAAAAAAGTTATATATAGTTAACGAACATTAACGATTTACAATGAGACGAACATAATTTGGATCCGAATAAATGGTGGTCTCGTATAAGCTTATAAATAATAAAAGTGCTTGAGTATAGTGAAAGGAGATTTTAAAAATAAGAGTAGAAAGTCGAGTGTTCTAGAGTGAAATTTCAAATTAATGCCAACGGCATTTGTGTAAATATTTGAGACTTTAATCTTGACTATGAAATTACAAATTACAGACGTTTGGACTAGAGGTGCGCAAATCGAGTTTCTTTTGGAACTGGTTCCAGGTCCTGAACCGGTTCCGGTTTGAAACGGTTCCAATTTCGGTCAACAAAGTCAATACCCCGTTCCGGTTCAGGTTTCGACCGGTTTTTGACTGGTTTCGGTTCAGGTCTTGGCCGATTCCGGTTCGGGTTTTGGCCGGATATAGGTGGAACCAACCGGTTCCGGTTCTAATTTGTCCGAAAAACCGTACGCGTTTGTACACACCGTTTCAAGTATGACCGGTTCGGGTTGTCGGTTCCGGTTCCAGGTCTGGTTGTTTTGCCCACCTCTAGTTCGAACCATTGGTTTATAACGGTCAGATCAGATGGAGGGCCGGTCCAATGGGCCAATCAGGCTAATTCAGGGCTTAGAGCTTCACAAATAATAGGGTGTCCATTTATTATTAGGTTTTGGACTTCTAATTATATAATTGGGCTTAAAATTTGAACTAGTAATATAGGCTGGCCCATCAAAATCTATATTTATATTTATATTATATAATAAATAAAGGTTTTTATATGACATATGTCAAGTTTTTAGGCCACTTAAAAATTGTTTTCCAACCTCTCTCTTATAATAAATGTTCTTATGCCATTTTTTTAATTAAATTTTGATTTTTTTCTTTCCTCTAGATTATTAAAATTCAAATATTTAACATGCATAAGTGTGTAATACATCTATGTTTAATGTTATATGTGTGTGTATTAAGAAACATTTTTTATAAATTTTTATTTTAAAGTTTTATTGTATAAAAAAGGTATAACTAATGTTATTAGTTTTAATATAATCATTTAAAATCAAGAAGATGTAATAAAATTATTTTAATTATGTAAATTTATGATAACATAATTATAAAATCACATATTTTTAATTCGCAACCCGTGTAATGCACATGCGTATAACCTAGTTGATAATATAGAAAAAAGAGACGGACACACATGGCAGGTCACGGGTTCCATATCAATTCATTCTTTACAAGATTAGGGCAAGTCGCAAGACCATCGACGTCTTCTCAAATAGAGGAAACGGACACAGAGCGGGAACGCTTTGTTCCCCAATTAATTTAAGGAGAAAAAAGAAATGAAATGGAAGGAAAGGAGAAACCTTTTTGTGTTCCCGAGTTTCATTTAACGATGGAAGTGAAGAAAATAAAACATGTTAGTGTTCCCGAGTTTCATTTAAGGAGAGAAAGGAAGGGAAGTGGAAGGAAACTTAGGCAAAATTACCTAGCTTTTCTTTCCTTCCGATTTGGGAGGAAATGGAAGGAAAGAAATCCATTCTTTTCCTTTCCTTTCCTGTCATTTTTTTATCTTTCTTTTCCTAATGGTTCTCTCCTCTAATAAACTTGGAAACACAGCAGAAGAGTGACGAGAGGCGAGATGAAATTGATTCCAGAGGAGAGGGAAACGGGCTTCTTGCGGCTGTGAAGCGGCCGAGCGGGCGGCGTCAATTTAGAGGAAAGGGAAGCGGAGGCGTCAACTTGGGTAATTTTGTTTTGCTTTAGGATGATAATTTGTGGTTTATTATTTGATGTAAGATGTGCTTCACATTTAGTGAAATTCCTTTTTTAAGATTCAATGAAATCAATAAAAATATGCCTGAAAAAAATTGTGTTTAAGTTTCTTTCAGCTCGCTAATTTCACAAACAAGATTTTGGTATTCCTCTCTCAAGCTTTCATGTTTCTTAATGCATAAACTATTGATATGTTTTTGAATGGATTTAATATGTTCATCAGAGCTCATAAATGTTTTCAAATTTAGTGAATAGGTTTACTATTGTTCTTAGAAGTTTCCTGATTTTGACTCACGTGACTTTCATAGTAAAACAAAAATGTGTTTATTACATGCCACCAATAGTAAATCAAATGGTACCCTTTGTTAAAAAACCGCCAACGCGCGGGATAGGAATACTTGTTATGACTTAATTTAAGGTTGATTATTTGATTAAATAGTGTTTATTTTGATTTGTTTTGATTTAGTGGTTCTAATTGTTATTTGATGAGTTAAGGCTTGTATGAATTTGACTTTAGCTGAATTTGTTTGTTATTTGGATTTTGGGCTGAATCATATTGATTTGATGTTGGGAACGAATATTTTTGATTTGATTTTGGCTACATTTTAACATGACTTTATTGGTTGATTTAAAAGAGTATGTTTTCAACATCAAATAGATATCGTAATCACGAATCTAGCCCTGTGTCCGTTCGCTTTCAATGTCAATAGGGCCTCTATTTTTTTTTTCGCTTTGGGCCTCAACAAAGGTAGAGTTGGCCCTGCATTTGTGGTTTTTCTCGTGTTCCTAGTTTCAGTATTCACGTTAGACAACTTGATGACGAATAAACAAAACTAATTGATTAACTTAAAGAACGCTTAAACCATATGTAATTCACATCATTTTTGCATATTTTGAGACGATAATCCCAACAACAAACCGGTTTTCGTCAATTTTAATGGATCTTTAGAAACCAAAGACCTCTTGAATTGCAACGTGTTGAATTTATGGTTTTTTTGACGTTTATATATATGGTTTGTATTATGCAAATACTTTCTTTTTTTAACTACAATAACTTTGACATTTAGACGTAACCTGTGAGTCTTTGTATTTAACAATTTGATAGCATTTTATATTGGAGAACGCGTTTCTTTTACCTGATGTAATATTTTTTTCCTGTTATTGAATTGAATAAAATTTTAAAAATGTAAAGAAATATACCTGTATGCATTGCTGGAGATAAAGCTTCTTCTTCTTATAACCAAATTGGATGCATAAATTGTAAAAGAGAGTAACGTTTCTGCCAATAAAGATGAGGGATGGATACATAGAGAAACATGCATATTTATAAGAATTTGGCATCATAAAGAAAACCAAATTCCTTCAAAAGCGTTATTTTATTCGATTCTTGGAGTAACACAATGGTAAGCAACTTAAATTACTTCAAAAGGATGGATTGCTCGATTCTTAGACTCGACGCAACGGTTACCCAGCCCCCTCCCGGGGTTGCCCACTTTGGCGGCCAACAGCGGGAACACCGCCCCCTTCAGCGGCCCCCGCCCAAAGCACTTCCATGCCCCCCGCTCCCCGCTCTCTTTCTCGCTTTATGATTGGACTAATGGAATAGTGGGGAAGGGTTTTCAGTGGGGTGACCACTGTGGGGTTTTAAGGTTTTCAGTGGGGTGATGACGTGACAGGAAATTTCGGTGGGGAAGGATTTTCAGTGGGTGACCGCTGTGTATCAGCCTTATAGTAATTGAATGGAAAGCAACTTAAATTATCCTCTTAAATTGTTTAATTAAAACTTTTAAATAATTTTCAAATATTTGTGTTTTGTAATCTTATTAATAAAACTAATTTATCAAAAGACACAAACAAAATAAACAAATAAATACATAACTATCACCAAGGGTTTAGGAACACGTGCACGATAGGTGACAAATATGACGTGTTTCAAGTGATTTCAACAAACAAATAAATCTACCCAGAAAAAACCACTAAACAGTAGCATTATGAGAATTAATGAAAGCAAATCTTAACTATATTCAAATATGATAAAGCGTTTGCTTTTGTATATACCCCACCTCGGCTTAAATGTGTTACAAAACTTTTATTTATTTTTATAAATACTTTTAAATTATGATTTACTATACACACACACACATAAAGTTAAGCAATGATGACACAATGACGAGTATGAATAACACAATGATCTTCAAATAAAGACACAATTACCTGTAAAAAAACTCAATGATGAGTATAACAATTTTGTACAGGTCATTGTGTCTTTTGTATAGATAATTGTGTCTTTTGTACATGTTATTGTGTCTTTTGTGTTTCTGCTCAATGTTGTGTTTTCATGAACAATTTAAGACACAATGATGTTGCAGAATACATAATGTTATGCAAAAATGATATAATGACGAATATGAATAACACAGTGTTTTTTAAAAAGGCACAATTACCTGTCAAAAGACACTATTACCTGTAAGAATAAACACAAAAAGATAATTATACACAAACTTTTAAAAACGACACAATGACGATAATCAGACATAATGGGCTGAAAAAATTTCATTTTTTATAACAAAATTATACTCATTTTAAAAAATAAAAAAATGCTCGTTTTTATTATATATATTTTTTAAAAATAATATCGTATGTAAAAGTCATGAACGTTTAAAAAATGTGGAGAAAAATATTTCTTCTATATCATGCTCAAGAACTACGTTTTATTTTAAACTATGTTGAAATTGAAAATGACAGTTTTACGTATTATTATCTTCAAATATAAATGCTACTTAAGTGATACACAATTAAAAATTGGGTAAAAAGAGGATCAACATTAAATATTGTGAGTCGGGTTTGGGTCAATTAGGTTGACATATTATTGTCAAGTTTAACCATTACGCAATTACATTGGACTAATATTAAGGTTGTTGAGAAAGCTCACAGCTTGAGACTCATTCGAAGTTCGTTTGAATTAAACTTGGCTCAAAAAATGTTTGTTTGCAAACAATCCGAGTCAGCTTGGCTTGTTTTGTAATAGAGCTAAGCCCAAGCTAGAGTTGGTTTGACTCGGCTAGACTTGACTTTATATATACATACATGTGTGTGCGTATAGATGTATTAAAATGAGAACCAATAACGTGTTAAGAAAATAACATAACCATTTATAGTCGCATATGTTTAAAGGATATAAAAATAATTTTTCCTTGCTTTAATTTTAAAATAAAACTTGCTACTACAAATAATTCTTTTTAGTTATCAATTAAATATTCTCTAGGTCCTCTAGGATGACCGAGGCTCTTGTGTCATGGTATCTTGATTGAGACGGATAAATGATATGTTTTGTTAGGAAGGTTATGCAAGGCATTACCGGACCCTTTAATTGGCAAAAGATGTCTATCACCAATCACGCCCTATTTGCGGTGCATACATATAATGTATATATTTTGAAATCATCTAGAAATCTGACAATAATAATTAAAAAAACTAGAAATATGTAAGTTTACCTTGTACTCAAAGAATAAAATGTAAATGATCTTGATTTTGCTCCAAAATTTGTTGTGGTCCTTCGCTTTTTTTTTTCTCTCCTTTTTGAGGATGCGTCCGATACCTTCTTCCCTGCCCAGCTTGCCTTTTCATTTTTCACAATTGAAGGAATATTGAGGGAATAGGCTGTCGATCTCGGACATGACATCTTCTCTTTTTTTTTTCTTTTTTTAATTATAATCTTATATATTACCCCTAAAACTTAAACATTTTTATAAATTAACCTTTATAGTTAATAGTTTCACTAATATACTTATTTGAATTTTCAAAATAAGTTTAAACCGTAAAGCGTAAACCGTTAAGCGTATTTTTAAAATGCCAGTTTAACTTTATTTTAACTTTAGCATTTTTTTTTAAAACAGAGAGGCCCCAAGGATTTTTATGAAGAAAAATAGAGGAAGCCAGACTTAATACCTATAAAATTTTCTTTCAAAAGCCTATTATAACGACCATTCTGAGCGAAAAGCCGAGGAGAGGGGACGGGGCACCCTCAGCCCCAAGCCCCTTATAACCTCTGTCCTGCATGTCGGGTCAAAATTGAGTTGCATGTTGTTCAAAGCAGCCCCTAAATCTGTTGGGCTCATGGCATTCAAGGCACTTTGGTAGGCTTGGGCCTGTCGTATTACATGGGCATGATAATTAGGCCCATGAAGTGGTCCAGTAATGAGATATGTAAGCCGTAAGGGCCTAATTTTCCGGGTAGATCAGAATCACGAATGTTACACCCCTTAGAATTACGAGTAGAGGTGGGCAAAAAACCCGGTTTTGGAACCGGAACCGGTTGTAACCGAACCGGTGGGAACGGGCGGTTCCGCCTTCTCAGAGAAATCGGAACCGGAACAGGAACCGAAAACAGCGGAACCGGTTCCATCTTAACCCGGCCAAACCTGAACCAGTCAAAAACCGAACCGGAACCGGCCAAAAACCGGAACCGAAACCGGAACCGGTTGTTGACAGAAACCGGAACCGTTTGGAACCGGAACCGGTTTCAAAAAAAAAACCGGTGTGCCCACCTCTAATTACGAGTCACTCACCATTTATTATATATATACCAACTTTTGATGTTAAATCAACATGAGTGTTTATGTTTCACGTGGATTTTACACGAGATATATGCAGAATCAAGATAATATGAAAAGACACTACAACAATTCGAGCATATATACGACGACAAAACCTATGGCAATGACATATGGTGTCAGAATAAATTCACCTATTGCATTGACAAGTTGTCACAATAGATCTGTTCAAAAATTTGACCAGTCAAACTATGTAGTGATAACGTCTCGTCTCTAGAGGTAAATTTGTTTGGAGGGATCCAAGGAAAAGGACAAGTTTGTCTAAAAACTTATGTTGATAACATGTAATCAACATATGTTAATTTTTTTTTATATCTGAATAAAATATAAGGAACTTTTTCTTTAGTTTTTCTCTTTTCACATATCGTGGTAGCATGTCATTGCTACATGTTTAACAATTCTTTTTAATTTTATTTAATTTTAATATACACACGATCAACTAACCTATTTATACGATTTTATCGCAAATAGCGACGACATGTCTAACCTATCGTTATGACTCTATACAGGCCCTATACCAATAGTCGTTACTAATGGTCCATTCTGGTGTAGTGAGGATCTGCAAACTGAATGTCAACAAGATATATGGTGAACGTAATTTGAACCAAACTTAACCTAAAACAACCAACGCACCTCTGCATCTTCAAGAAAGTCATGCAAGTTACATTGTTTATGAGAAACTAGAGGTGGCAATGTTTACTCATATCAAAGGAAACGGGTTGGTTTGGGTAAACAATTGTAATATAATGGGTTGAAATGGATAACATCGTAAAATTGAATGGGTCAACATGGGTAGCCAAAAAACTATGTAAATGTAATAGATCAAAACATTTAAGAATGATTAATAACTTATTTAATGAAAAAATCACTAAAAAATATTCAAATGGACTATTTGATTACTTATAACACATCTTAAGTTAAATTAAGTTGATGTTATTAAGGCAAATTGGATTTAAACAATCCAAACTTTGACCCATCGGCCGCTGTCGGTCCCAACTACGAAAATCCCCGATAACGGTCCGAACTTTTGACATATTTTCCCGTGGCGGACCGCCGTCAAATAAACCCTAACGGCGTTAACTTTTTTTCGAATTTCGAACGGATTTTTGAGGGATTTTGTTCAGATGGAGAATACGAGTCGAATAGCGTATAACTTGCCTCGAAACGTTGCTCCAAATTTCTCAATTTGATGATTTCTTTGACGAATTGAAAGTTTAAACACCAAAATTGGAAAATTTGAAGCAACGTTTCGAAATAAGTTATACATCATTTGACTCGTATTCTCCATCTGAACAAAAGCCCTCAAAAATCCTTTCGAAATTCGAAAAAAAGTTAACGCCGTTGGGGTTTATTTGACGGCGGTCCGCCCCGGGAAAATATCTCGAAACTTCGGACCGTTATCGGGGATTTTCGTAGTTGGGACCGGCAGCGACCAATGGGTCAAAGTTTGGATTATTTAAATCCAATTTGCCTGTTATTAACAACAAACCATTTAGACTCGAACGGATTTTGCTTAAAACCCGTTCTGACCCGCACTCATCCTGTCCCGAACCTGTTTTGACTTGTTACCCAACCCGACCCGACCCGTCCATTTTGCCAGGCATATGAGAAACCATAGGTTTAATTTTTCTAGTAATTTCTACCCTTTGCATGCTCTAAAGATTTCAAGACTAGGGACTGTCTGTATCCAACCCGTCCATTTTGCCAGGCATATGAGCAAAGGCTTCCCATACATTTTTCGCCTTCGAAGTTCAAACATTGCATACAGAATCAACAACCACCTTAAACAATCCCTAAGAACCTCTTTGTTCTTCAGCTCATTTTCAGATTCAGATACAGATACGGAAACAGACATGTTAGCTTCCATAACTGCTTCTTTTTCATATTCAGATACAGCTTTGTGAAGAAAAGCCATGTTTCCCAATAAAGAGATTTGAGGGCATCAAGCCTGAGAAGAATACTTCCTTAAGAGTAGGAATCCGATAGAGTTGGTAGGGAACCACTAAACACAATGTGGCCCCATGTGAGCGGAACTTGTTGTGTAAGTTTTTACATTGCAAGTATGAAAATTTAATGATGACAAAGATTGGGTTCTATATGAGATGACATAATTAACCGTTTTGATAATTAAATGACACATCTTCCAGGATGTAGTCTCTGAAAAAGTTTAATGTAGAAAAATGAGTTCAGACATCGAATTAGTGGTGGCAAAAATGAGTTATTTGGGTGAGTTGGGTAACATTCAAAACAGGGTTTAGTGAAAGGAAAGTTTTTTGTAGGGTTTGGAAGAGGGATCAGGTTGGGCTTACATGAAACATTTTTGTCCAAAAACTTTAGATTATTTACTAACAACTAGTGTCTCAAGCGTGATTAAAGATTACATTATATCGATACTTGTGTTATTTTTCAAAATAAAATGATTAAAGAAGTTAAATGCATTGAAAATACTTTGGGCAACTTTTAACCTTGTTTCTTTTTAAACTAATTAATTTCTTTTAAGAGTAAATTACTGATTATGTCCTTTAAAAATATAGCAATTTGCTGGTTTCGTCCTTTAAATTCAAAAATTACTAGGATTGTCTCTATTTTGAAAAATTTGCACTGATTTTGTCTTTTGTCACTAATTCCGTTAAATTATTCCGTTAAAACTCCCATGCCCCAGTCACATGAGGGGTAAAATGGTCAAATCATCCATTACCCCTTCCACACCTAGGGTTTCTCTAAACACACCATAGAAACAAGAATAAGATCTTTAGATACATGTGGGAGTGCAGCATGACCACGATGCCTTTAATGGTGGCTGTCAACATCCCGAAACCAACAAGCACCAGACCTGGCCGTGAACATATGGTAAGCTCCAACGAACCCCTCTTCACCGGCAGGAAAATCAACTTTATAGTTGATCTCTGTTAGCTCGAAGCAACTTAGCAGCTCCGATTAACATAACCACATGAGAATCGTGACCGCAAGTGTGTATTTCCGTTGATCTTGCTCCGATGATCCCAGTCGACTAATTTCCTGATTTTCCTGCAATCCATGTCAGCATGAAGGGCAAGGAATGGTTGTTAAACGGTGGTGGCTTCATTCAGAATGAAAACCCTATATGTGAGGACACGGGTGAGCTGGAGAAACGATCGGCGGCTACTGTGATCAACGATTGCCGGTGGTGCGGAGGGGTTGGCAGAGATGTGGAGACGCGAGAGTAGTGATTTGATCGAAGGATCGTGATCGATGAGGAAGTGAGGGAGTGAGTGGCGGTCTCGACATTGGAACGGAGCGAGAGGATGAGGAGCGAGAGGAAGATGAAAATGAAGAGGTGGTTGTTGCCGGAGAAGATGGCGGATGTTTGTTTGAGGATTTGGGTGGTGGTGCGGAGGTGGATCGCCGGAGGAGGAGGCGGCAGAGGACGGTTGATTTGATGTCACACCCCCAAATTTCCCACTCATGGTGTCAGTCCACGTGGGCGTGACGTGGCCAGAATCACAGCTCAAGGTCATATAGAACACCTTTATATGCATTTACAAAAACAATGTTTGGCACACACACACTTAACAAAAGTAGTTTGCAGCGGAATATTAAATCATGTTGCAGCGGAAATCAAGTGTTTAACAATTTCAGCGGAAAAGTAATAAGTTCAACACAACACTGTTTAAAACAGAATAAAAGTCTAAATTGTTTCGAAAGGCAAGAATTAAAATGCATGCGGGATCCTATGCTCAAATCCCCTAAGTGCATCCCTGTTTCCGAGTGCCTGTCTGCTAGTTACCTGAGAATACAAGTTTAAGAAAAAGTGTCAACACAATGGTTGGTGAGTTCACAGGTTTTGATAAACATTGCAATTCAGAAATCATGTGTCATACTGTTTACGTAATGTTAGTCCCGAGCCCTAGGCTCCAAGTGTCAGTGCGTCACTACCGAAACTAGACTTGTTAGTCCTTGCCTCCGCTAAGTCTCGTAATAACATAGCAAGATAGGTCGAGATTTCACGTGTTATGACCTCCAGTCAACATTTTCGCCACGCGGGGCTCGTCACACCCAAATAGATCTATTCAAACTCACCTCGTTATTTATACATTAACGGTAAGACTTTGCGAGGGCTTATTACGATACAACACTTATGTTTGTCCAATAAACCAGTATACACAATTTGTTTGTACAAGTATAAATGTTTGACTCGATTTAACAAGTATTCTCCCCCTATTTGAAAAGCTTGTGAAAGAGTAAAGAGGGGCCGCAAACTCACCTTAGCGATGCTTGTAAAATAAATGCGTAAGCTCCTTGTGTAGAATGTACGTCGGTCACCGGCAACCTATATCGCATACCGTTCGTAAGTTCGTGTGAGTGACCGTACTCGTGTTAGTGCTCGTGTTCGTGCTCAACAACCCTAGGTTGTTCATGTTTGTCCGAGTCGGTCCACAATGACCGTGTTTGTTCGTGTTGGTCCTCATTGACCGTGTTTGACCATGTTTGACCGTGTTTGACCGAAGTTGACCGTGTTTGACCAAATTTGACCGTGTCAAGTCAACGACCCGTTGGTGAACCGTGTGACGATTTGTGAATCGTGTAGCAACGTGTAAGTGCTCGTCGTGTGCAAAACGCGCAAGTCACGTCTATGGGCAACTTACTATTTATAGTAAGTTTCCATTTATGGAAAGTTCACAAAGCATAACGGTTTTATAGTTCTAGCATGTTCAATAGTCCTACGGGATCATGTTAACACATAGCACATCATCATACGGATTCACATAAGTCGTTTATAACATGTTAGTGCACAAAAGTTTCCTAAAATGGAAAGTTTCCATTTTTAGCATACGTGACATCGGAAACCATCTAACTTAGCATCTAATCATCATATTACAACATAATAAATCATTTAGCATGTTCAAATCATACAAAATGTTCACGAGTCGGTTTTTGTAAAAATAAAGTTACTAAATATAGTAACTTTCTAGTTTTGCATAAAAATAACCATTTTAACATTTCTAAACCAATTTTCATATCACCAAACATCACAATCTATCTTCTAACAACATTTAATCATGTCAACATAACCAATTTCATCATCTATCAACATCTTGACCCAAAAAGTTACTAAATATAGTAACTATGTCAAAATGACCATAACCAACTTCTAAATCATATTCTAAGCATCAATATTATCCTAAATACATTCAAATAACATATCTAGATACATGCATGTTCATATTTTCCATCAAAACATCCATTTGTAACTAAAAAGTTACTATAAATAGAAAGATTCATAAAAATCATATTTTAATCATCAAAATCACGATCTAGCCTTGCAATATCACTTATGCATATTCAATAATCATCCCAATAGTAATAAAATCATTTAGAATGTCTTAGATCGCACATGCATGTGGTTAAATCACCCATTTGTGACCAAATCATGAAATATACACAAACACATTATCATGGATCGTCATGAAACACCATCTAAACATCATAGATCATCATTAAACACCTTAAAATCAACAAACCCAGAAGTAAATCTCGTGCATGTGCACTATAGATGCTTGCATGTGTGATTCAACACTTGCATGTGTGTGTAGAAGTGAGAATAGTGCATTTTAGACTACAAGGAACATCAATCTACCTTCCAAAGCCTCAAAGATCCTGAGATGGTGATGAGAGCAGTCACTAGAGCTCCTAGACAGCAGGTTCGAGCAGAAAGACGATGGTGATGGTGGTGGTGTGGACTCCAACTCTTCTTCTCAAGCTCTCCAAGCTTCAAGGTGGCTTCAATGGCTTCCAGTGGGCCTTAGGGGGTGTAGGAGATGATGGCAGAGGTTTGGGGAAGGTGAAATCGTGTTAGATGGCGTCTGGAGACGAAGGAAATGATGAGAGTAGAAGAAATGATGGTTTTGCGCTGCTCAAGAAGATTTTAAACGATTCAGGAGTGTCAGGCACATCGCCTGACGTGGGTGAGCATGCTGTGTCGTTACGCGCGGGTGCACTGGATGAGGCGCTCCATTTCTCATCCGAGCGCATCGCCTATCGTGGGCGTCTCGGGTCAGGCGTACCGCCTGACCTAAATGTCAAGCCCAATAAACTTGTTTTGTTGTTCTAGGCCCGTTCTTGCCCGTTTCTCGACTGTAAAACATCATTCGAGCGTCGTTTGGACTCTATTGGTCAATTATTAGCCATAATTGACTTGTGAAGTGTTTCGTGAAGTTTCGAGTGTTGTGCAACACAATGTGTTAGACGTTCACCAACGTTCGTGTGTTTTGACACGTGTGTGCGGTTTGTCGATAATTCCACGAATTATCTAGTCGTATGCCAGTGTTCGTACTGTCGTGCCACGTGTCACACTAAATTAATCTAATTCTAGTGCCAAGTGTACATAATGCATTTAAATAAACATTTAAATAAATGAGATGCTGACCTGGAAATTACGGGGTGTCACATTTGAGTACATGGTTTTTGATTATTAAATTCAATCAATGAAAAGTGCAAATTTACACGGATTCAGCAAAGATATCAATCTTTCCTAATGTAGAATGGAAACTTTCATGTATGAGTAGGCCCGTAAACGAACCGAACAGTTCATGAACTGTTCGTGAACTGTTCGGTAAAAAGTTCGTTTATATTCGTTTATTTAATAAAGGAACGAACACGAACATAAATTTGTGTTCGTTTAATTAAATAAACGAACATGAACACACCTTGTGTTCGTTTATTTATGTTCATGAACAGTTCGGTTATGTTCGTTTATTTACGTTCGTTTATTTGTGTTCGTTTATGTTCGTTAACTATGTAATGTTAGTTTTTGTTCGGTTAACTGACTAATTTACGAATGCTATGTATTTACATTTAAGAGACTTGTCGTTTGTGCTCCTTTACACTTGTTCAATTGTGTTCGTTTATGTTTGTTCAATAGTGTTCATGTTCGTTTATGATTGTTCAATGGTGTTAAAAAATGTCCATTTATGTTTGTTCGTTTATTTTAGTTCGTTTATGTTCGTTTATGTTCATGAATAGTTCGTTTAATTTATTAATGAACGAACACAAACGAACACGAACATATTCATTTTCTTAATAAACGAACATGAACACAAAATTCATGTTCGTTAAGGTGTTCGTGTTCGTGTTCGTTCGGTTCGTTTATGTAACAGCCGAAGATTTAGCACATTTGATGGTGCTTGAAATCCACGTCGATTTGACAATCGAAACTATTACATGATGATAGTACGCGAGAAATGGTGAACGTGGGCGACAACCGTGCGCGAAACGGAGTTACGGATTGTCCGGAATCGCGAAATGAAATTCTGGATTTCTACCACCCGCGAGGTACGCCCCATCTCACCGTCTGGCGTGGGGCAATGCGCCTGACGTCAGCAAGTCGGATAAATGGCTTAAAAAGTCAGTTTTGTCTAGAAGATGCAATCCTTATCCTTTCATTCGACGATTCCAGCCACCACACACGAAAAATCAGCCTCCAATCCATCAAACCTCCAATTTTAAAGTTTTTTGATCATGTGGATCGCGTCAGGGAACGTTTCTGCAAATCCGGATCATCCACTTTAACCTTCTAGATTGGTAATGATTGATTAAATCTTATTTTTGAACGTGATGATATAGTTAGGGTTGTTGATTAGTGCCTAGATGATGGCTAGGATTGATTATAAATGACAAACTCGAACTGTTAATGGGTAAATCCATGTTTTGAGCCGTTGTAATGCCCGTTTTGCATGAAATCATAACAATGGTCATAGTGGTTTAAACCATTTGGGTATGACAAGGTAGGTGATTAGTTTGATTAATTTTGATATGCAAGGTTAATTCTAAGTGTGTTAAACTAATCACAATCATTAACATACTCACTGGAACGAGTATCTGATGTTTATGATAACAGGCAGATCAGTATGTTAAACATGGTTATTAAACCTATTTTAATACTACCTTGTGATATTTCATGATGTCTGGGTAATCAATAACAAGGATTTATCATTTCTAAGTCATTAATCTGTCTAAGAACCTGTCTAGTGAGATAATCAACAACATTAACTATTTGATGACTATCAAGGCAATGTCTTTGACATTGAACGTTCAGAAAGATTCAATCAGTAAGTTAGCAACGCCTAAGACGAATTAAGTAAATAAGAGAATACGCTTATTTAAGCCGAGCGAATAAGCAATCTTTAAGCGTAACAAGATTGCAGAGATAAGAATGATCAAAATGAGTGTAAACGGAATTTTGAAATAAAGTTCCGAATGAAAGTTACGATATGCCGAAGTTTTGAGCGGTAATCATAAATTGAGAACCTTCATGATAAGGTTATAATCACGATGATATGTTCATATTAATAGGATATCATTGTGAAGTGAGAAAGTAAGGAAAGGAAGAGGAGCTAGCAAATTGTGTTTTAGCTCAGGTGAGTTCTATGAGCTCTCTTTTACTATTTTAACGTTTTAGGGCTGATGTGCATGCATGATAAATATCTTTGAAATGATTGTGAGTTCTTTGTAGCCCTATTGTAAAGGTTTTACCATTTTGGGCTGATATGCATGTTATAAAGTTATTTTATGTAAATGATTGTTTTATCTGGCTACGGTCAGATAAGAGAATGTGTTAAAGTAAAGAATGTTTCAAGTTGTAAAGTTATTGTATGAAAGTGACGCTAACCTGATTAAGGTCAGGTAAAGAATGTTTTCAAGTAAAGAATGTTTTAAAGTAAATAATGCTTTAAGTCTCAACTACGGTTGAGAAGTAAATGATTTTAAGAGTCTCAGCTGAGATGTCAGGGATGTTTTAAAGACTCAACTACGGTTGAGAAATGAATGATTTTAAAAGTGTCAACTACGATTGAGAAGTAAATGATTTTAAGAGTCTCATCTGAGATGTCAGGGATGTTTTAAAGACTCAACTACGCTTGAGAAATGAATGATTTAAAGTCTCAACTGCAGTTGAGAGTATAAAGAATGTTTTAAAGTCTCAACTGCGGTTGAGAGTATAAAGAATGTTTAAGTCTCAACTGCGGTTGAGAGTATAAAGAATGTTTTAAGTCTCATCTGCGGTTGAGAGTATAAAGAATGTTTTAAGTCTCAACTACGGTTGAGAGTATAAAGAATGTTTAAGTCTCAACTGCGGTTGAGAGTATAAAGAATGTTTTAAGTCTCAACTGCGGTTGAGAGTATAAAGAATGTTTGAATTCTCAACCGAGGTTGAGAAGGAAATGATTTTTTTTTGAAAGATATCGACCGAGGTCGAGCAGGAAATGTGATATGAAAGTCCCGGCTGCGGTTGGGCAAAACATGAGCACTGCGGTGAAAGGAGCCGCTTATGCTTATGGTGGTTTAAATGATTTAAACCATGTTATGTATGAATGATGTATGTAAGGAAGTCTTGTACCGGTATGAGCCGTCAACTTCGGTTGATGGTTAAAGAAGTCCTGTGAAAGAACAGGCATGCCGACTGTTTGTCGCCAGTTGAGGAAGTCTTGTACATGTATGATCCTATCAACTTCGGGTTGGCAGTTGAGGTGTCTTGTATTTATACAAGCCTATCGACTTTGGGTCGTCAGTTGAGGTGCCTTGTGCTGCACAAGCCTGTTGACTTCGGGTCAACAGTTGAGGCTAAGTTTTCTGCCCAATATGATTGATGTTATGATAATGGGTATGAAATGTATTTACGTTATGATGTCAGTATGCTATGTATAAGAAGTGTTTTATGTTCAGTATGATTGAGATTGTTGATTTCGGTCAACAGTGAATGCTAATGTTTTATGTACGGTAAAGCTTTTATTTTTATGAAAATTTAACTTAGAACTCACCAGCGAAATCTGACTTGTTTTAGCATGCATGTGAGGTTGAGCAGATTATGATGAAGATATGATGGCTCGTGGCATGGCATAAAGACTACCTATTCAAGAACTGGCATCCTGTTAGGATTAAATGTTATGTAATGAATTTCGCTGCTATAGTATATGACAATTGTACAGTTTAAGAGCTATGCTTTTGATGATTGATCTGAGATTAAGAATGTAGATTATAAGAAATAAAAATGAGAATCGGAGAACACAAAAACCCTTCTTGTTTCTTAAACCCTAGGCTTGAAATGCATAACCAGAAAATACACAAGGTCGTCCCTATGGTATCAGACTATATCATAGGTGTCCTTCATGTTTCTAGTAAATTAGGTCTAATCCAATAATTTTTATTATTAGTTTTTTTTGAACGGTAACGATCATGCATGCCATGTATGTTGTTTTAACAGAGCTCACTGGCCAGAGGTAAGACGCGGCCACACTAGATGCGCGGGAACCCTCGGAAATGGGTAAACCCTCGTTCATCATTGATCCAGAACCCAATATTAAGTTCAAAATTTCTTAACTCATCTGGATGTCTTTTAAATTTATATGTTTATAAATATTTATTAAATTAATTTTTAATTTATTTAATAATTTTTATAAATTAAAATATTATATATATATATAATAGTTTATTGACATGTGTATTATACAGAGTTATATAAATGTAAACATTACAAAGCAATCACGGATAACAAAATAGACATACAAATAATATAAAATTTTTAACAGTTTTAAAATAAGAAAACAATATATTATTTTTGCTTCACATGGTATAAATCTTTAAACCCAAAAGGCATTAGAGAAAGGTGAAACAATTTATTAATATATGTTTTCCTATTACTTAAAGTATAACGGGTTGGGGTTTCAAATATCATGTATTTTCAGCGTTTTATGTTAATGTTGTTCTTTAAAGTCATGATAAGTTACAGTTTTATCATGTCCAACTCCCATTTGAAATGAAAAGCTACTTTGATTAGATGGGATTTCAAAATTGAGATCTTTTCAGCAATTTATGTACACAAATTAGGTGTCTATAATTTAAAACTTTTAGGGTTATATTCTTTAGTTGTGTTTGAGAGTAATTGGAATTGAAAAGGGCATACAAATTTCACATTTGATTGGTTGTTGAGGATAGAAAGGTGAATCAAGAATTTCATATTTCATTGGTTGTTGAGAATAAAGAGAAGGAAAAGATCAAGATCAAGATATGATACAAAGGAGAAAAGGCCGATTATGTATTTTATTTGAACATCACAAAATGCAAGGCTTGTAGGGAGAAAGTTTACCTTACGAGTTTTTGTCATCTGATTGTACTAATAATCACAAATCTTTCCTCAAGTTTAGCCATTAGCCATTTAAAGGTATGATGATAATCTTGTGAAGATAGTCTATTGGTAAGGGTGTTGAGTCCTCAACCTTAAGGTCATGAGTTCTAGTCATGGGGGTGACATTTTTTCCACAAGACACCGACCCGGGTGCTTGTATCCGCGATAATTTGATTTACAAAGAACTTAGGTTAGTTTTTATTCAAATATATGAATGTTAGTTTCTTGATGTAAAAAGTGTTGATAATTATCAACCAAATCGGTGGATCCAATATGGTGTATGTCTAATTTTTGGTTAACCACCATGAACACCAAAGACAATATTGAGAGAGGAGGTAACATCATTAGTAATAATTTTATGTGATTCAGAAGGGACATTTTCAGTTGGATGTCTTAAAATAAATCCAATGTTTTGTAGTGTACCTGTGATATTTTCACTCTGTACAAAAGCTCCGTGACAACGGTAACCTTGCGGCCTACCACCGCCGCTACCACCATCACCTACGCCGGCCGGTCGCTCACCACCCACCCCCACGCGTTTCTCTTTTTTTTCTCGATCTCCTTCTCTAACAAGGTAAACCCCCCTCTCTCTTCTATATCTCTCTTTCTCCTCTCTAGCCTCGGCTCCTTTTCTGCCCTTTTTACTCTCTTGGCCCCTCACTCAGAGCCTCCCACAATGTGACAACTAGTACCAAACCATCCGGCAAGTCCGTACGGTGTGTGTACTTTAACCATTTACTGTGTGTAAATACAGTGCGTAAACAGTTGTGTGACAACAGAACTCTAGAACAAACCACAGTTGTATGTGTTTAAGTGAAAACTTAAATACAGTAAATACAACAACTCAAGAGAAACAACAGTGTTCAAACGAATAACAATAACAAATCGGTTGCGATCTGATATCCATAGATGACAGGAATCAGATGACCGACAATTCAATGTGAAAACAATGTGATAACAGGATGTGTAGTTGAGTCCGACAGTGAGGAAACACAATTCAAATCATATTGCAGTGTCGTTTCAGAATAATAAACTGACAGCGTGTTTGCGTGGGTGACGATTCACACAAACATATCTGTGAGTTTAACGTCCTGAACGATAACTGTTAAGTAGAAAACCAAATCAGAAAGTGAAACGTACGATCGTGTTCGTACAGTTAGCGCTCTGTACGAAAACGCGCGTAAGTGACGTTTTCTGACGAAACGGAAACGAAACACGACCCGAACGACTTTAAATTAATAAAATAAAATATTAAACATTTTTACAATTTTGAAACTCATCGAATTAATTAAAATAGTCTTCTCTTAATTATTACAATAAATTACGCGTAAAATTTCCGGATACGCGACAAAGACGTGAACCGAGCAACCGGAACGAACCCGAATACCCTCGGGGTATTTAAAGGCTAAATGAAGCCTTCTTTTTCACAAAACACATTTCCAATCTCTCTCTACTTCACATTTCCGGCCGCCACCCTTCCACCACCATTTTTCACCTTCAAAGCCTCATATCTCACTCGTTTGTGGACCAAATCGCGTGTTCTTGGTGTCCACGCGTAGCTCTCAACCCCCTCTAAGTGAAAGTACAGCGGATCTGAAGCATAGACCACCGAAATTTGAGGTATGATGCTGTGAAAACTCATGAAATTAGGGTTTCATATACCCTTCGGTCGATACACACAAAACCGACCCATAGCACCACCCTTCGAACGACCTATACACTTTGGAGAACCTCTAGTCGGGTGACACTGATCATGGGAACAATTGTAGCTATTGGATTCGATGAGGATGAAGATGAAACTAGGGTTCGCGAGTGGTTGCTGAGAAACCGAAGTCCCGAACCTGTGTAAACGTTGGGCGAACCATGGGACTGCAAACCATCTCCTCAGACGAACCTTATCATCCTTAGCGAACCAGTAGCCACAGCCGAACCTCCATCTGTAGCACCGAACCTATCAGCATGAGCGAACCCTAACCGAGACAGTTACGAACCTTCCTACATCTGGAACTAACTCCGGCGAACCTGTGAAGCAGGATGACCGAACCTTTGGTCAGATGTCATCAAGGTTCGCTGACAATCAGCAATCCTTCTCAGCCGAACCCTTTACAGGTGCACGAACCATCAACGAACCATTTGAGGTTTCCGGCCGAACCTACGAACTGTTGAGATCTGCGAACCATGCGACCACTTTGCTTAGCCGGACTACCACACGTGGCCCACTCCTTTGTTTTGCTTTGGCCCAATTTCGGTTTCATTGGCCCATAGAACAGTTCTCGGCCCACATAAACTCGATCAGGCCTAGCACATCTTTTAAGCCCAAATTCAATTAGTTTGGGCCACTTATTTTGGAATAAACCTATAATCGGTTCATAGCTATCTCGGCCCAAACGATCCGGCCCAACGCTACCCTAGCCCATTTCTTTATTACGGTCTAATATGGGCTTTCAGGCCCAATAACAGCCCAAGACACATTAATTCGGCCCAAGTACAAGTTATATGACCCGCGTGACAATAAGAAATCAACACATTTTTTTAAACAAGATTAAAGAATAATTAGACATGGGAATGTTGAAATCACTACAAAGGTGATAGAATTAAATTTTACACAATTCGCGACTCCATAACATAAAGTGTGAATTGGATTATTATTTAGGAATTCATTTAATATGTAATAATGTCTTTAGATATAACAATGACAACACGTGGGGATTACATCATGAACCCAAGTTACTTTTGGGTTCAATTACTAAGATTTATATCAAAACAAAGGATTAACACCACATGACAAGGTATATAAATCAGTCATAGTGAATCAAGTCTAAACACCCAACAAAAGGGCCGAATGAGGACCAAGACCGAAACTCGCGAGTGTTAGCCATTCTAGGGCTAACACAAACACACACACTAATACAAACTTGAGGATTTACAATTATAAGTTAAAAACAATGTGAAATCAATACAGGAACGTGAAAGAAAATTCAAGTACAAACAAGAGCGTGTGCATTCTTTCTTTTAAAGATAAGTCAACCCTACAACAACAAGGTGAGTTCATATGCCCCTTTTCTAATCCTTACTGATTTCAAAGCTCGGGGCTGAGAAACATGCTAAACTTTTATTTGATTAAAAGTTCTTTTTAACATATTGCTTATATCATGATTTAGATACTAATAGTTTATCTTTATTATCATTGATCATTACATGCTTGCTTGTTTGATATTATCATACTTGAGACAATTAGGAAGATACATGCCATTATAGCTTCCTGACACATGTATGCACTAGAATAATATAAGTTGTTAAGAAAATATCTTGCAACTTTTATTGTTCTTACACGATAGAACAACGGGGAAAACCATGGGATAACATGACAGTAACAATTACTAATGACAAGAATGATAATCATGATAAGGTAACTTCATGATAACAAGATCATTCACACATTACTAACATTGTGTACAAGACATGTTCTTATGACACTTTGTTCAAGGTAGCTAGAACACTCAACATTGAGGTAACAGTTGAGACAATTACTCGTGATATCGAGGAGGATATTATGAGCACATGCTTTCGGGATGGCATTCCCCACATATACTATCATGTCTATTTAAGACTCTAATTAGAGCACATCTTATAACCGGCAGAGGATGATGGTTACACAACCATAGATCAATTGGGTAAACCATGAACATTAATCACTAGGGCGTGGTAATCTAACGAAGTCACACCGGGCACAAGAGGTGCTATCATTCTCTTTGATAACATTCATAAAATCTAGGGATCGTATTCATTCCAATAGATATCGTGGGAGGATATCTTACACACCGGGCAGGTCAGTAATGACCGCTACTGAGACTATTACGTCTCAAACTAGGAATCATGAGTAGGACACTTTACACACCGGGCTGGATAGGGGTGACAGCTACTGGGACTACTATGTCCCTACCTAGATATCACGTATGATATCTTACACACCGGACAGGTTAGTACTGATAGTCACAGAGATTACTAGGTCTCGCTCTAGATATCGAGTATGATGTCTTACACGCCAAGCTAATCCGTAAGGAATAGTTAACAGAGACAATTAGTCTCTTTATTCAATTGTTTGGGTATTCTACACGCCGGGCAAATCATTGATGATTAGCTACAGAAACTATTAAGTTCTATCCTAGATATCGAGTATGATATCTTACACGCCGGGCTAATCCGTAAGGAATAGCTAACAGGGACGATTACATCTCTTACTTTATTTATGGGATTATTATACACGCCGGGCTATTCCGTAAGAGATAGCTAACAGAGATAATTATCTCTCTCTCTTTTTCATTATTGGGATAAACATACCGGGAAATCATGGGTGAAATGAAATGGGTATCCATCGTTGTATTGCAGGTAGTGTTGAATTCAGTTGAGCATGTGGTGGGATGGCGTCTGGGCTTGACCCTTTCGTATGCCCTATATATAAGCATGCTTGATTGGATGATACCCTATCTGTAAATACAGCCATGGAGAGGACATTGTGTGAAACATGGGAACCAATTAGCAATACAATTTGTGTGAAACATTGTGAACATGACTGACATAAATTCAATGGTTTTCAATTACTAAACTTATGAACTCACCAACCTAGTGTTGACTTTGTTTAAATGCATGTTTTCTCAGGTGACGGACAGGTCTAGTTATCAAGCATCAGTGATTAAGCTAGGGGACTTTTAGAAGACCTAGTTTACTTTTGGATGCATACATTTCGATGGCATTGTGAATCTATTTTGCATATCTTGTACAGCTACAAGATAGAAACTACACGATTCTTTTGGAGTAGATTTACTTAGTTAAATTATGAACACGTACTGTGTAATTTAACTTTGTAATTCTATATTATATGTCATGTTAGCATTTCTCATTACTTATCATGTTCCATGTAAACAATCTGATCATCTTGATTATCACCCACGATATCGCGCCTCGGGAACCTTCCGCCCAACGGGAAAACCCGATCCGTTCCCGCCGGCCCGGGGTGTGACAGATTGGTACCAGAGCCATGGTTATAGAGAAATATAGGTCATATTACTTAAACGGTTTGGCCTAGACTATAACCTAGGGACCCTCATGTAGTGAACATACAACATAGGATTCTATTTGCATATGTCTTCTGCTTCTGATCACTGCACTAACCGATTTCTTTTCGGTTATGATCAGAATGCCGCCGAGAAGACAACCGCCTGCCTTATTGCCACTACCACCACAGGACTCTGCACCTCACTCTTCCACACCGACACCACCTGATTCACCTCCACATCTACCACCTCCACCTCCTCCTCCTCCTCCTCCTCCACCACCACCACTTCACCAGTTGGACCCTGCTACTGTGGCACTGGCCACCCTTTTGACTAGCCAACTGAGGGATGTGATACCGGAGATGATGAACAGAATCAACACTAACAACAGCAACAATGTCTCCAACTCATCTGGAGAAGGCAGCGGGAACACCCTCCAACAACAGGACTACTCCTACAAGAATTTTGTAGGATGCAAGCCACCAGCATTCAGTGGCACTGAGGGAGCCGTCGGTTTGATCCAATGGATCGAAAAGATGGAAACAACTCTCGACATTAGCGGGTGTCCTGATCAACACCGCGTGAGGTATGATGCGGGATCGTTTGAGAAACGAGCACTAACTTGGTGGAATGCCCAGGTTCAAACCCGAGGAAGAGACGAGGCATTGGCGATGCCTTGGGAGGATTTCAAGACCTTGTTAAGGGGCGAGTTCTGCCCGAGGAATGAACTCAAGAAGGTTGAGACTGAACTGCTCAACCATGTGATGATTGGTGATGAACATCTGGCTTTCACCACCAGATTTCATGAACTGGCAACACTGGCACCGGATATCGTGCCAACACTCGAGAAAAGGATTGAACGGTATGTCGGTGGACTACCGCCATGTATTCGGGGGCATGTGATTGCCACCCAGCCAACCACACTAGAGATGGCTGTTACGCTATCAGCTTCATTGACTGATGTAATGGTTGCCTCTGGTGCACTCAAGAGAGAATCTGGAACTACCGAGGGACTGGAACAACCCTCCACTAAGAAACAAAAGGTTGTTAAGAATTTCGCAACGACCACCGCTACCAAACAAGCAGTGCCTACACAACCACAACTGACCCACAAGTCTTACTCTGGCACGGCTCCGTTCTGCAATAAGTGCAACTATCATCATCAACCTGGCACCGGGTGCAGACAATGCACTTATTGTGGAAAAATGGGGCACTGGGCCAAATTCTGCAAGGGACAGGCAACACAACACAGGGCAAACCAAGCAGTGGCACAAACCGCTGTACACAACGATCGCATTTCCTGCTACACCTGGGGGGAGCCAGGACATTATGCGAAAGACTGTCCAAAGAGGGTGCTACCGAGAGGGCAAGCACCGAGAGGACGTGCATTTCAGATAGGGGCTGCTGCCGCTCGCCAAGACACTGACACCAACACTGGTACACCTCTCATTTAAAATCTTTGTAGTTGTATATTCTATACTAGCATAGATTATCATTAACCTCATTAGAGTTAGTTCATAACTTACTCGCGGTGGGGTAACTTTAGAATACCTCTTACACTACTTTAGTAGTTAGAGGTAAACAAGTATTAGTGACATGAACACACTGTTCACTTACATCTAGTGAACAAACACACACCATGGAATTCAAGTAAAGGGACACGAGTAGTGTCAACGTCACCATCGAGACGGATGCTTTACCTTTGATAAGTGTGAAGTCATCTGATCCAACAGAACTTTATTCATGTCATTACAGTGAACAACAGAAATGTGGTCATAAATCTCATTTCTGGGGAACGAAAGCTCACGATTAGATTCATCAATGTTGTTCTGCCGGACAATATATGGATCCATTTCAACAAGGGGAGGAATGAGAGGTTCCTTCTGACAAGAAATAACAAGTGAACATGAGAATCATAGCAAACGTTAGGGATCATGAAATTGTTACAACAACTCGAGATACCACCATGGGAGTGTATACAAACAGCTATGGAATGGGATGCCAAGCTACCTTACACTTCCAGTAGGCTTGATGTTCTTGAATTGACAGGAACCATGAAATCAAGTCTACTCATTACATAACTATACACAAAAGCCTAGGCTCCCTAAAGAGGACTAAGTCACATACAAACAATGTTCTTCCAAGAAACATAAACATTTCGGATCGTACGGTCGAGAGACTGAAAACGAATCCGTATCACATCGAACAGACTCGGGAAAACTCTAACCACAACTTCGCATGAACATGAGAATATGAGAAACACATGATATAAAAAAAACATCTTCACCTATACAAAGAAAAAGTAGTACCCGACAATGATGCTTAAATTTCGGGACGAAATTTCTTTAACAAGGGGAGACTGTGACAACTAGTACCAAACCGTCCGGCAAGTCCGTACGGTGTGTGTACTTTCACCATTTACTGTGTGTAAATACAGTGCGTAACAGTTGTGTGACAACAGAACTCTAGAAACAAACCACAGTTGTATGTGTTTAAGTGAAAACTTAAATACAGTAAATACAACAACTCAAGAGAAACAACAGTATTCAAACGAATAACAATAACAAATCGGTTGCGATCTGATATCCATAGATGACAGGAATCAGATGGCCGACAATTCAATGTGAAAACAATGTGATAACAGGATGTGTAGTTGAGTCCGACAGTGAGGAAACACAATTCAAATCATATTGCAGTGTCGTTTCAGAATAATAAATTGACAGCGTGTTTGCGTGGGTGACGATTCACACAAACATATCTGTGAGTTTAACATCCTGAACGATAACTGTTAAGTAGAAAACCAAATCAGAAAGTGAAACGTACGATCGTGTTCGTACAGTTAGCGCTCTGTACGAAAACGCGCGTAAGTGACGTTTTCTGACGAAACGGAAACGAAACACGACCCGAACGACTTTAAATTAATAAAATAAAATATTAAACATTTTTACAATTTTGAAACTCATCAAATTAATTAAAATAGTCTTCTCTTAATTATTACAATAAATTACGCGTCAAATTTCCGGATACGCGACAAAGACGTGAACCGAGCAACCGGAACGAACCCGAATACCCTCGGGGTATTTAAAGGCTAAATGAAGCCTTCTTTTTCATAAAACACATTTCCACTCTCTCTCTACTTCACATTTCCGGCCACCACCCTTCCACCACCATTTTTCACCTTCAAAGCCTCATATCTCACTCGTTTGTGGACCAAATCGCGTGTTCTTGGTGTCCACGCGTAGCTCTCAACCCCCTCTAAGTGAAAGTACAGCGGATCTGAAGCATAAACCACCGAAATTTGAGGTATGATGCTGTGAAAAATCATGAAATTAGGGTTTCATATACCCTTCGGTCGATACACACAAAGCCGACCCATAGCACCACCCTTCGAACGACCTATACACTTTGGAGAACCTCTAGTCGGGTGACACTGATCATGGGAACAGTTGTAGCTATTGGATTCGATGAGGATGAAGATGGAACTAGGGTTCGCGAGTGGTTGTTGAGAAACCGAAGTCCCGAACCTGTGTAAACGTTGGGCGAACCATGGGACTGCAAACCATCTCCTCAGACGAACCTTATCATCCTTAGCGAACCAGTAGCCACAGCCGAACCTCCATCTGTAGCACCGAACCTATCAGCATGAGCGAACCCTAACCGAGACAGTTACGAACCTTCCTACATCTGGAACTAACTCCGGCGAACCTGTGAAGCAGGATGTCCGAACCTTTGGTCAGATGTCATCAAGGTTCGCTGACAATCAGCAATCCTTCTCAGCCGAACCCTTTACAGGTGCACGAACCATCAACGAACCATTTGAGGTTTCCGGCCGAACCTACGAACTGTTGAGATCTGCGAACCATGCGACCACATTGCTTAGCCGGACTACCACACGTGGCCCACTCCTTTGTTTTGCTTTGGCCCAATTTCGGTTTCATTGGCCCATAGAACAGTTCTCGGCCCACATAAACTCGATCAGGCCTAGCACATCTTTTAAGCCCAAATTCAATTAGTTTGGGCCACTTATTTTGGAATAAACCTATAATCGGTTCATAGCTATCTCGGCCCAAACGATCCGGCCCAACGCTACCCTAGCCCATTTCTTTATTACGGTCTAATATGGGCTTTCAGGCCCAATAACAGCCCAAGATACATTAATTCGGCCCAAGTACAAGTTATATGACCCACGTGACAATAAGAAATCAACACATTTTTTTTAAACAAGATTAAAGAATAATTAGACATGGGAATGTTGAAATCACTACAAAGGTGATAGAATTAAATTTTACACAATTCGCGACTCCATAACATAAAGTGTGAATTGGATTATTATTTAGGAATTCATTTAATATGTAATAATGTCTTTAGATATAACAATGACAACACGTGGGGATTACATCATGAACCCAAGTTACTTTTGGGTTCAATTACAAAGATTTATATCAAAACAAAAAATTAACACCACATGACAAGGTATATAAATCAGTCATAGTGAATCAAGTCTAAACACTCAACAAAAGGGCCGAATAAGGACCAAGACCGAAACTCACGAGTGTTATGAACACGTACTGTGTAATTTAACTTTGTAATTCTATATTATATGTCATGTTAGCATTTCTCATTACTTATCATGTGCCATGTAAACAATCTGATCATCTTGATTATCACCCACGATATCGCACCTCGAGAACCTTCCGCCCGACGGGAAAACCCGATCCGTTCCCGCCGGCCCGGGGTGTGACACACAATCACCGGCCGGCTGGGAAAACTGAAACCCCACAACCTAAAACCAGTGAATTTCTGAAACCCTAAACCCCATAGCCCCGCCGGTCGCACACTGAAAACCATCCTCCTCCCTCACCCTCACCACCGCATCTGTTAGAAAAGGAGCAGGGAACCACAACGCCGCAACCAGCAGAACGAACACCACCGTCGCTGACGATACCACCCCAAACCACCTCACCCAATGCAGTTAAACCAAACCCTCTTTTTCTTTTCCTTTCGGTGTTGACCCACAAACCAGGAATCCTCACAAGAAGCCACTGGGGACTGTTACAAACTAGGGAGACAGGAAACAGGGATTTTGTCATGCTTCCTTTTGCTGTTGTGATTCTTGCAGGTTAAACGAGAAGACGCAAATTGATCGCCGGGCAGCCCCCAGTTAAAAGAGAAGACAATGATACAAACCGATCACGCTTGGATTGGAGGAACCCGCTGTGAGATTGTTCCCCCTTTTTTTCTTTGTACACCTTGTCTATTTGTCTGATTTTATCATAGGAGTTGTTACTGTTTGTTTATATTTGAATTTGTGGTTATTGGGAGGTTTGGTGACATTTGTGTGAGTTTGTTTGTGTTCCTTTACGACCTATTTATGTGTATTGTTGGTCCTTGTGGAGACTTGTATTGTATCGTTGACTTGACAACATAGACGGGAGAGCACAATATGATACTTTGAGATCATGTCCGGGGAGGAGAGGTGTGGATAGAAGGAATAATATGACAGTGGAGATTTTGCGCATAGGATCATGGAACATCGAAACCCTTACGGGAAGAGTTTTGGAGCCGGTGGATGCACTCAAAAGATGCAAAGTTAAAGTTGCATGCCTGTAGGAAACAAGGTGGAAGGGAACAAAAGGAGCAGAATACAATGGATACAAGTTGTGGCACTCAGGATCCAATCGAGTAAAGAACGGAGTAGGATTCTTAGTGAGCAGAGAACTTCAGGTTCAGGTGGTGGAAGTAAGAAGATACAATGACCGGATTATGATGTTGAGGATGGTGATAGGAAAGGAGGCGATAGCAAGAGTGAACGCATATACACCACATGTTGGGTTGGGAGAAAATGAAAGGAGGAAGTTTTGGGATTGCATGGATGAAGCGATGAGAAACATACCAAGCGATGAGAAACTTTGTATAGGAGGAGACTTCAATGGCCACATTGGAAAGGAGGAAGACAGGTTCCCCATGGCCCATGGGGGTTTCGGTTTTGGAACCAGGAATGAGAGTGGGATCACACTTTTAGAGTTTGTTGTGGCTCATGACCTAGGCATCATAAACTCCTTTTTTAAGAAGAGAGATTCACACTTGATCTCATTCAGTAGTGGAGGACGGAACACTCAGGTTGACTACCTCATGATGAGAAGGGCGGATCGTGGCAGGTGGTGGGACTGCAAGGTATTCCCGAGGGAGACGGTGGTGTCGCAACATAAACTCTTGGCAATGGATATTGTTATGTGTAAGAGGCTCGTAGATGTAAAGAAGAAGAAACCTCAGATTAGGTGGGGCGCCCTGAAGGGAGAAAAGATACTGTTATTCAGTAACAAGGTACTCGAAGGGAGGCATATCAGTACATGCGAAGACGCAAATAGCTTGTGGGAGGAAATGGTCGAAAGGGTGACTAGAGCGGCAAAGGAAACACTTGGGATGACAACAGGTAATAGAAGCGGGCAAAAGGAGTCTTGGTGGTGGAACGAAGAGGTGCAGATGAAGGTTCGAGAAAAGCAACAAAGGTTCAGAGAGTTTGCCATATGTACAGAAAGCGCAGAGAGGGCACGACTGAAGACGAGGTACAAAGAAGCGAAAAGAGAGGCAAAGAAGACAGTTTCAGAAGCTAAAAGTAAGGCTTACATAAAGATGTATAAACTTCTTGAAACTAAAGAGGGAGAGCACGCCATGTTCAAGATTGCAAAGGCTAGGGAGCGAAAGAGGCAGGACCTGGGAGTAGTGAAATTCATAAAGGGAGAGGATGGACGTGTGTTGGTAAAAGAAAGTGAAATAAAAGATAGGTGGCAAACATACTTCCACGATCTTTTCAACAAGAGTAACTATCAAGAAGAAGATAGAGGAAACCCCACAAACACAGGAACATCTGGAAACAACTGCTATTGTAGACGCATTACCAAAGAAGAGGTTCTTACCGTGCTCAAGAGGATGGGTAGGAGGAAAGCGGTGGGACCTGATGATATTCCAATTGAGGTATGGAAATGATTGGGGTATGAAGGTTTGGGGTGGTTGACAATGTTTTTCAAAACTATACTCAAAACCGGGAACATGCCAAAAAAGTAGATAAGTAGTACGTTAATCTCTCTATACAAGAACAAAGGAGACGGACAATGTTGTGAAAACTATAGGGGGATCAAGCTGTTGAGCCATACCATGAAACTTTGGGAAAGGGTGATTGAGACCAGACTGAGAAGAGAAACCCAAGTTACGGTAAATAAGTTTGGATTTATGCCCGGAAGATCGACAACATAGGCAATACACATTCTGCGGAGATTAATGGAGAAATACAGAGAGAAGAGGAATGACTTGCATATGGTATTCATCGATCTTGAGAAGGCGTATGACATCATACCACAACAGGTGATTTGGGATACCTTGGAGAGTAGAGGTATTCCCCAGAGGTATATAGAGGCAATCAAAGATACCTACGAGAGTGCTAAGACCAGTGTCAGAGCACCGGTGGGAGATACAGACTTTTTCCCAATGGAGGTGGGACTACACCAAGGATCGGCATTAAGCCCCTTCCTTTTTGCGGTTATTCTGGATGAGTTGTCGAGGTCTATCCAGGATCATATCCCATGGTGCATGCTTTTCGCGGATGTCGTAACACCCCGACCGATGGCGGAAACGTCGGGATGCCACGAGGGATGTGTAGATTGTTCATAAGCTCGTGGGCATCTAATCAAATCATCACATAACAATCAAATCAAAAAAATGTTTACACAAAAATCATGTTCGTCATGATTTAATTACAATCAATTACACAAAAGATTAGTTAAATTAACTAAATACTAATCTTCAGTAATCCAGTTAATTTTAGCTAAGTCCGAGACCCTAAGTGATGATTGTCCAAAAGATGTAGAGCTATCCTGCTCTACCTACTTCTCCTCGTTCCCTGAAACATGTAGAAAATCAAGTGTCAACTACGAAGTAGTTGGTGGTAATCATAAGTTTTATATTTAAAAATGTTTTACAAAGTGATTATAAAAGTTTATAGTTTTCTGAGAAAATCCACATGAGCACCTGCGAGATAATCCAACACAACATCCAAACACATAATCCAAACACATAAACCAACACATAATCACATATATCAATAAATCATAGATAATCAATCATATATTCAATTAACCAATCTCAATCATCAATATTCTCAATTAGTATAAGTGACAATACATGTAATCATTGTATATGACTGAAGTCAACAACAACGACACACGGAATTGTGGTAACCTACGTGACAATACACGTGATCATTGAAGATGACCGAAGTCAACAACAATGTCTCATGGAGTTGTGATAATCCAAGTGGCAATACATGCAATCATTGCGGATGACCAAAGTCAACAACAACGATTCATGGAATAGAGATAATCCGTGATAATCCATAAATAATGTAAGTCTCATAATATGAATATCATAATGGTAAACAGGTGTCATCCTTGTGTTATCAAAATAATATTTAAATTGGTATACATGTTTCACCTCCGAGTTTAAAAACAAAATAGTTTAAAAGGGAGGTTATGTGAACTCACCTGAGTCCTTAGATTTAGTGTTCGTGTAATATGCGCGCTCGCGTATGTGTAATCCCCAACACTCAATCAACCTGTAATGATAGTGTATTTGTGTTCATAAGCATACGCGTTTCATTTCAATTTAATGTTCATTTTAGATCCTTAAGTGTTTAGTTACTTAGTTTATTTATTCTAAGTTAACTGGTATTCCCTAAGGTTTATTGATGATCGTCATAACAATATGGTTTAAACTTATTAGTTTCAATTATCTAATAATGATAATCCCTTCTAAACTCGTATGTACACTCCTCTCCATAAATAAGTATATTCTAATGTAAAGACTTTAATCATTTCCACATCATACATACTTGCATGTTTGATTACATCCACCATATTAGTTTAAGTTATAAAAGCCCAATTTAATTTCAAAGAGTTTATAATCAAATTATTCCCATCAAATACTCTCCTTATATAAATTCTCATAATTCCAACTTAAATTATTAAGGAAAAAGATGGTGGCTTGCAATTTTCCCATGCATGCATGATATCCATAAATTCTCCAAGGGTTTTAATTTCTCCCTAACCCTAGTTCATCAATTTGGTTAGGTCCACCATGGTTCCAGCGAACCTTTTGCTTTGTCACCCCTAAGGTTCGGCTAGTACTAGAGGTTCGCCCCTGGGTTTGTTTAAGAAGGAGGTTCGGTCCTCTAGGTTGGTGACAACAGGTAGGTTCGGCCAGAGATGGGGGTTCGGCTAAGACCCATAGGTTCGGCTAAGACCCATAGGTTCGGCCGATTAGGAGGTTCGGCTCACTGGTTTGGTGAATGTAGGGTTCGCCACCTTTTAGGTTCGTAGTTCCCTGGTTCACTAACTACCTGCTCACAGGTTCGTGGTTCGTGTATGTTTATAGTAATAAAGAGATTCGCTAGAAACACAGGTTCGCTGCCATGATTCTTCGCCCTAGGGTTCGGCCAATATCCGAGGTTCTTAAGTTCGGAGCACCGTAGGTTCGTGGCAGGTGTTAGGGTTCGGTGGTGGCAGGTTCGTGAATTCCCTGGATGGTTGTTGAAGGCTCGGCACAAGGTGGTCCAGGTTCGTCCAAGGTTCGCTTCCCAAATGGTTAACCCCAAACCAGAGGTTCGGCTAAGTCCAATGGGGTTCGGCCCATTAAGATTCGCCATCTCTTGGGTTCGGCCAACACCAGCCCCTCACGAACATGTGGTTTTTGGGCTGTACATCGTCTTCATCATCAAGTTCCTGCAGAGTCAAGACTATATATATGGTATAATCAAGGGGTAACATGCTGATAACAATTGCAAATAACAAGAATGATAATCATGATAACGAAACTTCATGATACGAGATCATTCACACATTTCCAGCATCGTGTAATAAGACAAGTTCTTAAAACACTTTGTTAAATTCATTAAGAACACACAACATAGAGATAACAGTTGAGACAATTACTTGTGATATCGAGGAGGATATCATGAGCACACCCCTTTCGGGATGGCATTCCCCACATATACTACCTCTGTTTATTAAGACCAGATTCTAAATATTACCATTAATGAATTTTGGTTACGTTTAGTATTCATTTCAAAGTGACCACGTCCTTGGGATAGGGTAATAGAAATCTAATAACATTAAACATCAGACTCTATTTAGAGTACATTCTATAACCGTCAGTGTGTGCCGGTTACACCAACCATAGATCAGTCGGGTAAATCATGAACTCTAATGTTTAGGGTTTGGGTAATCCAATGGAACCACACTGGGCACGAGAGGTGTTATCCTATTTATTTAACACAATTCATAAAGTCTTGGGAAAAGTATTCATTCAGATAGATATCGAGGATGATATCTCACACCGGGTTGGTCAGAAATGGCAACCACTGGGACAAATACGTCTCAATCTAGATATTATGGAGAGAATATCTTACACGCCGATACTTATCGATGTTAACACGCCTAGAGACAGTTAAGTCTCACTAAAATATATATCGTGGGGAGGATATTTTACCGACCGGACTGGGCAGTACTGACAGTCACAGAGACTACTATGTCTCGTTCTAGATATTGAGTATGATATCTTACACGCTGGGCTAATCAGTAATGAGTAGCTACAAAAACTAATAAGTTTTGCTCTAGATATCGAGTATGATATCTACACGCCGGGCTAATCCGTAAGGAATAGCTAACAGAGACAATTACGTCTCTTTATCAAATATTTGGATACCATACACGCCGGGCTAATCCATAAGGAATAGCTAACAGAGGCAATTACGTCTCTTTATCAAATGTTGGGATAATCATACCTGGGAAAATCATGGGTGAAATGAAATGGTTATCCATAGTTGTATTACAAGTGGTGTTGAATCCAGTTGAGCATGTGGTGGGATGGCGTTTGGGCGGGTCGTAGGCTCGACCCTTGCGTATGCCCTGTATATAAGCATGCTTGGCTGGATAATATACTACTTGTAAGCATAAATATGGAGAGGACATGGTGTTAAACATGGGAAACAATTATCAATACAACTTGTGTGTAACATTGTGAACATGAATGACAACAAATCAACTGTTTTCAATTACCAAACTTATGAACTCACCAACCTAGTGTTGACTTTATTTAAATACATGTTTTCTCAGGTGACGAACAGGTTTAGTCACCAGCGTTCAAGGATTAAGCTAGTGGAATTTAGAAGACCTAGCTTCACTTTGTGTCAAACATACTTTTGAATGACAAACAATGAATCATCTTTTGTAAATCTTGTGCAGAAACAAGATAGGAACTCAATGATTCTTTTTGGATATATTTACTTAGTTAAATTATGAACGTAAACTTTGTATTATAACTCTGTAATTCTATATCATATGTCATGTTAGCATTTCTCATTATATATCATGTGCCATGTAAACAATCTGATCATTCTGATTATCACAACGATATCACGCCCCGGGAACCTTCCGCCCGACGGGAAAGTCGATCCAGCCCGCCGGCTCGGGGTGTGACAAGTACACTAACGCATCCTTGTTGGTCATATCTAATATAAACTAACTAGTCCTAAGTTTCAAATATTTTCCACCCTATACCAATACTGACAACCTCCCAATGCAGTGCAACAAGCTTATATATAGGGCATACATAGATTTGACCACAGTCGCCTCATACGCCGTCCCACCACCATTGCATTGCACCACGATTATGCCTTTGTTAGAATTTAGGGTGTATCATGTATGTTACCATTACCTCATTTCACGAACCTTATCCTAGGTAGGATAATTTTGAGTGACGTGGTCCCTAGTTCCCTTGGACAATTAGGTTCGCCTAATGTCTAAGTTCACCTGACATGTAGGTTTGCCTATTTCTAAGTTCACCTAATGTCTAAGTTCACTTGACATTAAAGTTCCCCTAATGTCTAAGTTCACTAAAAGTCCATACCAAATCTCAATGTTCATAATTATCAATGAGGGTTCATATCATCACTGAGTGCTCTTATTGTCACAAAGTGTTCATATCCTCCCTATGATTTATTCTCATCAAGTGTTCATACCTTCACCAAGTGTTAGTATCATCACCATGCGTTCATATTTTCACCAAGTGTCTACATCATCACTCAAGTCTTCAGTCTATCACTAAGTGTTCGTATCGTTCGTTGATCCTATACACCCCACGTGTCCAATAAGTGTGTTCATAAGTGATTTTATATGTGTCCATCAAAAGTGATTTTCCAAAGTGTCAATCCAATCCAAACTCAACCAACATTCCATCAACAACACCTTACAACCTCTCCTAATAATATCCTAAGTTCCTGACACTGACAGACCCCCAATATACTACAAATGGTATATGTATAGGGCATATGTAGGGGTCAGTCGCAACTGCCCCAGCCATCGTCCCACCACCTTTGTAGCATACCACGAGTGTGTCCTTGTCTGGTGATCCTAGATCAAAAAAATAATTCCTAAAGCAAATAAATTTCTAAGCAGTTAATTTCCTAAGCAAATAATTTCCCAAACGGGTAGTTCCCTTATTCTTCAATACTGACATCCACCTAATGTACCGTAAATGGTATATATAGGGCATATGTAGGGGTCGGTCGCAACTGCCCCAGCCAACGCCCCACCACCTTTACGATACACCACGTGTATGTCCTTATTGAATCATG